>JAJTWQ010000143.1:0-600000 GCA_029007595.1 Solanum commersonii
AAAAACATAATATGGATCCTCTATTAGGTCAATTCAGAAAATAAAAAGGCAAAAAAAAAAAAAAAAAAAAGAGACATGACTATTTGAAATATCTAGTTGTATCATGAATATATTTTTTAAGTTAGTACTGTTACTCCATATTTGAAAGGAATATGGTTTTAAAAGTAGTTCAAATATGACATATACTTCTTAGATAAAAGGATTAAACACATGTTTCGATTAATTGAATGTTAAATGTGCTTTAGTAGATATCTCAAGGACCCAAATCAGAATATACCTATAGTATATGGACCAAAAATGCTCTTATTCCTACTTTATACAAGAGTTTAAGTTTACAACAACAAGGGTTGTGGTAGAGTACTAATAAGTATTCCTCCAATTTTAATCAAAAGTCTTGAATTCAAGTCTCCTATTCGATTACAATGGTGCCTTTGTTAAAAAGAATGTGGGATTTTTCGACCTAAAACGTAGATTTCAAGCCTGTCCCCGTCTCCTTACTTGAGATATACGAGATAGCTCCGTAAACTAATAACTTATAATAGACGAGCCATATCCTTATGTTCCGAACTTGCTTTTGGTACAAGGGAAGGGACGAAAAATTCTAGCTATAGTTCTTCTTCTACCTAATATTTCATACATCTTTGTGATTTAATCTTTAGAACCATGTGCCTAAGAGGGTGAGGGCCTTTATAGCCATAATTCTTCCCCGGGTTCTACATCAAAAGCAAGTCTCTTTGATTGCCCCACCGACCTATTCTAAAAAGCACATAGGTCGGAGGTCTGGTTGGAAAGTAAGAAGGGTGGTGTGCTTTTGAATATGATTTATTTTGATAGAAAGAAGAACCTAATCTTGGGTCATATCGTTTTTCAATTGTACGGTGGTTGGGCCCCAAAACATTTATTGAAGACCGGATGGAAAATTAAAAAAAAAAATTGTATACGAAAACTTATTATCGTGTCATATAAAATGGAGCATAAGAGTATTAGAAAGGAATGCTTAGTAATTCCCTCATGAACTCACCATTTTTTTACCTAAAAGCAATGGAAATACAGGCAACTCTAGTGGTTTTTCAGGGGCACCAACCATCACTAGCTTCCCATTAGTTTTCAACAAATTAAGCAATGGAAAAATAGGATGAACCGCGGAAACAGTGTCAATGATTCCATCAAGTGAACCCCCTGCAGCCTGCTCGTATTTACACGTGCAAACAAAAATTCATACTTGTGTCACATGAATATCATTGTAAATTTGTGATTGAAGCTAAGTTGATTGATCGACTGACCTGCATTTGTTCAGGATCACGACTAACCAAAAATGAGTCTGCTCCTAAACGTTCAATTGCCTCGTCTTTTTACTAAGAGATGTACTAATGACAGTAACTTTGGTTCCAAACGCCTTAGCAAATTTCACAGCCATATGTCCAAGTCCACCAAGACCAACAACACCAATGTGCATTCCAGGTTTATCTAGTCCATAATATCTCAAAGGGCTATAAGTTGTGACCCCTGCACATAACAGGGAGCTGCTTCCATTGGCAAATTATCAGGCCAACGAGCGATAAAATGCTTTCGTTGACAACCATGAGATCGGAGTAACCACCGTGAGTGTTGGTTCCATCAGAGTGAGTTCCATTGGCTGTCAATACCTATCCAGGACAGTAATTCTCGAGATTGTTGCTACAATTTTCACATTCGTTACATGATCCTACTAGATATCCAACGCCTATTTTGTCTCCGATTTTGAACTTGTCTACCTTGTTACCAACCTCAGTTACCACTCCAACAATTTCATGCCTGTAAAATCAATTGAGATTGACATAAATTTTGATCTCATAAACTTATAAACTATATTGACCTTCAAGGCATAACTTGTTAATCAATTTCACTATACATTTGGATTTTGGCTACACATTTCTTAGTTGACTTAATCGAGCTGTCCAAATGATCATTCAACTAGTAGTTATTATCACATAAAGTATATTACTTTTTGAGTGATCATCACGAGAAATCAATCCGCCCTCTACCCCTTCCATCCAAGTATTTTTAAATTTTTTTGTTTGGTGTTAAAGACAACATCCACTTACATAATCTTCTTGAGGCTCAAAATTGTTTACCACATAGTGCAAATCTATGTTGTTCGGGTCCTTCAAAAATATTAAGACATCGTATCGGATTTTGGAAGATCCAATACGCAGAAGTATGTTTGAAGAGTCTGAGCAACATAGTACCAAACAGATAACAAAAAGAAATTAAAAGTAGCTCAGATTAGGATTATTTTTTTTTGCCCCACAAATATCAATATGTTTGTAGTATCTCTGAGAGCAGTCAGAATTCTAGTAATGAATATTCTTGCAGATTTTAATGGAAAAATGGATAATTTTGTAAGTGGCGGAGTCAGAAATTCTAATAAAAATATATGGAGAGAAGTATTGAAAACAATTCTAAATTCGGCGTAAATTATTAGTTTCATTCCTGAAATATTGACAGTCATATAAATATTTTTTTTACTTGACTAGCTGAACTTAAATACACCTCCAATCTTGTAACATGAGTGAAACACACACATAAATTCTCGACTAATTTAGAGTTGTATTCAACACTAATCTCGACTTTTTATTAAGAGTCACATATTCCTACTAGTTTGAGGCCACTTGCTATACATGTGGCGGATCATAGGTGTATCGGGGTGTATCTAAGTTTAGTTGGTTAGTAGAAAGATATTTTTAAGACTCGACAATATTTTGAAGATGACACTAATAATTTGATCGATTCAACACTTTTGCATAAATAGCTACAAATTTTTGTTACCAATATAGACAACAAAATTTTCCAACGATCACAACTAAAAAACACAAAAAAAAAAAAAAAATTAAAAAAAGATAAGTAAACTTACCCAGGTATAATTGGATATTTGGTGATGCCCCATTCATTCTTGATTTGATGAAGATCAGTATGACAAATTCCACAATACATAACTTTGAATTGCAAATCTTTTCACCCGTCTCCCTGCATCCATTTCAAAACCAAATTAAAACTCAACAACAACAATAACAACGTATTCAATATAATTTCACAAGTCGAAGAAGTTAATAAAATTTGTACCTTCTTGAAAAATTGAGAGGAGAAAGTACCCCAGAAGTGTCTCTAGCTGCCCATCCAAATGCCTTAATTGGGTGTTCATTTTCATGTGATTTTTTTCCATATTATTATTTTTAGCTGATTCTTGATTTTTGAGTAATGTATACTATACTATGTAGCATATAATATATAAGAAAGAGAAAGCAATATTATTGGAGAGGAAAAGAAGTGGTTGTCATTTCCTCATTTAAAGTATATCCCTTCTTTTTTTTTTTCGACTCAATTTTAGAGTTAGCATTAAAGTTCGATTAAATTTAAATTATGCACCATAAGGCTTAGCGGGGTTGTTGGAGTAGAAAAGAAGCGGTTGTTATTTTTCCTCATTTAAAATAGATCTATTATTTTGAGTGCAAGTAGCCAAGGGACCAATCAGAAAAAACTTTAGTAGTATATTTGTAAGGCTGTTTTTTTGTCTTATATTATACTCCTGCCGTTTAAAAAAGAATTTTTTTCTTTTCTGTTTTAGTCTGATTTAAAAAGAACGAGTTTTTTTTTTTTTTTGGAAATACTCTAATATTAATTTTTCAGCGTTTTTTGTCTAAAGCCACAAAATTAAAAAAAAATTTGGTACATTTGACTTAATTTTAATTTAGGACCACAAAAATAAAAAAAGCTTCTTTATTTTTTTAAACTGTGTGTCAAATCAAATTAGGTCATTCGTTTATAAACGGAAAGAATATTTATTATGTGAGGTATAAAATGATTTTTTTTTTAAATGAAGAGAAATTTTACCAAAATAGTGTACTTGTACTATTACTGTAAATATACACTTTTGTTCCATATTAGTTGGTGATGTTTCACTTTTTAATATATAGTATTTTTACATGAAATTGACATGTACAAAATTGTAATTTATAATATTTTTAGTATAATTTTTTTAAAAAAAATTGCAACTCGCGTAGTAATTTGTTGACTTCACCACATAATTCCAAAAATAATCAGAGATTAATATATATGACAAATATTAATTTGAAAACAAAAATATTTTAGCTCTCTAAAATAGTGACCCAGTCATTTTCCATACAACTATAAATAGGATGGTTGACAATAAATGGATCATCGACCCTACCAATTGAAATTAATATCTTTATTAATTATATAATACATATAAAAATTTAAAAAATACAAAATTTATAATTGATCTGATTAATTCAGATTGTTGCTGTATTAAATTTATTAACAGGAAACACATCCAATAAATTCATTAATTATTTTATCTGATAATCTTATTCTTGATAGGTAATCCCACACGTCATTCGACAGAATCAATTTTGTCAAATATTATAGAATAACAATATTGCTTAAAATAATCACAATAAACAATAAAAAGAACATCAATCACTAGGAGTAGTAGTCTATATTCTCTGGACTTATTATTTTTTAATAGAGTTGGTGAAAGAGTTGGTGATTTAGTGGTCTAAAGTCGGAATATAAATAATATATATATAATCACAGCCAAAAAAATAATTAAAAACTTTTGAGAATTTGAATTATTTATATTAATTATAAATTACTTAAGAGGTAGAGGTGGACCGAAGATTTTAAATTTACTATAACTGAATAGAGAAGAGAACAATAGAAATAATATAAATAATACGATAATTAAAGTAAAGAGGGTGCTAAAACAAATTAAGAATAAAATAATAGGAGAGTAATAAAACAAAACTAATAAGAAAATTAGACAACATTTCGACAATCTTCTATTATAATTTTCAACCTTCAAATCTTCTATCTATGATCATATTGATCGATCATGGCCTCGATAAACAAGCTAGTATAAGACATAGGGTAGTTATTAATCATTAGAGATAATAAATTTAATGTAAGACAAACAAACGAAACCAAACTACCAATATGAAGAAAGAAAATTTTATTAGACTATGGTATATAATAAAACATTATTCTCAAGAACAACATCCATTCTATTAAAAAAATTGAATATAAAAACTATTAAAAAAATATATATGACTATCTATAAATATAATCCTCATTTTTCCTATCGTGTTGAAGGTCCTTCGAGACGAATATAATCATACATGAGCCCAGTAAAAGGTCCATAAACTGATGCTTGCTTCAAATATATTATATTTTCACCAATATAAAGTTGTGTGCCTGGAAATTCAATATCGAAAATCATATATAAGCCATGAATTCCATGTCTTGCTATTGCATTACTCATCCCAATTGGTGAACTATCAAACCATGGTCTTGGTTTTGATGGAGTATTTATCCACACCTATACAAATAAAAATTCAGACGATAGTTAAAATAAGATTTTCTTCATGTATATTATTGCTCAATAAGAGTAACATAAAGTTATATGTAAGGGTAAATAACATTTTTGTTCCTTCAATTGTAAGTAAATTTGAATTATAAATTTTGTAATACCTGATTAAGTATATTTAAATTTTTATTCCCCCCTACTTAAGAATATTCATAAATTTTCAAAATTATAACTCTTATAGTACCATTTCTAAGGGTAATATATACATGTAAAAGTAGTACAAATATAATCCTACATAAAAATGGACCAATTACAACAAACATTTTAACTTAAAAGTTAATTGTGTTGAGTCATATATCACAAGAATCAAAATCAGAATTACTCAATAACTATTACGAACAACCAAAACTACTATTACCCCTATTTTTCTTACATCATCGGTATTTAAAACTTAAACTTATTTGGAATTTGTTTTTTTTTTTTTTTTAATCTTTAATTTTTTTTTCTTGATGAATTTTATAAACTAAAATATGTTAATTAATGAGAGTAGAGATAAAGGTTCCATACTAGTAAATGAGCATAAGATGCAGAAGCCAAAGCTATATGAAGATGATAAGTGCCACTAGAATCCACATTTTTAACATCAAATACAATTTGCCATGTTGTTGCTGAAAAACTCCTGTCCTTATTTCTCCTGCAATTAATATTTTTAAAAAATATTTAAAATATTATAAGTAATTATTTTTAAAAATAGAAAAATAAATAATTAAAAAGACATTAATAATTACCTATTTACATGGGCAAAGAACCAATCTTTTCTAAAATCACTAACACCAACTTTGTACACTAAATCTCCATTAGGATATAAATCAGTGTAACGATCCCATAAACCATATTGTCTAAACCTGTAATTAGCAACATATCATGACAATCAAGTTAGAAAAAAAAGACACTTCGATACATAAAATATTTCATGTTCACGTAAGGTTCAAAGAAGGGTCGCAGATGTGTCACAGTCTACCCTAATACAAATATTATTGACTGGTCGAACCCGTAGTACTTACTTATGTATAGTAGTGTTAGTGTACAAATAATTTTGAAGACCAGGCAATGGATCAGGTATAAAAAATTCATTAGCAGTTCTATCCGGAAATCCAATTTCCCATAATGTTGGACCATTTCTTGGAGCTTCAAAAATAATTTGACCTAATTGTGTGTCCTTTCCTGCAAAAATTAAATTATATAAGTTAGAATTTTTATTATACTATAGTGTTTTATTAGTTTTATATTATATGACACTTTTTCTTTTTAATCGATTAAGAAAAGTCATTGCATATTTAAGTTCAAAAATTTTAAAGATACTATTGTTACGTGTCAAAAAGTATTTTATTAAAAAAGATAAATTATATTCATTTAATGAAATATTGTCATATAAAATGACGCAGACAAAATACCTTGTGTAACGGTTATATAAGAGAATTTGTAATCTCCCATAACTCCAGGACCCAAGAATATACACCATAAATTCCAGGTCTAACATTATTTATCTTGAAATCATTTAATCATCGGTTTGAGTCCAAAATTGATAACCCTGTCAATAATAAATAAATAAAACAACATAATTAATTTAAAATGTAACCATATATTCAAGTAACTATATAATTAAAAAATATATAGACAAAAAAATACATTATATTACCTTGGTATCACTTTGCCAAGATCCAACAAGTCCAGGTTCAGCAAGTCCAATATATGCATTTAATGCAGGAAAAACATCTACATTTATGTACCTAAAAAGATATTTATTAAGTTATAAATAAATCTAATTAACTTGTATACACCGATAATATAAAGAATCATACGTACAAATGCAATAATTTGAAACATGCAAGTCCAAATATACCCTTCTACGACTTCCACGGTTAGTACAAAGGGCATATTTAAAACTTTTAATTTGAGACAAAAGATAACGATAGGGAATTCTATGAGCAGACGTCGTTTAACGAATGACAAATATAGGTCAAATCCAATAAGTTAAGGGTATTTCTTACTCTTTTCGTTTTTTATATTGTTAGTGTATACATGTTAAATTCGATTTTTTAGTTAAATCACTCACTAATTATAGAATAATAAGAATTTTAAGAAAATAATTACCAGTCATGAACCATTAATTGACCACTAACTGAGCCACGTTGATTTGCATGAAGATAATCTATTGATGCAGGAAAATCATAAGGCCATTTATTTGTTTCTTCATTCATCTGCAAAAATTAACAAAATATTAGTGTTCACTCATAGAATTTTATTTTATTTTAAATAAATTTAATTAAGTAAAATTAAAAATTAATTAATTAATTAATTACCTGTCTTTTTAGCATCTTCCCCCAAAGTATGGTATGATCATTGGAAGAATCTGAATTAACATAGAAAAATACAGGCCCAAAAACTTTAGTCCATGCTTCTCCATTTGTTAATGAAACTCCTAATTGTGGCCCTGCATAATGCCCACTGAAAAATATCTGTAGGAAAAAAATGTAAATTGCTCGAACATTTATAAATATTTATTATAATTTCATTTACAAAACATTTTCGACAAACTTTTCATCGAAAATCTCATATTTCTGACAGGACCATTGATCGAAACTTGAAAACTCACTCCCTTTTTAGTAGTATGTATATCGTTTTTCATAGAGTTTAACTTCTATACATTATTACAATAACTATAAGATATCCAATGTAATACTACAGTGGGGTATAGGGAGGATAGGATCGATGTATGCAGATCTTATCTCAACTTTTGTGAGTTACATTAGAGAGATTATTTTTGATAAAGTAAATCAAAATAGGATTGAAAAAAAATAACGACAACATAACAACAAGATGAACATAAAGAAAATTTCATATTTCAACAAGAACATTGACAAAGTAAAAAATTGTTACACTGTCATTGTATATAAGTTTCATATTTCGACAAGAATGTTCACTCCTTTTTAGTGGTACTAGTAAAATATAATATACATGTCACTTCTAATTTCATAGAGTTTGACTTCGTATATTAACAGGTATAAAAATTTGATATACTATCGATGTATACAAGTTAAACACGTTTTTTATCATTATATATAAAATAATTGTAGCTAAAACGATATATATGCTTACAGCCATAGATGTTGGACCAACATGAGAGGTAAGATCTTGCTTCATAGGTCCACCATTACAATATTCATAACTTGGTGAAATTACCCAAAACCCCATGTGTGGAGTATCACTTATCCACCCATGAACTTTAATATTTTTAATCTCATCTGTATATTGGTACTTGTCATCAACCTAAAAGATTAAAAAAATACTTACAATTAGCAAAACATTTAACTTATATATATTGACGGTTTAAAAATAACGCTATTCATAAAAAATATTATCATATCGAGACTTGACACAAAATAAAAACTATATTTCGAATATTTTATTAACTTGTATGTATAAAACGCTATTCATACAAAACTTTATCATATCGAGACTTGACACAAAAATAACTTCTCCAAACATTTTATATTATCGGTGTATAAAACTTAAGCACGATAAAATATTGTTACCTCATCTTTGAGTCTAGGGTTGGATGGATTTGTAATTTTAACAGCTTCTCTATAATCTAGTGTTTGACCACTTGCACGATCCTCTTCTGTTGGCATTATCCTTTGTCTATCGTCTGATATTGCCATAAAATGAAACCTAATAATAAAAATTAGAAAATAAAAATATTATACACACAAATTTAATATCCAAGATAGTAATTGTCCTTTTAATTTATATTCGAATTTTCGGAAAAAATAAAATAAAAATTGCTTGTGGAAAACATTTATGATAATCTAACGGTTTCAAAAACGTTGATCGTTATACTTTGAAATTGTTACAGAAGATTGTTATGAAGAGACAATCCTCAAATATTTTAAGTACAATCAAACCTCTTTATATAGTGACATTATTTGTTTGAATATTTTTTAATTGGTATAATGAATATATACTATTATATAAATTTTATAACATAACATGAAAACTTGATTCCAAAAATTTGAGTAAACTTACAGTGATTTACTGAGCTTAATAGCAATTCTAGCTTCATCCAAATTTACAGCTGACCATCCTTTTAAATGTTGAAATATTCCATATGAATAAAATCCAGAACTCCCACGTAGCATCACATACCTATATATTTATTTTTATAAAATTTTTTCATATAATTAAGTGGTTCGGTGCACAAAGCATTCGGCGTTATAATTGATTCAAGGGTCACACTCAAGGGGTGTGATGTGCGGTCACACGAAGACAACTTACCGTTGTTCCAAGGCTCCCGACCCTTCTTTTTTTCATATAATCTCAATATATTATATTATAAAATCTCACCTTTTGTCAACATTTAGAGGAGGATTGTTACCATTCAAAGGATCATGTATTTTTGGAACGAAACTTCAACTTTGTTATCATCTTGTGCAATCACACTAAATTTTGATGCTAAAAGCCTGCAAAAAAAGAAAATCTTGAAAAAATGTACATAATTTTTTTCCTAAATGTAACTAATAGAAGAAAAGAAAATTAAATTAATTAAAAATCTTACGTGTCAAATTTACCATTCCACATAGTATCCCAATATCTGCATGAGTTGTAATTAAAAAATCAAATTAATTAATTTAATTAATTACCACATAATATATTTATTAATCTAAAAAAAAATTAAAAATTAGCTTACCCTCTTTGTGTTTCTTGTAAAGGTTCTAGGAGATTATCAATACCATTATATTTAACTCCAAACATAGAGCCAGTAGGATTAGTTAAAGAAAGTTGAACAATGCCATTATCAATTACCACCTAATAAAATAAGTTAATAAAAAAAAATTAACTCATAGAGTCAAAAAAATAAAAAACTTGTTTAACTATCAAAATAGTATATAAAGCATCAAAACACTGTAACGAGAAAAGAACAAATAAAGAGATTTTTTACATATTGACTTGTGACCGTCAATGTGACGGGAGGAGAAACTTGTTGCAATTTGGGATTCTCTTTGGCTGAAGTATTCCTGTAATGTAATTGCAAGAGGAAATTAAAAAAAAAAAAAAAAAAAAAATATATATATATATATATATATGTATATATCATATAACAAATAAATAAATACTTTTAGTCGTTAATTATTATTATTATTATTATAGATTATTTTTATAGTACGTACCGATTGTCATGATGGTGCACCCTTGAACCATTGACAAGCAAGAAAAATTGGAAAATAATAGCAAAGCAATACAAAACTACTTTGTTTTGCATTTTAAAACCCATTTTTCAACACTGCAATTAAGAGGGGGAAAAAACCATCAATGTTAGAGAAAATCCAAAATATATTATCGTATATTATTCATGCACGAAAAAAAAAAAAGTTCTAAAATATGGATTCAAACTTTGTATTGAATATGAAATCATCTTTGTTAAATAACATTTTACTCTCAATTGATTCGAATTTAATCAGAACTCCAATGGGATCCAATTATCGGGTGGCAAAAAAATCAAATAAAGGATAATATAGAGAATTTATACATCTATATAATTCACTTTAACCACCTATATATATAAATACAGTATGATTTATTTTTTCAGGTGACATTATAAAGAATTACCTAGTATTGTAAATTTATCTTAATCAAGGGTGTGAAGTGGTGTGACTAGAATAATCCAAGGATAATTATATTGTGCTTACAGAAAATAATACTATGTATATAGATTGAAAACAATTTTTTAAAAGATGTATACTAAAGTTTTGAACATCCTAGCTTCACTACTGATTATTTAATTTGTATAATATACAAATTTATACATTGTAGCTTAAATGCTAAACAAAATCCAATAATACTATTGAGAGAAAAAGTCTGTGAACCTTAAGACAAAACAAGAACTTGTTTTCTAAATTCTAAGGAGAATAATTACAATATAATTATTAAAAAAAACAGGTACAATTTCTATGGGTATATATAGGAGCTTACTTGCCCTTAATATGTAATTAATAAATTGTTAAGTACACTACGGACATATTCCTTATTTAATTTCTCCAAATTTAACTTAAGGTAATATGGAAAGTTTAATTATTATTTTTTACAGTAAAATGGAAAGTTGAACTTTATTTATTTATTTATTTTTAGGAAGAAAAAAACACACACACAAATTAGTACTATTTTTTTCCAACACAAGGCGGCTTCATGAAGAAAAAAAAAACTTACCATAAATGTCAATTTATGTGAGAGAATATTTGTATTTAATAAGTACAATAATTGTACATTTTACAATTAAAAGTTAGATATTAAAAAAATATACCAGAAGTACTGTAAATATGCAACGTTTTTTAATTTCGATTTGATGAAAAAAGTACATTTTAAAATGTCCGTCAAAGTTTACACAATTTAACTCTCAAAAAGTAAAATATGACAATTAATTTGGGACGGCGAGAATTAGGGGTGTCAAAAATGAACCCAAACATAGGTAACCCGCCCAAAATTTTAAGGGTTGGGCTTAAGATAATTTGAATTGGGTTCAATTTCAACTCATTCAAACCTAACCCATTTTAAGAGAATTATCAATTGAGTCCAATTCAATGTCCAATTTCAACTCATTTTAAAACTTTTTACTAAGATATGTTCCTATATTAAAGGTATGAATTATTATCTATTTTAATATCATTTAGGATTTATCTATCAATTTGTTACTTTTTTTAAAAAAAATTTGAGCTGAAATTCGAATTGTGATTATAAAAGATAAATATCACTATGTTAAAATTATTGAGATTAATCGGGTCAAATTGGGCGATCAAGACCCAATCCGTTTTTTAGCCCATTTGAACCCAACCCATTTGAGCCCAAAGTAAACTTGAACGGATCAAGACTCAACCCGATTTCTATTTCAACCAACCCGCTCATTTGACACCCTTAGCGAGAATATAAGGCAAGGAAGAAAAAGTTTATACTATACTGCTTTGAATATAAGCATAAGAAAATTACACCAAACAAGGAAAGATTTGTTCTATTAATTTATTTTTCCTTAGTTTTATTTTTCTTTTTTTTTTACGTACCCAACATAATACTTTATACTTCCCAAAAATACCATATAGACAAACTTAGTTTCAAACAACCAAAGGTTGGTTTAATCAGAGATTTCAAATTCAAATAATGTGGATAAAGAATTTCCCTTTATCACATGCTTTTAAACCTTTAGTCGTCTTACTCGATGCTAATTCAAATTAGTCGAACAGGATAACTAAACAGACACGAAAACTTTAATAATCATTTAGATGTTAACAGTTCAAGATTAGTAGATAAAGAAATAAATATCAACTTTTTTTTGTTATTCTTGATCCTTTTAATACTCTCAACATGTAAAACCCAAAAATTTCGTCGTTCTATATCATCTAAAAGCTTAAGTCAAACATTAATTCCTTCTGATTAATCGCTTTCATCTGAAGGACCTTCGAGACGAATATAATCATACATAAGTCCTCTAAAAGGCCTATCACCTCTACTTTGCTTGATATACATAACATTTGTTCCAAAACCAAGGAGAGAGCCAGGAACATTTATAGTATATAGTCTGTATATTCCATGTATACCATGTCTTGCTATTGCGTTATCCTTCCCTATCAACCCTGTCGAATAGTGTGGAGCATCGATTTCTGGATCATTGAATCGAACCTAAAACGTTGGAACAAACATGCAATTATAAGTCGATAAAAGCTATGTAGAAATAGCGTTTACTGTCCATTTTTAGGCCTTGTCTTTGAAATATTGCCTATGTCATGACGTTACAAATTCCATAGACGAAACTTCATGACAATGACTATTTTTCAATTACAGGACCGAAAAGTGGCTATTTGTAAGTCATAAATAAAATGATTGAGAAAGATTAGTTGTACATACTTGCAGTTCAGCTTCATGTGCCGAGGCTAATGCTAGTTGAAGAGTATAGTTTGATGATTGATCAACATCTTCAAGATCAAATAGAACTTGCCATGTTGTTGGTGCATAAGTCTTGTTTCCATCATCACTATATATATCACCAAAGTCATAATCAAGATTCTATAAAGTCACTGTTTGATACAATAAAAGTCATTTTCTAGTATTTGGTTATGAGAAAATATTTTTCATGAATATTGACTAATTGTATCATACTAAGCACATTAAGAACTTTCACTTATTACACAAAGGGGAACTTTTAGTGATAAAAGTTGTGTCAATTCAAGCTCTTCAAAAATATCGTAGGATACGTAATGGATCATACAAAAATATTCATTTTTCGAGGATCTGATATACATGCGACAACGTTTTCAGAGGGTTTGAGCAACATAGGACGATAATAGATGCTAAAGCATGTAAAGATGTAAAATATATCTATGATAAAAAAAAATCTATGTTGTTCGGACTCTCCAAAAGTATCACCGGCTACATGTTAGATCGTACAATTTTGGATGATCTAATATACATGTACGACAACATTTTTAGAGAGTCCGAACAGCATAACTACATAATATAAAAAGATGTTAATTAAAAGGTGTAAAGGAGTTGTGAACATACTTGTAAAAATATCTATTGAGATGAGCAAAGAACCAATCTGTTTGATAGTTACTGAATCCAATAGTAAACACCAAATCATCATCAGGGTATAGCTCTGTATACCTATCCCATAATCCATATTGCCTATACCTGGAAAAAACCAACAAATTACATTTCTCGACAACAAGAACATATCTAATATAATAGGGTCTACGTAGACCTTACACGTACCTTGTGTGAGGTAGAGAGGTTGTTTCCGACCCTCAAATTACATTTCTCAACATCAATAATATATTCAGTATATTAGGGTCTACGTAGACCTTATATGTACTTTGGTTAGATACAAAGGTTGTTTCCGACACAAAAGCTAGATATTTAAATGGAATTTTTCTAACCTTTCTTGATTATGCACAACATATAATTGATTTAACAGTTTTGGTTGTGCATCAGGGATGAAGAATTCAGCAGCTGTTCTATCAGGAATTCCAATTTCCCACAATGTTGGACCATTTCTTGGAGCATCATATATAAGAGTTTCTACCCTTTTTCTTGATCCTGTTTTATACATAAACATATTAGATATGTAGAAAGAACTTTTACTAGTATTACTTATAGCCAATCAATAAAAATGTCGATAGATACTAAGATCTCAGAGCGAGAGTCGTGGAGCAACAGTAAAGTTTGAGACGTGGAATTAGCTAGTGATGCTTGCATAAGACAAGCAATTTACATCATGACATCGGCCCCACCATTACCTTACATGAAAACGAGTTGCTTCGTGCACCAAGCAGACTTTTTTTAGGTACTAATTAGATTTGAACCCATAATTGTTGAAAGCATTGAATTTAAATCATCATGGACTCTACTTTTCACCTATGTTACGTTGCTAGGGACTCTCCAAAAATTATGACTCACACTGTCAGATCCTCAAAAAATGCACTACTTTTGGAGGATCCGATTTGCAATCAAGGTAAAAATAACGGACTTTAAGAAATCACCTCACTATTTGATGTAAATGGAAGAGTACTTAAAACATTACTCCCTCCATTTCGATTTACCAACACCGAGAAGCTTATGACATATTTAACCCCACAAGATTTTTTAAAAAATCATTTTTTTCTTAAACTCCGTGTCAGTTCAAATATAGAATGAAAGACATATTTCCTGACCTGGGTTGACAATAATGTACGGATCGTACATGTAATCTCCAACAAATCCAGGCACCCAAGCATATAAACTATAGTTCCCTGGAATAACATTCTTGATCAAGAAATAGCCCTCACTATCTGTTTGAGTCCAAAATTGATAAGCCTAAAGAACAAAAGATACAAAATGGTTAATTTTGCAATTCAACTAACAAGTACCAATTCACAAATATGACCTAAAATAGATAACAATTTGCAAAAATAGCCTAAAAAGAGATAGCAATTTGCAAAAAATGACCTTATTTTCTAATTGCCAAGATCCAACATTTCCAGGAGTAGCCAGTCCAATAAAAGCTGAATTTGCAATCACAAGACTTTGGCTAACATATCTACAAAAAAAGGGCGCCAAAAATTTTGCTAACAAATCACTCATTTTTTTAAACATAAAATGGGCAAATTTATGGTAAATGTACCTATCTCGAACGAGCAATCTGCCACTTACAATACCACGTTGATCAGCTCGAGCATAATCCTCCGAAAGAGGGAAATTATACGGCCAATTTTCAGTCTCAACGAACATTTGTTCTTTTGCATCGGTCCAAAGTGTGAGAGTGTCTGGCTCATCAGGTGAAAGTGAGTTCATGTAGACAAAAACAGGGCCAAAAACTTTTTTCCAGGGCTCTCCATTTCTAAATTTTAGTCCCAATACTTCTCCAGCATAATGTGTACTAAAGAACATCTGTTACATAATTTAATAAAAATTATGAGTACTCGATAAATAATCCGGTTAGTGTAATAACCATGAGTGTGTGAAGAGTGACTCTGATTGGCAAAGGTTGATCTATTGATCGGTTAAGTCATATACATTGACCAAATAAGAAGATATGACATTAAGAGAGTTAATGTCCATCATTATGGACTTGCATTTAGGCCAGCCACGAGCTAGTGGAAAACGAGAGCCCATGACATCACAACGTCCAAAAAAATTGGGCACAGTATGAGTCATTCTCATTGAAAAATTTTAAAAGCATACACGTGTCATACATCTATTGATTTGATGTGAACATAGGTACTTACATTTAGATTTACTGGGCCGGTATGAGAAGTAAGGTCTTGTTTGACGGGCCCACCCGTTCTAAACTCATCGGTTGGTGTAATCATCCAAAACCCGGTTCGTGGAGTCGGGCTGATCCATCCATGGACCCGGTTATCCTTGTTTTTCACAAGAATATTGATATTTGTCATCGACCTAAAACACATAAATATAATTTTAAGGGCACAAGAACTAAAATATAATAGGGATAATCACAGTCTTGCATGCTTCGGACATCTAGTATACAAAATATACAGATAATATTCATATACTATAGTGTATATGTTATGAATATTTCAGTCATACTGATAAACTAGTAGGCTGAACGGTATTTATATTCGTAACTTCCCAATGTATTGTATTGAAATTTACCTCTCCTTTGATGAAAGAATTGTTTGGGTTTGTAAGAAGAACAGCTTCACTATAATCAAGTTTTTGGCCCACTTCACGATCATGGGCCGTTGGCATAATCCTTTGTCTTTCATCTGAAATTGCCATATATTGGAACCTGGCCCAACAATGAAAATTATCAACTTCAATTATTTTCAAAAACAAAAATTATAAATCATAACCCCACATCCCTTTTTTTTTTTTTTTTTAAATAATAATAATAATAATAAAGAAAACCAAATAGGGTGTGGGTGGGTGTGGGGTTAGATCAGTTTGCAAAACATCGCGTGTTAGCAGGGTTTGGCGAAGGGTCTCACCCTGTTAGGAGTGGGATGTAGACAATCTACCCTAATGAAATCATTGGAGCGTGGCTACATTGACCAAAGGATGGCCATGTCATGAGCACTTATTATCGAAAAATTTATACTGTCTATATGGGAAATAATAATGTATATATAAGTCAAAAACAACTTTTTACAAGAGATATATACTAAAGTTTTGAACATTCTTATTAAAATTCTAACTTCGCAACCGATAACTACTTTCACGACTCGAACATGATCAATAAATAGAATTTTAACAATATGATAAGGAAATATATACATACAATTTTTCCTTGAGCTTGAAGACAATTCTTCCTTGGTAAACATCAATATCTGGCCATCCTTCTAAACGTTCCAAAATTCCATAACAATAAAATCCAGAAATTCCTCTTAATATTATAAACCTACAAAAAAAAAAGTGAAAATCAAATATGACATATCTTAAATAAATTATAAAAGCTTAAAACTATATAATTAAAAAAAAAGATTAGGACAAAAATTAGTACCTTTTGTCAATATTCATGGAAAGTTGTTTGGAATCTAAAGAATCCCAAGTCCTTGTGAATGTAAGCTCCACTTGATTTTCATCTTCCATAATAACTTTAAAATCTGTTGCATGAAGTCTGTATACATTTTATCGTTAACAAATCGTCTCATATTTTTTCCTTCCACTAATTAACGAAGTTCTAATGTGAAATGAATTGACAAAATGCATCAAAATAAAAAAAGATATGAACTTATCCTAGTTATATTTGGATCAGCTTACAAGCCACTCAACTAATTTTATTTTACTCTTTTTCCAATTACATTTAAGAGTCAAAATTTGTATAATATTAAAAATATATACATATAGAGAACAAGAAAACTTACTTGTCAAAATTCCCTTTTTCATCTGGTTTGTTCCAAACAATATCCCAATACCTAATTTTATTTTCAAGTATACAAAATTAAGTGATTATTATAACTAAGCAAAAATATTTAAAATGAAATAAATAAAAGGTTAAAAAAAAAAATTACCCTCTGTTATCATCTTTATTTCCATTTTCCAATAAATTATCAATTCCATTATATTGTATTCCAGTGACCATTCCACCAGGAATAGAAAAAGTAACATTAAATATTCCATTATCAACCACAACCTTCAAAAGAAAAAAAAATTGAATAAGAATATCCTATCAAATCTTCTATATTTCAACTTATATTGCTCGGACTTTAGAAAAATTTCATCAAATATGTGTCAAATCATTCAAAAGTAAAATAGTACATTTTTGAAGGATCTACATCAATACGATAATATTTTTGAAAAATTTGTGCAACGTAAAAAGGTTTAAAAAGAGGAAAAAGAAGATTTTACATAATCATGATCCAGTCTAAGAATTTGCACTGGTGGAAAAGATTGCAGGTCTAGTTGACTATTTTTCTTTAATACATTCCTGCAAAACAAATACCAAAAGAAAAAAAAACACAAAAATTAAGAATCAAGTAATAGGAATGTGAAACTTTTCAACATGAATTTAAATTTAATCAAACTTCAATTTGAATATCAAATATCGAGTAAAAAATCAAATAAAAATAAACATAACAGGTATGATAAGATGAATAAGACTCTTTTAACCTTGATATAAAATCTCGTATTTAAACTTTGAAAATGAAAATATTACTACTAACAGAGAGCACATCCCCACTACACCACCCACCCCACCTCAATTAGTAATGATAAAATTATATATATATATATATATATATATATATATATATATAACATAATAAAATAAAAAAATTACTTATTTTTTCAAGAAAATATTTTCTGTCCAAAAAAATAGGTCAAAAGTGGGCAACATAGAGTCACAAGTACCAAAAAAAAGCTAGATTCCTTATTCACGGGTTCACATTTAACTTCTACCACTTTCTTTTTGTATTTTAACCAAAAACCACCTGGCTGTGTTGATTGAATAAACCCATAAATCAGTAACAGAGTCAAAAAATTTATTATAACACATTAAAATACAAAAAAAAAGTAAATTTATAAACAAAACCAACGAAATTCAACATAAATTATTCATATTTTTTTTAAGTTATATACATCATGTAATTTTGCGAACGAAATTATTTTCTAAAAATATTTTTTTTCTTCCTCTTTAAATGTTTTTTTTTTTAAAAGATATGTTCACGAGATCAAATTGTGTGGTGTGAAAAGTAAAACAAAAAGATAGGACTTTGGATGAATCTTTTTCATTAATGGAAAGTTGACAAAGTTAGTTTATATGAGAACGAAAAAATATGTGTGTGAAATATAATGGCAAATTCTTAGAGCACTTTTTGTTTTTTCTATCACATACAAACTTGACATGTGCCATCCAATCGATTTTTAAATTATTTTCAACAACATATTTTTGTATAATTTTTACAAGTAAAGTCTGAATAACATTGAGACTACGCAGTCTTTACTTCTATCTTCATACGACAGAATGGCAATTTTCGATAGAAAATTGGCCCAAGATAATTTTTTTTTTCTAGAGTTTTTTTTTAAAAAATCAGTATGGATTGAACCACAAATAAGGAGAAGAAAATGCAAAAAGAGTATATATAAATGTATGTAAATTCTCCCAAAAAATATATTGTTATCATTCTAACCAGTGAGTTGCCTATTAAGATTAATGGCTTAGTGGTAAACGAAGCGGGATAAAATTATAAGAAACACAATTAAAATTTCACCAAACCGAAAAATGATCATTTTAGCGTTTAATTTTCCTATCTGCCTAACGTCTTGATAACGGAGTCATAAAATTTTTATACTAGCAAAAAAAAAACCAATGAAATAGTCGATGTGCGCCAGTTAACTCAGACACCATAATTATATAAAATACAAAAATATCAGCTCAACTAAGACATTAACAAACATTAAACATACAAATAAATCTTAGTCAATTCTTAAATTAAATGTAGGTCAAATAACAGAATACTTAATTAAAATAAAAGTAAAAAACACTAACTGTTTTGTTAATGAAGATTCAGCCAGCAAAAATAGTTGAAGCAAAATTCCCAATAATCCAAGAACAAAGCTCCATTCTTTCTTCATTTTTCTCACCAATTCTAAACAAAATTCTCACAAAAAGAAAAACAGATAAATATATATAAACATTATTTATAAAAGAACCATTTTCTCGTATATAACGAAAAATAAAATCGTAAGAAGAAACAGAAATATATATATATATATATATATATATATATATATATATATATATATATATATAAGACAATGCATATACCTCTTGTGTTGTGTATATAATGTGAAGAAAGCAAGACAAGAAGAAGAAAAATATTTTTTAAAAATAAAATAATATAATTTTTTTTTTTTGTCTTGTTTTTTACTAGGGGCTGGGGGTGGGGTGGGTGGGTTGGAAGAAGTATATGTGAAAGATTTAGTGTGAAATTCAAAAGAGTAGTAAAAGCGTTACAACTTACAAGATTTGTTTTGAGAGTAAAATTAGAGCTCATTTCTTGGGTTTATATAGAGATAATTATGGCCTGTATTTCATGTGATAATTTGTGTTCTGTGTAGTATCTCACGTGTTATGTCACGTAGAACATATATTTACTTATTTAATCTTAGATATAAGTTTAATTAATATTTATTTGTGCATACCCAAAATTGAAAGAGGTAAATGTTAGCTGAAATCAAATTAAGAGCATGTTTGGATTGATTTTTAAAAGTATATTTTAAATCAAAAATAAAAAGTTAAAGTTAAATAAATTTTAAGTCAAAAAATAAAAAGTAGGGGGACTACTTTTGGCTTTTGACTTATTTTAAGTCATTTTTTACTTCTTTTAAGTTATTTTTAACCTTGTCAAACACTAACTTCTTGTAAATCATTTTTTTACTTATTTTAAGTTATTTTTATGTTTGTCAAGCACAAAAAAGTCAAAAACCGACTTAAAAGTAGGTTTGACCAAATCTTAAGTCAATCTAAATGACACATTTATGCATTATGTCTTAAATTTACTTATGTTCTAATTGATTAATTCCATTAAAATTTTCTTCTCTTGGAAGACTATCCCCCAACTTTCCTACCTCGTTATCATTAATTTAGCTTCACACCGCGTAAAACCTAGCTAAGTATTTTAGAGAAGGGTGTTTTTAATTGGGAATTTACTCAAATTCAAGACTTATTGTTAAGGATAAATGAATTTTATTTATCTCATAACATTCTAATTAGTGATAACGGAATGTAAAGGCAGATAGGGATCTCATAAAGCATGTTAGGAATCGATTTCTTCTGATAATGTTTTGTCAATCGAGTTCATCGCATCAAACTTACTTATTGTAATTCACATCTAGCTCCTATGTAGTTTGGTAGTTATTACCATGAATGAATTTATCCAGTGCGTATCTAAAATTAAAATAGCGGCTACAAATTTTTATGAGATCCAAAAGAAAATCTTTTCTATAGAAGTTTCGTTTGTGTAGATATCTACCTTTTGATTACTATAAAGAACATGTATTTTTTTTTAAAAAAAAAATCTAATAATTATTATAGCTAATTGTTATGAGTATCTAAGTTAAGTCCTTAAAGAAACTTTTATCTCGTCAGATTAATATTTATCTGATAAACTCTCCTTGGTTTAGCTTAAATTAACTTTCCTAAAAGGAGATTAATGATATTAATTGAGCAATTTATGAATATTAAGTTATATATATATATATATATATATATTAAGAAGTGTAACCATTCCCTTTAAATCTTTGATCAAAGTCTATTTTTTGTGTTAATTATAAGAATGAGTATTTTGTCATGATTTAAGCTCATGATACTTATTGTTCATTTTGAATTAAGGCTCACATAAATTTTTCTTTGAAAGCATGTGTACCATGAGAACTTATTTATGACATCTAAAACTTTTTACTTTCTTCTCTCATTTCGATATGAGATTAATCTAAGATGTCATATGCATTTTATTATCAGAAGCTTGTAATTAACTTAGAAATTTAACAATCCTAATTGACCCGCCCTCTAACATCACTGGTTCACTTTTGGTTGTTAATTCTACTTATATTTAATTTGGCCATTCAATTATTTTGTCAAATACTGGAAGGTTGGGGTAGTTGGTTTTGTGGCTTAAACATTTGACTAAATTCACCTAATATTATGAGTTAGGACAACTAGCATAGGGGCCAACATAAGAATATTTAGTGTTGTCAAACTATGAAAGAAAATTAAACTATTACTCTCTCGTTTTAAAATATTTATCATTCTTAATAAAAGTATTTATTTCAAATTACTTGTTATTTAAAAATGTAAAGTAAAATTAATTATTTTTTTCAATTATGACTCATAAATAGAGTATTCCGTGAAGACAAATATTTATTATAATTAATAGTATTTTTTTAAGAAATGTGTAATTAAAAAATATACATTTTTTCAACCATATTTTACGTCAAGAATTAGTAGGATTTTATCTCCATAAAGACAACTCAACATTAAAATAGGCTTTTCTTGATTTTGTCAACCTCAACATTAATGTCTATTAATCTACTTATAAATATTGGTATTTTTAAAACAAAATTAAGTAGTCATTTATATCTCTTTCTGTTTCAAATTCATCCATTTTTTGTTTCATTTAATTACTTGGAGCACCAATTAAATGAGATCTCTAAGAAAATAAAATACAAAAAAATAAATAAAAAATAACCGTGTGCTTAAGATTATTAAATGTCTTTTGATGAGAAGGGGGTTTAAGCAACAGTTCAACATATTCATTTAAATACAAAACATAAATAAAAATATAAAAATTCAATAATAGTTGATAAGAAAATTGTGATTAGTTGTAAGACGAATATATTTAGTTTAGTTTAAATTCTATATTCAATTTTATTAAAAAGTGTGCGAAAGTTATAAAAGACAGATAATATGAACGGAAAAGAATAATTACCATGGGAAAGGGACTTTAATTTTTTTTGTCACTATTAAAAAACGGAATTTGTTGGTTTCGAAGCCAGTTCTTGGTTTTGTAAAAAACTAATTTGTGATTATTATGCATATTAACTACAGATAATGCCATATTTAATAGGTTAAGATTAGCGTGATTAGCATGGTCCATCGGTGGAAGCAGATTCAAAATTTAAATTGTACATGGGTTCAATCTTTTAAGAACTTAGCAATGAATCTATTATATTTTTAAAGTCACGGGTCACAAATTTAATAAGTTTTAATAAATAAACTAATTCTATAAAGAAATGATAAATATCTATAATTGAACGTTTATATTAAACTAATTCAACTTATTTTGAATTTCACTTTTTAGTAAGTTTTATTTTTATAGGTACCAATGTACCATATAGAACCCCCACCCCGACCTTGAAAAAGATAAAATAAAAAAATAAAAAGAATGGACCCGTACAAGAATTAAAAATAATAACAAAACTCAAATTTGCTAAATATGAAAAAAATTATACAACTCAATTGACAAAAATTGATAATCAAGAAGAGCGTTTTTGAACTATTTAACACAAATTGATAATCATATAAAAAAGGAAAATCATCAAATGACGATATAAAAAAAAAACATTTTTTCTTCAAAAGTTGAATTAATTTAAGAAAATTTGCAATCACGAACAAGAATTTTATACTGTTAAATAAAAGAAATCAATTATTAGGGATGGTTTATAATCTGTTAAAATGATTAGAGACTAAATTTCATTGATATTGACTATAAATTCTAGGGAAATCTATCATTATTTCAAATAGTTTTCAAGCAAAATTCATTCTTTTTCGCTAAATCTAGAGCAATCGTTAGTAGGAATGACATTTTAAAACTACTTCGTTAACGTGGAGAATATTTTTAAGCTACGTAGTTCTAATAATATACAAGGCTCTCATTTTGAATAATTCAAAATTATTTGTAACCTCATTAACTCTTTTCAACTTCTATACCAAATATAGGTCATAGGAGGATCTTTCTGACATTCATTTTCGAAAAGTCAAACTCTATAGGTTATAATTAGGTCAAGAAACTTTGTTGTCATTCTCCTTAATTAAAAAAATTTGAAAAGTGGCTCCTATTGATATAACACATCTCTTAAGAAAACTTTGATTAGAATTAAAATAACTATTTTTAGTATGATGATCAAATAATATGAAACAAAAGGAGCATTTTCATTGTCTAGTGACTTTAAAATGAAAATACTTTTTATAGAAGTATTCAAAAAGTGAATATAAAATGCTCTTTTGTTGCTAGAATTCTGAGGGATCAAAAATGCTAAAATAAAAGTTCTGATGAAGATGTGGACGTTTTTATATTTTTTGGGATCATGCGAAACCAAATTAAAAGGACCACTCGTGACTTTTAATTAAACTTATTATGATCCATAAACAAGGGCGGCTCTAAGGCTTGGCCAGTGAGGCCATTGCCTTAATCCTCAAAAATTTGAAGGTCCAAATTCGTTTAAATTATTATTATTAATTTTATTATGTATGAATATAAATTTATATAAATAAAATTGTTATGGTATATATTTTATTATTATTTATTTGAGAGTATTTTTTATCAATAAGTTCATAAATTTCCATACTTTTTTCACTTATTATTTGATATATTTGTTTTAACTTCCAATTTTAAAATTTATCCTTTTTATATAGGAACTAAGTTATATATATTGATAACATAATAAATTTTTTCAATCTTTTGTTAAACTGCGTGAACACAAAAATATTCATGCACAAGCTTCCTTTTCGTTTTAATTTAATATATTATATGAAAATTTTATAATTTGTTTTAGATATTCACCAATGAGTGCTACTTAATGGAATGAATTATACCAACATGGGTTGTGGTGCACTGGTGGAAGTGCTTCACCCTTAACCAGAGGTCTCGGGTTCAAGCCCTGGGTATGGAGAAAAATTTGTTGGGAGCGCCACACCCGAATGGGCCCTGCAGTGCGCGATCCGAATTTAGTCGAAGCTCCAATGTGGGCTTCGAACACCGGGTGGAAAACCAAAAAAAAATGGAATGAATTATATCATTTAATGTTGGGAGCATCACACCCGAATGAGCCCTGCAATGAGCGATCCAGATTTAGTCGGAGCTCCGAACACCGGGTAGGAAACCAAAAAAAAATGGAATGAATTATATCATTTAATGTTGGGAGCGCCGCACCCTAATGGGCCCTGTAGTGCGCGATCCAGATTTAGTCGGAGCTCCAATGTGGGCTCCGAACAAAGTGGAAAACAAAAAAAAATGGAATGAATTATATCATTTAAATTGATCAGAAATTTGGATATTTTTGTTACTATCCATGCTCAAAACTTCAACTATTAAGTTATGTGTGCTCTTTTCTTTTTCTTATTTGTGATGATAGCCAAATTAAAATTTCAATTTGAGTTTTGAAGTTTAACATTGATGATCCATCACTTTTATTTTTCATTCTAATCTTCCTTTCTTTGTTGTTTTTGTGTAAAATTTGATATTTTTGTCTTAAATGATTAATCTATTGTGTAGAAAATAATTTTTCTTGTTAGTGTATAAATTTTATAAAATAAATTTAAGGGCCTCTTAATATGATTTTGCCTTAGGCCACGAGATCTGTTGAGCCGCCCCTGTCATAAAATAAAATAAAAAATTTAGAACCTTTTTGTGTTGCAAAGTTTTCACACAAGAAAAGAATTATGAAATGTTTTACAAAGGTTAATCTGTTCAAGTCTTAGAGAATAGAGTTATTAGATACATATACTTGTAAAATAAAATTGGTATTCTACGAAATTAGTTGAGGTACATATAAGATAGACCCGAGACCACAATTATAAGGGTAAAAAGGGAGAAACAACCGATATTTGTGTTGTGCAAATGTACATGAAAATGAATAAATATAATGTTACTCACAATTGAAATAAAGAAATTACTCACTTTTAACACCAATAGTGGAAAATATATTTACTTGTGTCACATAAGGTAAATATAGGTAAAATTTTATGATAAACATTAATCGGTAACTTGGTAGAAGAATCTTTACGTTGTCAATGTATATACATATTTATCACTCTCCAAAACTCATTAATGAAATCACATTGAATATGTTGTCGTTGAATGACCATTTTATCATTGATGAGGTCCTTCTAAACGAAGATAATCATACATTACTCCCTGAAAGGGGTTAGTAGCTATTGCTTGTGTAAGAAAAATTGTGTTTGTTCCATTTACAAGTAGATTGCCCTTTACTTCGATACTATAAAGAAAATATAATCCATGAATACCATGTCTCGGGATTGCATTATCTCCCCCTATTTTTCCTGTCGTAAAATGAGGTTCAACAACTTTTTCATTGTTGAAACGAACCTTATAGAGAAAGAAAAACAACAACGATTAGTCAATTTTTCATGTATCATTTAAACATAAACAAAAAGAATAGAAAAATTAACTTGATTGAAATGAAACATACTTGTAGTTCAGCTCTTTGAGCTGCTGCAAGAGCCATTTGGAGAGTGTAATTTGATGCATTGTCAACAATTTCAAGGTTAAATATAATTTTCCATGTGGTGGATACATAGGTCTTGTTTCCTATGTTCCTGCACAAGGAAGTGACATCATTATTCAACAACAATAACAACAAATTCAGTATAATCTCGAGGCCTTATATTTTTTTTTTATATTTAGCTTATGGTTAGAAATGATGCCTATATATATATGTTTATGTCAATACATACATACTATGCCTTGATGGGTAATTTGCAAAAATAAAAATAAAAGATAAGTGGCATTAATCTGGAACACTAAGCTCAGATTATGTGCGGAGGCTGTTTCCACGGCTTCAAAGTGACCTCTTCTTCACATGACGGCACCTCTTACCGCTACCCCAAATCTCCCCTTTGTTACAAAATGTTTAGGGATTGGCAACTAACCCATTCAGTGACTTAGTTCCCAAATTGAGACTATTGGGTAAATTCAATATAACATAATCGAATGAAACAAAAAAAAAGAGGTTAATTTAGAAAAAAAATAAAATGGCAGTCTGACGCACTAAATTCCCACTATGCATGGGGATCAGGGGAGGGAAACAACCTGAACTCGTGACCTCTTGGTCACACGGCAACACCGACGCACCAAATTAAATCTCCCCTTACTTACAAAAATGAAAATAACTTCAAAAACAAGAATCATAGGAAGCTCTAGGGAATATATTACATACCTAGTAACATGAGCAAAAAACCAATCTTTTGAATAATTGCTAGTCCCAACATTGTAGACAAGATCATTTTCAGGATATAAAACACTATATTGTTCCCACAAACCATATTGTCTAAATCGCAAACCAAAAATAAAGTGAATGAGCTACAATATTTTCGGTATAACAAGAACATATTCAAAATAGCCATTGAACATTTTTCGATCATACATGGATTCAAAATTGTTTTGGTATACGTGCACATTAAATTTGGTGGTGGCATTGGAACAAAGAACTCATCAGCTACATTCGATCCGGTACACCGATTTCCCAAAGTGTAGCTCCATTTCTTGGAGGATTATAAACCAAACTCCCTAATTCAATACTAGAACCTGCATTTCAATACACATGAAAATTGAAAGAAAACGAAAATGAGTTCATAAGAGCATCAAAATTAGTCTCATTCTAAACAAACATCGAATCAACAACAACAACATATTCAGTGTGATCCCATAAGTAGTTGAGTCGGGAGCTAAACTTTGAATTAACAAATAACATAAGGGCTAAGTAAGAAATCAAAACCTGGAGTAACTTGTACATCAAAAGTGTATTTGTAATCCCCAATAATTCCTGGGACGGTTGCATACAAGTTATATGTACTGGATATGACATTTTCTATGGTGAAATTCCCCATAGCGTCTATTTTAGTCCAAAACTGATAACCCTGAAAACAAAACGAAATAAAGTTACTCTATTAATAATCTATATAATAAAAAAAATTCTTTAAATAATTTTATGAATCATGCAACTTTACTTTGTTTTCTCTTTGCCAAGATCCAACATCTCCTGGTGGTGCTAACCCTATATAACCGTTGGATGCGGGTACTAAAGTCGTAGTGCTGAAAATACAAATTATAGATGTCAAATATTAGTAAAATTTTATTTAATTGCACTTATAAGTATAACATTAGCCACACTTAAATAAAGAGTTTCCGCAATGAAATAACACAATGTGGGTTCACTTGACATTTCTTCGCTCAATATGGGCTCGCCTCTACTTATGATATAAAAGCTATAAAGTTAATCTTTTTAATGATGGATTCGTTCGATATTTCGTTTCGTTAATAAATAAAAATAATTGATTTAAGCACTGGAAAATTACTAGTTTTAACTACAAGTATTACAAAGTTACAACTGATAGTTAGAAAATTTAATTATTTTCTTATATAGTCATGTTATTATGAAGGTAGTAAAAAAGAAATCAAATTTATATGTTTTAAGTTAAATGAGTAAACTTTGTCTAATATTTTAGTTATTTGAATTATACTACTTAAATCTTATTATATATCAATAAGATTTTTTAGAACAAGAACCATTATATTGTATTATAACAAATGACTAACATTTTATTAACATGAAAAAAATATTTTCCTATATATAATAATATAGTAACTCTTTGCCTACAGAGCTGTAAACAATAAACACGTTTCCTATTGAAGGAATGTCGATACAAATTTCTGTATCGATAAAAAAAAAAATTTAAAACTTAACAAAAACTTTTTATACAAAAAACTAAATACAATTCATCAACTTTGCATATTAAACTTGACAAGAGTCATATAACATTTTAACATAGCAAAAATCCATGATATAAAATAACACTCTATTATCATAGAACATTTTCCTTCACAAATCTGGAAAGAATTTATTTTTAATAATTATATATTTTGGGCAAATATTGGAGTATGGATGGGTAAGGATCTTGAGGAGATGGTAGAACCATTTCAAAAGGATTTTGCTAAATATATATTCTTCGGAGCAAAGATTTTTTTTTCTTTTTTTTCGGGAGAGATTACATTTCCCATACTCTCATCCATAATGCATTTACTGTTGTAATTGAATTAAAAAGGATCTTATTTAGATTCTTATCAGCTTATAAGTACAAGTTCAATTAACTTATCAATATAAATTAAATTTATAATTTATTTATCAAATTATGAATCATGAAATTTTATTTTGTTTTTCGCTTTGCCAATATCATCCCTCATGATGATACTAAAGTAGTAATGCTGAAAATACAAATTATAGATCTTAAATATTAATGAAATTTAATTTAATTGCACTCATAACATTTTCACACAAGAACGCAAAATTAAACAATACCATTCCATTTATGAGACACAATAGAGTTTTCGCGATAAAAATAGATTATTAATCGAATCCACACTATTCAAAGACACCCCCTTTTTCAATTTTGATGCATAAATAATATGTACACAGATACTAAAGAATGAACGGCAGAGATAACTACCTGTCGTTAACAAGAAGTTGGCCTCTAACCATTCCCCTTTGATTAGATTTGAAGTACTCTTCTGAAACTGGAAAATCATAAGGCCAGCTTGCAACTTCTTGATTCATCTGTAAATTCGAACGTGGAATGCTTTCAGTAATATGCTAACTGAATCACTTCAGACGACATCCCAAATAGATACTATTCTCTCTGTCTCAATTTATGTAACACTCTTTCCTTTTAAGTCAAGTCGCAAAAAGAATGACACGTTTCAATATTTAGTAACAATTTCACATAAATTGGGACGTAGGGAGTAGAAAATAGTAAAAGATTAATTCATTACCTTTCTCTTAGCATCATCCCAGAGGATGGTGGGATTGTCCATAGCTGAAGAATTTGAGTTAAGATACAAAAATACAGGGCCAATAACTTTTTTCCATGGCTCTCCTTGTTGAAATTTGATTACAAGATCATCTCCAGCAAAATGTCTACTTACAAATATCTGAGATTGTGAAGAAATATTCAATAACAACTACTACTATTACTTGTACGTCTGAGTTTCAAACAAGTCGTATATAATTAATTCAAATGTACTTACAGATAGTACAGTTGGACCAACATGTGAAGTAAGATCTTGTTTGTAAGGTCCTCCAGTACGAAATTCATCATTCGGAATTATCATCCAAAATCCTACTGGAGGATTAGTGGAACTCACCCATCCATGAACTCTATCATCTTTGTTATCAGTTGCATAAAAGTATTTGTCATCCACCTACAAATTTGTAGATGTAAAACTTTGTGACTTCCTAGTAAGTCACATGTTCGAGCTATGGAAACAAACTCTTGCAGAAACAGACACTTGTGGTACGACCATTCTCTGACCCTGTGCATAGCAGGAGCTTAGTACATCGAGCTGCCCTTACTGTTATTAATTTTATATAGCTTGCACTTCTCTATTTAGGACGAAGGACAACATGTTCGTACAGTGAACAACTTCAATCTCCTCCTAACATAGGTATTGTTGACGATATAATTAAGGAAATAAAAGTGTCTTGTATAACATATTAAGCTTTTAAATGATCTGGTCACACGTTGAACAGATACATGGTTTAGAATACGATGGATCTTACCTCTCCTTTTAGATTCGGATTTGTTGGCTTTGTCAAAAGAACAGCTTCTTTGTAGTCAAGCACCTTCCCCGTCTCTCGATCCACTGGCATTGGCATGATCCTCTGCCTCTCGTCCGAGATAGCCATGTAATGAAACCTATAAATAAAAACCATGAAGTTTTATTCAACAACATACACATTGTATTTCCACAGGTCTGGTCTGAGGAGGGTAGAGTGTACACAGACCTTACCTCTACCTCGTGGAGATAGAGAGGTTGTTTTACAAAACATCCTCAGCTCAAAAACAGAGATATCTTAAGTAAATGATGAGAAAATTTAATTTAGTACATGTCCTGTTGAAGCTTGAAGACAACTCTTAAATTTTCGATATATACAAGAGGCCATCCTTCTAAACGTTCAACGATAGCATACGTATAAAATCCAGGGGTGTCTCGTAACATCACAAACCTGAAAATTCATCGATTTAGCATACGTATACAAAATTAAGATTTCTGAAAAAATAAAAATAAAAAATTGAGCTTTTATAGGACACTTCACCTTAAGTCACTGTTTAATGGAAGTTCATCAGATTGAGAAGCATTCCATGTACTTTTAAACGATATTTCTGCCTGATTTTCGGTATCCATAATGACCTCGAAACTATTTCCCAAGAACCTGGATTTTACGCGAAAAATGGACTTAGATATAATTTTGGATGATCGAATTTCATGTATCTTAATTTGTGACTAGAAGGTAAAGGATTACTTTTTTCGAGCTCTTTTAGACGGTGTACGATTCCAAAAAATATCCCAATACCTGAAAAATGTCAGAGGTTAAGCCAAACAAGTTGAAATAGAGGGAGTAAGATGTTTATAGGTTATATACCCTCTATTTTTTTCAACATTTTGAGTCGCGAGTAAGTTATTGACTCCACCATATGATATGCTCGTAACGAGACCATATGGTATTGATAATGTAACATTGACAATGCCATTGTTCATCGTCACCTAAAGAGAGAAGGCATAGGATAAACACGCGACAAGATGTGAAAAATCATGGATCAAAGTACAACAATCAAACATGATGTACAATTAGACATGTACTGGCTAGTTTAGGTAGGTAAACAGAACGATGAATAGTTAGAGGTATAAATTTACTTGGTTAGTTTGTATATCCAATCTAACAAGCGGCGTTTCTATCAATCTTCGCCTGTTTTCGGAACAATAAACAGCAAATGAGTATGCAAATCTTCATAGGACTAAAATGCAGAAAGTACCTTGCTTTAGACTTATACTAGAAGAAATATCTCACATAATCAAAATCGAAACTTTTGTGATATCTCAACTTTATTCAGACACGTTGTTTATACCAAATCAATGAATATATGACGAGTGTATTCTACAGGGATGTACCTTGGCTCTAATACCAAGTAAAAATTAAATAGGTTGATTTATGATCTGCATTTTAGCTTATTTCAATCTAATCAATTTAAATTGAAGTAACTTTTGGATGGGTAATAACCCACCCATTTATTAATTTTGTTGATGAGAAAGTTATATAGATTAACTTACTCGCACCTAAAATATATCTTCAGATATAATCACTACCAAGTACATTGTTGCCTCTTACGATAGTGTTCGGCCCAACTTGTAAGCCTATTAAGAATTTACTCGACTATTCCACTCGATATCGACTATCTGTACAACTCATCATACTTGTTACCACAATTGGATTTTCCCACTAAATCACACTAAGTTGTGAAAGAACTTTATTATAACACGTTAAAATACACCGATAAATTAAGAATTAAATAAAAGAAATAGAGATTTACCCATCAACTACCAACAACAATGTAAAAGCAACCATAGCAAACTCCACAACATATAATAAGCTTAGTTGCATATTCTTCCCCATGTTCTGCATTTTCACAATATAAATATTAATTGAGTAAGATAAATTAATTAATTAATTAAATATATATGGTACATCTGTTAATTTGATGTAAATATAAGGTACGAATAATAATTTACTTAATTCATCTACTATGGTTGCTGAAGCCATTAAATTAATTAAATGCCACAACATGAGTTGCAAAAATTAGGAGTTAGTCACGGACGTATGTAGCATAAGGACAGAAAATGTAGTTAATTATGTTCAACTCTTTTGACTTATACCTATATATACTTATTTAAATAAGTGAAATTAGTTGTAATTATTTAAATAGTAAAGTACAATATTGTAAATAACGAAATTTTGTGGGGTTCTATCAGACAAGTTCAATTTTAGTTAGGGTTCTTAGAGATTACTCTGTCATAAACTCTAGTTCAGGTATAAAGAAAAGATAATATGTTTTCATGAAGAAGCATCTCGAATATTCCGTTTATTCATTAAGAGATCAAGATATGATCAGACCTCAGCTCATGCATCGGTTTACCAAAATAACCTCTGCTCTCCCACTTCCTTCTATTCAAAAGGCGAGCCACCATTGACTCTATTTATTATTATGGTAAAAAAACCCTGGCTGTCTCTGCACCCCTACCTCCTTTATCATTGAGCGGTCATTTAGGCTTTTTTTATCAATCAAATATTTCAAGAAGATTCACAGAATCTTCTTCACATGAATATCAAATAAATCCCAAAAAAGTCCAAATCATCCTAAATTTAGAAATATATTATTAAGAAAGGAAACTACCCGCACACTATTTATTAATAAAATATTCTTATTTTCTTGTATTTATTTGTAATTAAAATTTATGTTACATGCATTAAAATTTGTTGCAAACAAATATGTTACAACATATTAAATTAAGTGGGCTCAAAATAAAGTCCACTTAAAGACAAAAAAGGAAACAAATATAACAAACATTAACATGCAAATGGGGGGGGGGGGGGGGGTAAGGGGTTGTATTTACTCGTTAACTATGTGAAATGAAATAGATTTTCCTCCTCATTAATATGCCTATGAATTATGCGAAATAAAATAAATTTGCCCTTATTTTTTAGGAGAGAAAGCTTAGAATTCAATGATATCATGTGTTACACAAATAAGGTCTAAGGATTTAAAATTCTAAATAGAGTGTAAATTTGAATTTTTCACAAAATTCAAAGGCAAATATGGTCATTTCTCATAGTTCAAGAACAAATATGACTCTTTCAACAATCACCGTCTCTCTCCGTCACTACTATCATCATCATCCCACCATAGAAGGAAATGTATTGTAAACGACTTTAACATGCAATATAAAATACTATTTTAATGTAAATGTACAACCTCACAAAAGTCAAAGAAAATAAGAAAAAAAGGGTGATTGACGATAGAAATAATGACACGAAAAGATTAAAGATGAATAAAATAATCCTATAGCGCCCAACAAAATGAAAGAAAAAAAAAACACAAACAAAATACCTCTGTTTGGATTTTTTGTTTCTTTGTTTCTTCAAAGTCTCATATGTTTCTCTTGTGGCAAAAAAATTGGGAGAGACAATTTCTCATACGTTTATATAATAATATCATATCATTTATTTAAAAGAGACTATAGAAGGAAAACTACATCTAACCAAAAAAAAAAAAAGGAAAACTACTAATTAAGTAAATTTTAAAGGTAAATATATTGTGATTTATATATATGATTTTTGCACGTATCTATGAGGAAGAAAATTAATCATTAAGCTATCGAAGCAAAAGTCATCTATTTTATAATCAAGATGCTAAATCTTTCTTTTTTCTTCAATTAGAATTATACCTTCCTTATTTGTCCTGCATTTTAAAAGGTATATATAGATATATATACTCATACGGGTCCATTTTAATTGTCATGCTTATTAAAAAAGACTTTATTTCAAAATAATTGTTATTTTAAAAAATTCAGATATAATTAATTATTTGTTTCCTCCTTTACTCTAGAGATTGATATTATTAATAATGTGGTGAAAAAAGATAGTAGTATAAATTGAAGCAAAGAGTAATCAAGGATAATTTAGTCAAATAATTAGTATTTTTTAAAAGGGCGTAAAGGGAAAAATATGACAAATACAATGGATCGAAGGGAGTACTCTTGTTATAGAGTTTTTTTTTTATACCTTATATATGTGTATTTCAATTTAATTCTAATTAATGATATATCCTATTATAAAAGGTATCTTTCAAATTAGTTATCAGTGTGCACAAGTTAAACTCTTTCTTTATATAATACCTATTTTCTAAATAGGTAGTCAATTTTTATATTATACTATATTGTTTTCAAATGAAGAAAGAAGTAAGAAACAATTTTTTAATATTTTTGGTAGTTGAGTTGTTGGTTGGCTTGCAAGTTTCGAATGGTAAATTAGCTAACAATTTGTTGTGACATGTTTTAGGCCTTTTTTCTTTTTCTTTCAGTTTTAGTTATATTTCTTTTTTTTTACTTTATTAAAATGCTGCAGCAATTTAATTATGTCAAGTGATTTACTATTGTCCTTCTCCTCAACAAATTAATCAAGTTTAAATATTTCTCATGGATCTTATCGTTTTTACTTTTAAATATAATGTCTATAACCAAAAATAAAGAGATAAATGAATTGAAAATAATATTTTTTTTATTATTGGTGAGGTCCTTCAAAACGAAGATAATCATACATTACACCTTGAAATGGGCTAAGAGCCAATATTTGTGTAAGAAAAATTGTGTTTGCTCCATTGACAAGCAATTTGCCTTGTATTCCAATGCTATAAATCCAATATAATCCATGAATTCCATGTCTTGCAATCGCATTACTTCCCCCTATATGTCCTGTTGTAAAATGAGGCGTTTGCGCTTTTTCATCATTGACACGAACCTTAAGAAAAAAAAATCTATGTATGTCATATCGAATAAAAACTTATTTAGTCACGTTAGCTTAGTTATGACAGATACACATGTTTTGTTTGCCTATTCAAAAATGTTGTCACACTCTCCTATCAGATTCTCCAAAACTACATAACTTTTGAAGATTCCGATACAAACAAGATAGCAGTAATATTTTTGAAGAGTCCGACCAATATAACATATATTTGAAATAATGTATAAATCAAGTAATTAAAAAGGGTATATAAATACATACTTGAAGTTCAGCTTGTGAAGCTGCAGCAAGAGCCAATTGGAGAGTGTAATTTGAGGCATTACTAACATTGGCAAGATTAAATATAATTTTCCATGTAGTAGCTTTATATGTGTTGTTTCCTATTTTCCTGCAAAAAAAAATCCACCAAATTTTTTGTTAATTTCATTATAATAATCATGTTATGGTTTTCTCTGGAATCGATCTTTTATGTTATGTTCTATATAACGATAATTTACTATAGCAATCAAAACATATTGAAACAAATGTCATTATTATAAAGAGATTTGACGGTATAAACGAGCTTACCTAGTAACATGAGCATAAAACCAATCTCTCGAATATTTGCTAGTCTCAACATTGTAGACAAGATCAATTTTAGGATACAAAACACTATATTGTTTCCACAAATCATATTGTTTAAATCTGTAAACCAAAATAGATTAAATAAACAATAATTATTTTACAATTTATTTAAAATATATAACAAGTAAATTTTTGGAACTTACCTTGATTCAGAATTATTTTTGTATTTGTGAACTTTGAATTGTGGAGGTGGATTTGGAATAAAAAATTCAGCAGCAGTTCTATCTGGTACACCAATTTCCCAAATTGTAGCTCCATTTCTTGGAGGATTATACAACAAAACACCTAGTTTAATATTTGAACCTATATATAGGTACACAAAAAAAATTAAAAAATAGAAAATATTGTTTAGAATTAGGAAAAAATAACAAGTGAGTAATTAAGTAAGAAAGTAAAATTAACCTGGAGTAACATTTACAATTGAAGTGTATTTGTAATCTCCGAGAATTCCTGGGACTGTTGCATACAAGTTATATATACCAAATATGACCTTTCCTATGATGAAGTTTCCATTACCGTGGGTTTTTGTCCAAAATTGATAACCCTGGAGATTATAAAACGAAATGAAATTTAAAAGATTTATAAATCTATATAACTAAAATATTCTTCAATTTTTTTTTATAAATAATATAATTAATTAACCTTACTTTGTTTTCTCTTTGCCAAGATCCAGCTTCTCCTAGTGGTGCTAATCCTATATAAGCATTGGATGCTGGCACAATATGTTTACTGATAAACCTTATAATACAAAAACATAAATAATCAATCAATTATGCTTCAATCTCAAATTAATTAAATCGATTATCATTTATTCTGATATTAAGTATTCTACATATAGATAATTACCTTTAATCTCAATTAGTCAGGACTCGTCTTACTATAGATATGTGTATGGCTATAGATTATGTCAAAAGAATTCTAGGTCTTATCGACACATGACCTCATATTATGGATATTGGCTATATATTATACAAATCAACCTAGTATGGCTAAGGTTAGAGTGCATGTAGACTTTGAGGCTAATTAAAGATCAAAGTGTTAGTACCCTTTTGGGATCGCGTACCACATTTTTACCAAACGATAGATATTATCAAGGATCAAAACGAATAAAGGTACGTATGATAAAGTTCATTTTGATCATTTTCCCCATCAAATGATATATAGCCAAATCAAGATCAGATAGGACGGCCATCAAGAGGCCGAAGCAGAACTATCATAGGAAAGCCTGTCCCCGCTAGCTATATATATATATATATATATATATATATATATATATATATATATATAGGGAAAAAGATGTACCTGTCATTAACAAATAGCTTGCCACTAACAGTTCCTCTTTGATTAGATTTGATGTAGTCATTTGAAACTGGAAATTCATAAGGCCAACTTGCAGCTTCTTGATTCATCTGAAAATTTGGTTAATGTGACTGGGCACAAAGTTTACGAAATATGTATAATGCATTAAAATGTGACATCCATGATTGAACGCAAACCTCTAAAGAGAGAGTCCACATTATACCTTAAGGAAATCCCACATCAGAATGAGAGAACAAAAAAGTTAGTAACCTCATTATAAAACTGAGTTCAGAATCAACTATTGAGACTATCTTTTGGGTCAAAATCGAAGGGACAAATCTATGTGGGAGTAGGCCCAAAAAGGACAATACCTCAATAGTTGGACCAAGATCGTTAAATGTATAAACATGTCATGTTTAATCTTGAGAGTACTAAATATAGACAGACAACTTTTTTTATAAAAAGATGGACCAGAAAAGAAAGTAAGACATGTAAACTGAAATCAATACATACTCTTTTCTTTGCATCCTTCCAAAGTATAGAACGATTTGCCTTGGCTGCAACATTTGAATTTAGATACACAAAAACAGGACCAATAACTTTTTTCCATTGTTCTCCTTGTCCAAATTTAATTGCTAAATCCTCTCCAGCATAATGTGTACTCACAAATATCTTGCAATTATGAATAAACAAAAAAATTAATAACAAGTTTCATATAATATAATTGTAATTAATTAATTAATGACTTACACTAAGTACAGTTGGACCAACATGTGTAGTAAGGTCTTGTCTAAAAGGTCCTCCAGTACGATATTCATTACTTGGATTAATCATCCAAAATCCAAATGGTGGATTAGTAGAACTAACCCATCCATAAACTTTACCATCTTTATTATCACTTGCATAGAAATACTTGTCATCCACCTGCATAATTAAGTGAAAAATATCATCATAAAAGTCTTATTAATTATATTGTTATCGACTATCGTTATGTACCATCAAAAATTGTGACAGGATAAATATGATCATATCTCTCCACCCTTAATCTGAAGTTTAGGAATTTGACATTTGGTTGTAGTTTTGAAAATTATAAGTTTGGAATTTGAAGTTCGGATTCTGAAATGAATCATATATACAAATTCAGTTAATTTCTCAATAAACATACTGAATTTTGTCGAACCTATACTTTCCATGCTAGCTATAGCTTTAGACTTGCATATAGTACTAGCTAGCTAGGGATTTAGTCAAACCTTGTAGCTTCGGATCAATAGCCGTATATGTGTGAAAATATGACTTGGTCGAGTATGTAAATTTATACTAATTATAGAGTCGTACCTCTCCTTTTAAATCTGGATTAGTCGGATCAGCGAGAAGAATAGCTTCTTTATAGTCAAGCACTTGTCCTTTCTTTCGATCCATTTCTGTTGGCATGACACGTTGCCTCTCATCAGAAACAGCCATATAATGAAACCTATATACATAAATATACGGTTTCAATGTACTATATATTTATTTTTATCCGATTCAAAATTAAAATAAATATTTTAAAAGAAATATCTTTCTAATTAATGATAAGAAATTATTTTAAATATATATAAAAAAAAAAAAAAAACACGTACATGTTTCCTTGAAGCTTGAACACAACCCTGAGATTTTGTATATATGAAATTGGCCATCCTTTTAAACGTTCAACGATCGAATATGTATAAAATCCAGGTGTATTGCGTAGCATAATAAACCTAAAATTAAGTCTCTATGTATCAGTACATTGTTATAACAATCTAAAGATAACTAGAGAAACAACGTGATTATAAAGAAGCTTGATCGTATGTTCTGACAATACAACATTATTTTCGCACTATCAAAATCACATAAAATATAATTTTGAAAAAAGAAAATATTTACCTTTTATCAATGTTCAAGGGAGGTTCATTTGATTGAGAAGCATTCCATGTTCTTTTAAATGAAATTTCTGTCTGATTTTCATTAGTAATTATTACCTCAAAACTTGTTCCTGAAAGCCTGCAAAACCAAAAGTATATTGAACTTAATTTTCAATTTTTTACTATCGTATGAATAGGATCCTTCCATCCTTAATCATTATTAGTGTCGGGTTCAATATTGATGTCATGGGAATGACAAACCCCAGTAGAGAGAACAATTAACTTCTTTAATAAACTCTACACAACATGAATCTGAACTAATAGTGTTAGTAAGTATCAGACAAAAACTAGTACTACAGTACTAACAAACACAAATTCTCAGTAGATTCCGTCAGAAATTGGGCTATTGAAAATGTTCGTTGTTCTAATGTATAACGTCCGTTGGAAATTCACATTTTTTAATAGTGAAAACATATTCAAAAATAGAGATAATAATGATTTTCAATTATCCAAGACGTCAAGGATTCAAGCTATGAAACGATCAAGAATTTAAGCTATGAAACATACTCTTGCAGAAATGCAGAACAAAACTATATCAATAGATCCCTAATAAAACTTAGTACACCAAATTGTCCTTTAATCATTAATTCATCAAAAATTAATTTGAGACAAGAAAGATAAAACTTACTTTGCTCTAGTTGTACGAGGTCCAGTGTTATTCCAAATAATATCCCAATACCTGAAATAAACATAATAAAGTATTACATATAAGTAATTAATTTCTACATTAGATAAAAATCTAAATTATTAATCGAAGTTTAAAGATTAATTAATTTACCCTCTATTGGTTTCTAAATTATGGGTGGATAGTATATTTTGGAACCCACCATATGATATGCCAGTGACATCTCCATGTGGTTTTGATAAAGTTATATTGAAGATGCCATTGCTCATCGTCACCTGTAAAATTTAAATTCTGAATTAATATCGGTTGTCAATAGGAAGTGACAAAATTAATTAGCATATAAATACTAAGTATCTTATCTTATACTAAGATCTAATTAAAAGGTGTAAACTTATACTTGTTTAGGTTGTATGTCCAATTTGAGTGTTGGCGTTGTTGTCGATCTTCGTCTATTTTTAGAACAAAGAAATAACGAAGTTAGGTAAATGCTTATGATTTAATTGAATCACTTGACTCGACTCGACTCGACTCAAATTGTTAGGTCCGAAATAATTAGGTGTAATGCGAAGCTAGCAAAGCAAACCTCGAAAGACCATGAGTATGAAAAGAAACGAGAAACACACCAAAAGACACAAAAATTTAACGTAGTTCGGTCAATCGACCTACGTCCACAAAGGAGATGAGCAATCCACTATAAATATGAAAGTACAAAATATACAGAGAAATTACATCAACCAATTCACTCGGAATACAAGTAGGTTCACAAATTCTCCCCCATAACCGAAACTCTCAAAACCCTAGGACTACATTGTGAATGTTGATTAAGTTAGAAGGAACAAACCTCTATTTATAGAGTCCTAAACCTTTTCCTACAAGAAAAGGACTAGTCAAACCAAAACTTTTTCCTAAAAGAAAAATCTATTTATGATAAAAATTCGGGGCAAATAAAACCCAACACAAATGTCCTTCTAACAATAGATCTTTATGTAACTATGTGTGGGAAGGAGTGTAACAACTATTATTAGGGTCCGATTTTGAGATCAATTTCACAATTGATCTCCTACATTGTTCATTATACTAAAAGGGGTTATGTGACTCTCGAAAGTCATCTTTTATATTGTACCAAAATTTCCCCTACTTTTGCCCTACATTAGATATTGGGAAATTTTATGCCCTTGTTGTGACAAAAGAGGGCATTTATGCCTTCTTTCATATATCAACTAACGAAACTCTAAAAAAACATTTCTGTCATGTGTCAACATCAAACAAACAAAAGATTTTATTTAAAACCCCTCAATTTTTAACGAAAGATAAAAATATTCGTCGATACATAGTACATGAGCAATTTTAATCATTTTCCGTCGAATAAGAGTAACATAGACTTACCCATTGTGTGGATGACAATCAGCTACAAGGAAGAACAACAAAGCAACCATAGTCACCTCCAACACATGTACACTTAATAATTGCTTATATCTTCCCATTTTCTGCATTTTCACTATTAAAAAGAAATTTAATAGATTCAATTAAAAATATAAAATTTGATAACATCACGAAAAAAAAATATTAGGTGATTTTTTCGTCTATCAAATCCTTAATGAACATAGTTATATCTGATGCGATGTAATAATCGAAATGTATAAAAGTTAGTCCGGATCTCGCCGTCACGAAGAAAAAAACATGAAAATTGATCCATATAATAACAAAAGGAAAGAAAAAAATCAGAAAAGAAGTTTCATACCTCTAATTTGCTAATCTTCTGTAAATGTAAATATAATATTTGTACTGCATTATGCTTTTATATAAGTTTTGAAATCGGTCATTAAATTAAATAATTTTCATTTATAGCTAAATCTTAGAGGAGATTATATTTGGCCAATAAAAATGAAAGAAACAAGTCATATATTTTCTTAAGGAAAGTCAAGTAATTATAGTAGACAATAAATTAGCTTTAAAACAAAGTAAATACTAAATAGTAGTCCAATAAAATGCCAAATCAATTTTTTTATTAGATTTCCTTTCCAATATGTTCTGCATTTCAAGAAAAATAAAATATTGCCAATTCATGGATTTCAAAAGGGAAATTTCATAAATAAGGAGTAAAATCGGAGGTGTCAAATGAGCGGATCGTCTTTGAATTTAAGAAGGAATGGGTTAAAATGGGCCGAGTTAATAAGTGGGCGGGTCATTTGTAACTTGGGCTGATATACAACTCATAATCTAACCTGGCTAATTCTTACTAAATTTTAAGGGAATTTTACATAAACCTCATAGTGTTAAAAGCTAATTATATCATATCTCTGATCTTTCTCAAATTACAAAAATCTTTTAAATTTAGTGGAATTCAGATATATCCCAAAACGACTCGATACATCGCGTCCCGGCTTGGATACATCCCTCAACGTCTTGATACATCGCGTCTCGATTTCGAATACATCACTCAACTTCCTGATATATCGCGTAAAGTGATGTATCCAACCGATACATCAAGTAAATTAATTTATCGGAGAATAGGAAAGAATAGGGATTTTTGTAATTTTTTTCAAATGGTAGGAAATTTTAGAAAAATTGATAAAATAAGTTATGTATTTGAATAATTTTTCCAATTTTAAATTTCTTTGTTTCAACTTTTATATTTTTTTAAAGTACATAATAAAAACTATTTTTTATTACAGCTCGATATAACATGTCAAAACAAAAAAATAAAATAATTTAATGAAATATCTTATGTGTCAATTTGGGCTAGCACGTCAAGCTAATTTCAATGAGCTTAAATGACCTAATTAAGGTGATAAATGAATGAATTAATAACTCATCCAAATTTAAACAACTTAAATAAATTATATTTTTATGAGCTAATTTTACTGCCTCTCAAATAATAACTATGCTGTTAGTCAATCTGTATTAAATATATATACTAGAAACTTACAGAAACAGTAACTAGTTAAACACAGAATTTAATTAACCAAACTAAACTCAAAATTTCAGAATCTGTAAAATCAGAAAAGGAAAAGATCAAGTCCACTTGAATACACAAAGTGTCCCCTTAAGGAAATTATTCCCCTCTAGTATCCGAGGTTTGAATTGGAATATATCCTCCGAGGATAAAATGATCTTACTCACCGGTGTATTGATACCCAAAACCTTGGTGTCGGCGAACCACTCAACGTGAGTAAAATACACGAATTTATTTTGTGCAGAAAGAAGAAGAAGATCAGAAATTTTGTTGATAAAAAATCTGAGGAGTAACAGGTATTTATAGACAAGAAACGACCATTGATGAAAGGTTGCAAACTTTCAAATGGCCATGTACTGCTACAAGCGTTGCAACTCGTTTCGATGAGCCACCTCAACGGGGGGAAATTTTAAATTAAAACGGAAGGAAATTTAAATTGTTAAGTTGGTTTTCGCGGATCCGAGTCGGGTTCGGGTCGGAAAATATTAAATTAATTAATTAATTAAATAAATAATTAATAATCAATTAAAATAAATTTCGTTCAAAAAGAAACTCCACGAACGAACATTTTCCAAATCCAAATCCAAATCCAAATCCAAATCCAAATCCGAATCCGAATCCGAAGCCGAGGCCGAGCCGAGCGAGCGACGACGACGACGGCGCGAGGGGGGTCCCTCTTTCCAACCCTTTTAACAATTAATATGAGTGTTTCTGTATTTAAACTCTCCTATTTTTCTTTCCACCAGATGAGGGACAAATGTCTTTTCAATGTCTTTTCAATAAAGCATAAGAGGACTTTTCAAGTTCTCAACTTTCCAAGTTCCCAACTTTTTCCAAGTTCCTCTTTCATCTTCCCTCTATTTCCCATTAACTCTTGCTACATACCCAACAATCCCCATATTAATGGGGAATAGTTATAATACAAAGGAATGCACGGACGAATGTGTACTTTACAAGCAAGGATCAATTGCATCCGGATAAGTTGGTTTCCGTTGAACTTTCCGTAGTGAACATATGTCGGATATACTCGATCAATCGGTAGATGCGATATCTTTGAACCGTCGAGCTTTGGTGTATACCTAGACAACCATATGTCACACAATTAACCCTTTATTGTTTATGGTTCTTACGGTTGTGTTCGTTTTAGCCATGAACACCTCCTGGTTTCATGAGTGTATAGAGAATAGGCTTTTGACAAATTATCCTCTTTGAAGCGGCTTACACTTCACACTCACATAGGTGATTTCTAACCGTGTCATCTCGTAGATACACTATTTGGTCAAATCTGCCAAATTTAGCAAATCATTAAAAAACCTTAAGCTTTATTAACTCATTAACAAGCCTTAATGTTTTAACCTTATTCCTGAACATTGTCTTCATCATGAGAATGGATTGAGTTGATTGACAATGTCGAACCGTCGATCCACAACTTTGTTTTTCTCCTTGAATCTAGCTTTTGGGATCTCCAATCCGCTAGATAGAGTTACCGTCATCTTGACTTGTCCTAAGCCTTAAACCCATTCCCTTAGATGATCTTTCAACTGCCTCTCTTGTTAGACCTTTTGTTAGTGGATCTGACACATTATCACTTGACTTCACATAATCAATTGTGATGATTCCACTAGACAGCAGTTGTCTTACGGTGTTATGTCTCCGTCGTATGTGACGAGACTTTCCGTTGTACATAACGCTCCCTGCCCTACCTATTACTGCTTGACTATCACAATGTATACAAATAGGTCCCACAGGTTTGGGCTAGAATGGAATATCTTCTAAGAAATTCCGGAGCCATTCAGCTTCTTCACCGGCCTTATCTAAAGCAATGAATTCGAGACTCCATTGTGGAGAGCGAGCAATACATGTCTGTTTGGATGATTTCAAGAGGCGCTCCTCCACCAAGTGTAAACACATAACCACTTGTGGATTTCACTTCATTTGATCCAGGTGATCCAATTTGCATCACTATATCCTTCAATCACTGCAGGATATTTATTATAATGCAAAGCATAGTGTTGTGTATGTTTGAGATATCCCAACACTCGTTTCATTGCCATCCAGTGAGTTTGATTGGGATTACTAGTGAACCGACTCGGCTTACTAATAGCACAAGCTATATGCGGTCGCGTACGGTTCATAATATACATCAAACTTCCCAACACTCTGGCATATTCCAATTGAGAATCACTTTCACCTTCATTCTTTTGAAATGTAAAGCTTAAATCAATTGGAGTTTTGACATTATTGAAATTCAAGTACTTGAACTTTTCCAATACTCTTTCAATATAATGAGATTGAGATAATGCTAGTCCCTGTGTTTTGAGAATCTTGATCCCCAAGATCAAATCGGCAACTCCTAAGTCCTTCATATCAAACTTCTTTGGACAGCATCCGCTTAGTAGCATTTATATCGTCAATATTTTTACTCATTATTAACATGTCATCAACATACGAGACAAACAATGACTTCATGATTTGGAATGTTTTTAACGTAAACACACTTATCACATTCATTAATCTTAAATCCATTTTCCAACATTGTTTGGTCAAATTTAGCATGCCATTGTTTGGGTGCTTGCTTGAGCCCATAAAGCGATTTCACAAGTACGCACACTTTCTCTTCTTTACCGGGAACTACAAATCCTTCGGGTTGTTCCATATAAATTTCTTCCTCTAACTCTCCATTTAGAAAGGCTGTCTTAACATCCATTTGATGTATTTTAAGATCATGCACGCCATTAGTGCTATTAACATCCTAATTGATGTTATTCTTCATTCGGAGAGTATGTATCAAAATAGTCAGACCTTCCTTTTGTGCGTAACCTTTGACTACAAGTCTAGCCTTATATTTGTCAATAGTCCCATCTCGCTTTCATTTTCCTTTTAAAGATCCATTTTGATCCTAAAGGTTTATTTCCAGGAGGAAGATCGGCCAATTCCCAAGTATGATTACTTAAAATTGATTCGATCTCACTATTGACTGCTTCTTTCCAATAAGTTGACTCAGACGAAGACATTCTTTGCTTTAAATGTTTGGGGCTCATTTTCAAGCAAGAATGCCACAAAATCCGGTCCGAACGAAGTAGGCTTCCGTTGACGATCACTACGCCTAGGATCCTTGTTAGGTAGTGTATTTTCTATTGATTCTTCCCGTGGTCGTTTAGTTCTTTCACTTATTGACTCACATTCAGTTTTATACGGATAAATATTTTCAAAGAACTCAGCATTATCGATTCAATTACCGTATTGATATGAATTTCGGGATTATCGATTTGTGAACTAAAAATCGACGAGGCCTTACTATTCACGGCATACCCAATAAATACACAATCCACCGTTTTGGATCCAACTTTTACCCTTTTAGGTAAAGGGACCTCTACCTTGGCTAAACACCCCATACTTTGAAATATTTCAAGTTGGGTTTCCTTCCTTTCCATAATTCATATGGAATTGATTGTGTTTTGCTATGGGGTATCCTATTAAGTATTTTGTTAGCCGTAAGGATGGCTTCCCCCACAAGTTTCGTGGAGAACCAGAATTGATTATCAAGGCATTCATCATTTCTTTTAAGGTTCTATTCTTCCGTTCGGCCAATCCATTTGACTGTGGTGTATAGGGTGCGGTAGTTTGATGAATAATACCACATTCCAAACATATCTCTCGCAAAAGGAGATTCGTATTCTCCACCCCTATCACTCCGAATCATTTTTATCTTTAGACTCAATTGATTCTCTACTTCATTCTTATATTGCTTAAATGCATCAATTGCTTCATCCTTACTATTAAGCAAATATACATAACAAAATCGAGTGCAATCGTCAATAAAAGTTATAAAATATTTTTTTCCCACCGCGAGATGGTATTGACTTCATATCGCATATATCTGTGTGAATTAAGTCTAAAGGTTTTGAATTCCTGTTAACAGACTTATAAGGATGTTTAGCAAATTTACATTCCACACAAATTTCACATTTCGATTTGTCGCATTTGAAATTAGGCAATACTTCTAAAGTAATCAACTTTTGCAAGGCTTTGTAACTTACATGTCCCAAACGGGCATGCCATAAATCATTTGACTCCAATAAGTAAATAGAAGCAGAATTCTTATTAACACTATCAACAACCATTACATTCAGTTTGAAAAGGCCCTCAGTGAGGTAACCCTTTCCTAAGAACATTTCATTCTTACTTATTACAGCTTTGTCACTAACTAGAACACACTTAAATCCGTTCTTAACCAGTAGTGCTGCAGAAACTAAATTCTTCCTAATAGTAGGAACATACAGAACGTTGTTCAATGTCAACACCTTGCCAGATGTCATTTTCAACATTACTTTTCCAGTTCCTGCAATCTTTGTTTGTTCTTAGTATTTCCCATGAATAACTCTTCATCGAACTCGGCGGAGTGTACGTTGCAAAGGCTTTTTCTCGGAGAGCAGATGTGTCGAGTAGCACCGAGAATCAAGAAACCACTCCTTGGGATTTCCAACTAGGTTGCACTCCGAAATCATTGCCTGAGAGGTCATCCACATCTTCCATCTTTTCAATGATGTTGGCTTGACTTTGACTTTGTCTTTGTCTTTGTCCTTCTTTGGAGCACGACAATCAGAAGACTTGTGGCCAATCTTTCCACAATTGTAACAGTTGCCCTTGAATTTCTTCTTAGCCTGTTCTGACTAATGCCCTTTGGACTTCTTTCTTGTCTTGTCTTTGGTAGGAACTTCTTCAACAATGTTAACTCCAATCATTGTCGAATTCCCACGAGACTTCTTTCGGCGGTCTGTTATCTTCCTCGATCTTGAGACGAATCACAAGATCTTCAAGCCTCATTTCCTTGCGTTTGTGCTTTAGATAGTTCTTGAAGTCATTCCACGAAGGAGGTAACTTCTCGATCATTGCGGCAACTCCGAAAAGCTTCATTTACAACCATATCTTCTGCAATCGGATCATGGAAAATAAGTTGAAGTTCTGCACTTGTGATCCAACAGTTCTACTATCGACATCTTATAGTCTAAGAACTTTGCAACCACAAATTTTTTCAAGCATGCATCTTGTCTTGTATTTCTTCTCAAGTGCATTCCACAATTCTTTCGAAGTTGTTATTGCACTATAAACATTATACAAGTCATCCTCAAGCGCACTTAGAATGTAGCCCTTACATAGGAAATCCGCTTTGTTTTCATGCCTCAATAATCATAAATTTCTCTCGTCGGGCATATCTTCGGCGAGCCTTTGGAGATTCTTCGCTAGTGAATTTCGCAAACCAAGAGTAGTAAGCCGAGAAAAATACTCGTTCTTTGCCATCCTTTGAAGTTCGGACCCGGAAAACTTCCCGGGTTTCTCTGCTTGGTGGTACGAGCAGTTCGAGGGCACACAAAGAACGATCACCGAAGTTGAAGCATTATCATTTGCCATTTCGATAAACAAAAATCAGCACAAATGATTCGGTAGGCAATACAATAATTGCAAACTTAACCGAAGTATAAAACTACAAAAGTTGTTATCTTCACCAAAAACAGATTAACAATATAATAATATAATTTCCTTAAGATTGTTAGTCAATACGTATTAAATATATATACTAGAAACTTACAGAAACAGTAACTAGTTAAAAACAGAATTTAATTAACCAAACTAAACTCAAAATTTCAGAATCTGTAAAAATCAGAAAAGGAAAAAGATCAAGTCCACTGAATACACAGTGTCCCCTTAAGGAAATTATTCCCCTCTAGTATCCGAGGTTTGAATTGGAATATATCCTCCCAGGATAAAATGATCTTACTCACCGGTGTATTGATACCCAAAACCTTGGTGTCGGCGAACCACTCAACGGCCCGGTAAAATACACGAATTTATTTTGTGCGAAAGAAGAAGAAGATCGAAATTTTGTTGATAAAAAATGAGGAGTAACGGTATTTATAGACAAGAAACGACCATTGATGAAAGGTTGCAAACTTTCAAATGGCCATGTCTGTTCAAGCGTTGCAACTCGTTGAAATGACCACTTCAACGGCGGGAAATTTTAAATTAAAACGGAAGGAAATTTAAATTGTTAAGTTGGTTTTCGCGGATCCGAGTCGGGTTCGGGTCGGAAAATATTAAATTAATTAATTAATTAAATAAATAATTAATAATCAATTAAAATAAATTTCGTTCAAAAAGAAACTCCACGAACGAACAAAATCCAAATCCAAATCCGAGGCCGAGCCGAGCGAGCGACGACGACGGCGCGAGGGGGTCCCTCTTTCCAACCCTTTTAACAATTAATATGAGTGTTTCTGTATTTAAACTCTCCTATTTTTCTTTCCACCACCGATGAGGGACAAATGTCTTTTCAATGTCTTTTCAATAAAGCATAAGAGGACTTTTCAAGTTCTCAACTTTCCAAGTTCCCAACTTTTTCCAAGTTCCTCTTTCATCTTCCCTCTATTTCCCATTAACTCTTGCTACATACCCAACATATGCAAAATGTTGTGATTGAAGTTAGTTGATGATCTTAGAGAAATTTATATTATATGATAACTATTAGGAGTTGTGAGTTATTAGAATGGTGGTTGTATCATCATTATTGTATATATTGAAGGCCAAAATTATTCCAATAAATTTCCTATGGAATGTCCGTTAGGAATTGCCATTTTTTTCAGTATAAGGTACACAAATTTTATATATTTTTGGGGCTAATTACATTTTATCTCGGAAGTTTTTTCAATTACAAAAATTTCAGATGTTTCATTGATTTCGGATACATTCCTTGGTTGTCCGATACATTGTAAATGATACATTACTTAATGGGAGAATATATCGAGAGGGGATAGGGTTGTATCCGAGAGGGGATTTTTGTAATTCTTTTAAATGGTAAGAATTTTAGAGATTATGATTAAATTATAGATTTATATAATTTATTTTTTTAATATAATGACATTGTATAAATTTGAATTGATCGAACTAGTAAATTTCAGACTCCAAATAAGTAACAAAAAAAAGTTAGATTCTCAAATGCCCGAAAAAAGTATTCATCTTTATAGTGTATATATATATATATATATATATATATATTGGATGCTTCTTGTCACATTTTTTAATTTAAACTGATCTCATGAATCTTATCATTCTTTCACTTCTAAATATAGCGTTTATAATAAATAAATTTAAAAAAAGACAAATGAATCCAAGAAAATAACCATCTTATTACTGATGAGGTCCTTCAAAACGAATATAATCATACATTACACCTTCAAAAGGGGAGAGACCGCTTGATTGTACAAGAAAAATTGTGTTTGTTCCTTTGACAAGCAATTTGCCTTGTATTCCAATACTATAAAGCCAATATAATCCATGAATTCCATGTCTTGCGATCGCATTACTTCCTCCAATATGTCCTGTTGAAAAATGAGGTTCCTGTATTTTTTCATCGTTGACATGAACCTTAAGAAAAAAACAACCAAAAATAAACTTTAGTTAGTTAAAAACATAATATGTTCTAGACTGCTCGAATTATCTAATAATAATATTGTACTTATATTTATAAAAATATTATCATATCGATAATATTTTTAAAAATCCGAACAACATCACACATATTCGAAATAAGAAGTCAAGAAATTAAAGGATATATAAATACATACATGTAGATCAGCTTCATGAGCTGCAGCAAGAGCCAATTGGAGAGTGTAATTTGAGCCAATATTAACATTGGCAAGGTTAAATATAACTTTCCATGAAGTACCTTCATATGTCTTATTTCCTATTTTCCTGCAAAAAAAAAAAACAGTCAATTAATTTTTATTAAAATATTTTATCTAATGATTGTAAAATAAATGGTCGATATATATATAGTCGGACCTTTTTATTATCATGTTAGGTTCTCCATGGAACTGATCTTTCATGTTATGTTCTATGTACATAACAACAATTTACTAGTCTATAGCAACCAAAACATATCAAAGCAAATGACGTTATTATAAAGAGATTTGATTTGTATAAACAAACTTACCTAGTAACTTGAGCATAAAACCAATCTTTTGAGTAATTGCTAGTCCCAACATTGTAGACAAGATCATTTTTTAGGATATAAAACACCATATTGTTCCCACAAACCATATTGTCTAAATCTGCAAACCAAAATTTAGAGTAAATAAACAACAACAAAAATTACAATTAATTAATATTTTAATATATAAGAAAATTGTTTTTGAAACTTACTTTGATTCAGAATTATTTTTGTATTTGTGAACTTTGAATTGTGAAGGTGGATTTGGAATAAAAAATTCTGCAGCAGTTCTATCTGGTATACCAATTTCCCAAATTGTAGCTCCATTTCTTGGAGGTTTATAAATCAAAGTACCTAATTTAATATTTGAACCTATATTTTTGTTCAAAAAAAGAATAAAAAAATTAGAACTATTGTTTAAAATTAATAACAAATGAGTAATTAAGTAAGAAAGTAAAATTAACCTGGAGTAACTTTTATATTTGAAGTGTATTTGTAGTCCCCGATAAAACCTAGAATTGTTGCATACAAGTTATATGTACCGAATATGACATTTTCTATGATGAAGTTTCCTTTACCATCGGTTTTAGTCCAAAACTGATAACCCTGGAGATTATAAAAAATAATGAAATAAAAAAGATTAATAAATTTACATAATTAAAATATTCTTCAATATTTTTTTTATAAATCATATAATTAACCTTACTTTATTTTCTCTTTGCCAAGATCCAGCTTCTCCTGGTGGCCCTAATCCTATATAAGCATTGGATGCTGCCACATTTTGTTTACTGATAAACCTTATAAAATAAAAACACAAAAAAAAATAAAAATTAATCGGTTAACAAATAGATATTATTATAATAATAATAACATGTTCAGTATAATCTCGTAAGTGAAAAGACTTGCCTGTCATTAACAAATAATTGGCCTCTAACAGTTCCTCTTTGATTAGATTTGATGTAGTCTTTTGAAAGTGCAAATTCATAAGGCCAACTTGCAACTTCTTGATTCATCTGTATATTTGGTTAATGTGATTTGGCACGAAGTTTACAAAATACGTATAATGTATTAAAATGTGACACCCATGATAAAATATAAGCCTTTGAAGAAAAAGTGCACATCACATCTTAATTGAATCTTATTATAAAAATGAGTGTTCAGAATTAACTGTTGAGCTATGTTGTCTTTAGGGTCAAATTCAAAGACACAAATCTGAACGAGACGTCTAGACTCAAAGAAGACAATATCTTAACAGTTGGATAATGTGAAGTGTTGGAGTTAAAAGGAGTACCAAATATAGATAATGGATTTTTTTTTAAAAAAACGGACTAAAAAGAAAAGTACGTAAGACACGTAAACTGAAATCGATACATACTCTTTTCTTTGCATCATTCCAAAGTATGGAAGGATTTGCCTTAGCTGCAGCATTTGAATTTAGATACACAAAAACAGGACCAATAACTTTTTTCCATGCTTCTTCTTGTTGAAATTTAATTGCTAAATCCTCTCCAGCATAATGTGTACTACAAAATACCTTGCAATTATAAATAAATTAAAAAAATAATTAATATAATTATACACTAAAAAAACATTATAGAAATTAATTAATTAATGACTTACAGTAAGTACCGTTGGACCAACATGTGTTGTAAGATCTTGTTTAAGAGGTCCTCCAATACGATATTCATTACTTGGATTAATCATCCAAAATCCTAATGGAGGATTAGTAGTACTAATCCATCCATAAACTTTACCATCTTTATCATCATTTGAATAGAAATACTTGTCATCCACCTACATAATTATGTGGAAAAAAATCATGTTATCGACTATCGTTATCATCAGAAATTGTGACATGATGAATATGATCATATCTCTCCACGTGCCTTGATCAAAGGCGATGGTCATGAATATATGGTCAAAAACAAAATCAGTATTTAAAGTTTATGAATTCTGAATTTGAAGATCGAGTTATGAAGTGGATCATATATACTTATTGAGTTAATTCGCATGATACGAATATAAATTAGTCGATTTATAAGTTTATTTTAATTACAGAATCGTACCTCTCCTTTTAAATATGGATTAGTTGGATTAGTGAGAAGAACAGCTTCTTTATAGCCAAGCACTTGGCCTTTGTTTCGATCCACGTCTGTTGGCATGAGACGTTGCCTCTCATCAGAAACAACCATGTAATTAAACCTATATACATAGATATACAATGTCAATATACTATAGTATTTATTTTATGAAAAAAAATATTTTATCGATGATTGAGAAAATTTAGATTAAAAAAAAATGCATACATGTTTGTTTGAAGCCTAAACACAAGCCTGATGTTTTGTATAGACGAAATTGGCCATCCTTTTAAACGTTCAACGATTGAATACGTATAAAATCCTGGTGTATCGCGTAGTATTATAAACCTGAAATTAATTCTCTATATATCAATATATTGCTATAACGGTCAAAAGATATTTAGAGAAATTAAACAACGAAGTTATTATAAAGAAGTTTGATCATATGTTCTGACAATGTAACATTATTTTCGCGCTATCAAAGTCGCCTAAAATATAATTTTAAAAAAAGAAATACTTACCTTTTATCAATGTTTAAGGGAGGTTGATTTGATTGAGAAGCATTCCATTTTCTTTTAAATGAAAGTTCTGTCTGGTTTTCATTGTGAATTATTACCTCAAAACTTGTTCCTATAAACCTGCAAAACCAAAAGTATATTGGACTTAATTTCAATTTTTTACTGTCACACGGATAGAATCCTTCCATTCTTAATCATTATAAGTCTCGGGGATAAGTCTTGTGAATAACAAAACCCTTGATAGAGAACATTTCTTCCTTTAATAAGATCTACGCAACACAAATCTGAATGTATAGTGTCAGTGAGTATTAGACAATTAAAAAATACTATAGTAATAACAAACACAAATTTTCAATAGATTCCATAACAAATTGGCTTATTATAAATGTTTTCGGTGGAATTTTCTACTATAACGTTCGTTGGAAATTCACATTTTATAATAGTGAAAACATATCCCAAAAAAGAGATAACAATAATTTTCAATTATCCATGATGTTACGTACGGATTCAAACTATGAAACTAAACTCTCGTAGAAATGTAAAATAAGACAACATACAAATACAATAGATCATTACATTGTGGTTCGTTCTTTCATCATACCCCAACATAACGAAAGCTTAGTGTATCGAGTTGTTGTTTTTAATTGTTTTGTCAAACATTAATTTGAGACAAGAAGGTAAAACTTTACTTTTGTGAAAAACTTGAACGAGGGTTAGTGTTACTCCAAACAGTATCCCAATACCTGAAATAGATATAATTAAGTATTATTAGTAATTAATTTCTACATTAAACAAAAATTTAAATAATTAATCAAAGTTTATAGATTAATTAATTACCCTCTATTGGTTTCATCATTTTGGATGGATAATATATTTTGAACCCCACCATATGATATGCCAATGACTTGGCCATCTGGTGTTGATAAAGTAATATTAATGAATCTATTACTTATCGTCACCTGTAAAATTTAAATTCTGAATTTATGTCTATTACGAGTAGGGGTCACAAAATTAATTAGCACATAATTAAAAGGTGTAAACATTTAGAAAAAAAAATATTTGCTAAACATAGGTTTTTACTTGTTTAGGTTGTTTGTCCAATTTGACTGGGGGCATTGTTATCAATCTTCGTCTGTTTTAACAACAAAGAAATAATAAAGTTAGGTGAATGCTCGTGATTTAATTAAATCTACTTCATACGAAAAGTATAACATATAAATAAATCACATTATACTAAAAAGGTCATGTAACTCTCAAAAATCATATATCTTGTATATAGTGTCAAGAACATGGATTAAGAAATCGAAACGAAAAAAGGTCAAGGACAATTTTGACCATTTTCCATTTCTATCGGGGGACAAAAATGCTCCTCGGTCAATTTCTAACGAGAGACAAAAATACTCTTTGATAAATATTATAAGGACAATTTTGACCATTTTCCGTTGAATAAAAATTTAGACACTTACCCATTGTGAGGATGACAATCAGCTACTATGAACAACAACAAAGCAACCATATATCTCCACATTTTCTGCATTTTCACTTTTAAAAAATTCAATACATACAATTAAAAATATCGGATTTGAATCATTTATCTAATAATATCACAAAAAGAAAAAACTACTAGGTGATTTTTATAATCTATCAAATTTTTTAGTGAACAAAGTTACTCAATACTGTAGGTTACATACCTCTAATTTGCTAATCTTTTGTATATGTAATAATATGATATGTTTACTGTATTAAGCTTATATATAAGTTTTGAAATTGCACATTAAATTAGATAATTTTCCTTAAATGTAAATCTTAATAGAGATTATAGTTGACTAATGAAAAGAAAAGAAGCAAAAGTAATTTATTTTCTAAACAAAAGTCAATTAATAGTAACTTACCTAAAAACATAACAGGAAATACTATTACAATAAAGATGCCAAATTATTTTTTTCATTAGACAATTTACCTTCTTATATGTTCTACATTTCAAGAAAAATAAAATATTGCAAGTTCATATATAATATCGCGATAAATTGAGGTTTAGTAATAGATACGCGCAAATACACTTATTATCTGCACAGATACACTCATACAAAGATATTGTATATGCAAAAATATAGTTATTAAGTGCATGAATATAACGCGGGAATAATGTATATACTCACAGATACACTTATTATCTGCACAAATACAATTGCCCAAAGATATTATATACATGAAAATACAGTTATTAAGTACACAGATACAACACGCGAATAATGTATATTTCCGCTATATATATATATATGTAAATACTATATACCGCTTGATACAATGTATTCCTCTACGTTTCAGAATCAAAATACTACTATGTTTCGTAATTAAGTAAGATATCAATAAAAAAAAATCGAAAATCTAAATACAAAAAAAAATATTTTTTAGGAAATTTTTTTCAAAAATAACTCTGACAATGGAGGTCTTGTCATACAAAGTGCAGGCCTGTGGATGAAAGGGCCTGAGCAAATTGGGCCCTATTCTAATGGCCCATTTTTATTTGTTGTTATTAAATCTGCAATCCATTAGATTATGAATATAAATAGATTGGACATTTTGACATGACACTCACTCATTAGCAGCCAAGTATTAAAAGGTTCCAACTGACACACTTATCTTTTAAAAAAGGAAATCGACGAAAAGGAAATTCATAATCGTTATTTTTCAAGTGTACACAAGGTAAATCATGTTTTTATGGTTAGTTTATAAATTACATAGGAGAAGAAAAAGGTATTAGACAAGTCACGTGTGATGAATTTGATTTAGAAAATCAAAATTCTTAATATAGTAAGCAAGGAGTTTTGAACTTGAGATCTTCAAGGAGGAAAAATAGTAGTAGTTTGCTTTTTATAGAAGTGACGATAGTTTGTGTGAGGTCTTTTTTTTATTTCATGAGTAGTTGGATCAGAATTTATACTATTGAATTCACATATACCGACTTTATTAACTTGTGAAATAAAATTTTACAAAATATAATAGAACACGATTTTCATTTAGTCAAAACTTTAATATAGATATCGAATATTCATCAAAAAAAAAGTTGTGACTAGCTCCTTGCATATGGACAATTAACTTGTGATGAGGATTGCGGTGGTTATATAACATTATTATTATTATTATTATTATTATTAATAATATTATTTATTATATGTTTTCGGTTGTAGGTGATGAATTAAAGTGATATGATGTATAGTAATATTATTTGTTGGCCATAACATAACAACAAACAAATTAATATAATGACGATTTCACCCATAAGACTTTTTGGAATAGTGATGAAATGCTTCATGAAAAAATGATAACGATAAGGTTTGGTAGTAGTAATATCCTTGGATTTTATATAACTTCTTTTCTAAAAATAGAAAAGAAAAAAAAAATAACAAAAAACAATAAAGGTTAAGAAGGTAGGATTATATATAAATCATATATTTAAAAACTATCGTAATTTATAAAGATCAAAATAATCAGATATCATAGAGTACAAAAATTTTCGAAAGAATAAGATGCTATGAGGTGAGAAGGAAGCTAAAATCCTCAATTTACAGAAATTCCAAATCTTTTTTTCCCTACAAATAAATAATTAGTTAAATATAAAAAAGATTTATGTTTCTTTATTTATGATTTTGTTATTAGAATTTGAGCTTCAATTATTTTTTTACTAGGAGCGAAAGAATTGTTATCATTCTATAGTTTTACCACATTACTTATTTTAGTATTGTTTTTCACCTAATTAATACGTTTTATTTTGGAATCTGATAAACTATGAATAACAATACATTAGTTCATAAAATCTCTTTCGATTTTTTATTTATTTTTGACAAGATGGATAACTAATTTTCTCCAAATAAATAATATAAAGTCAGCTACATTTTCTTTAATAAAAGCTTGGCCCCGCTACAATAGAAAATCCCTATTCTACGCTAACAATATATCATAAATATTCTTTCCCTTAACATTTGGCAATGTATTAATAATAAAATAATTCAAACAAGAAACTATGCTTTATGATCAATTAAAAGATTCTTATATTTGTCACAGAAACTAGTCAAACTTTTGCTAGTGAAAATCAATGAAGGTTTCAAAGTGAAAGTGGCATTTTTTATCTCGAGTTCGAGTTTTAGGTATGAAATAATTCACCTCTCTTTGAACGGAGCCTTACGCTATGCGAATACAAAATAATCGGACTTCAATACAGATACAGGACATCAAGTAGAAAAAAGTGACCTTTAGGTTTTATTCTATTTTTTAGAATTGGTGTAAATATAGTCCTCGAGAAATTATTCTTTCGAACTGCGGTAAAACTGGCTTCTTGTATTTACTCGTATATTAATCAACAATACTAATTTATTGCTTATAGACTATAATTGAATATTTGAAATAACTTACAAAATTATAGATAATCAACAATACTAATTTATTGTTTATAGACTATAATTGAATATTTGAAATTACTTACAAAATTATAGATAATTGTCTAATGTTTACTCAAGAAACTATTAGTATGTTGGAAGCAAATTTTTAAGTCGCGATTTAAAAGGTTCATAAAATAAAATATAATTATTTCACCAAAAGGAATAGTTGATGAATATTTCACAAGTGAAAAGGATATAAAAAGAAAAATGGGAAAAAAATATTTAATTAATTTAAATATATGAAAAGGTCCTTAACATTTTCTTTTTAGAGGATTTAGTCACTAATGTTTTCAAGTAGTGCATGGAAAATGACGTTGTGATGGAATCCAATATTTGAAAATTGGAATGTTCGTCATATCATAGTCTAAATTAATAAGTGATTTGTAGACGTTCCACTCATAATTAATGAGTGTCACAATGAAATTATTTTTTAAAACTAAAAAATAAAAATGGACCCCCTTTGTCCTTTCGGGAAAAATGAACAGTCTGATGTACAAATCATTCCATGTTATTAAAATTTGAAAAGAGCCGCATCTATGGTGTGCGATGAGTCGATGAAGACAATCTATCGTAATTCAAGTATAAATAGTTGCTTCCACGAGTTAAATTTGTCACCTATAAATCACACAAAGATAACTTTAGTGTTCAACCAGATTTTTTAAAATTTAAATCGCTATCACTTCCATTTTCTTGTGGGTCAATTACTTCCCTATTATTTTCAAGGTGATTTCCTCAATCATGTCAATTTGGTATGTAGACTAATTCATATATATTAAGTTATATATACTAATCTAACATTATTTAATTTAATTAAATACCGTTTATATAGTTTAATTGATTTATTCACCACTTATACATTTGGTGGGGTAATCTCCTCTTTATTATTTTATTTATAGAAGTCCTGCCGGCAAAAATATTATTAATGGAACAAATTAATTATTAACAAGTAGGTTAATAAAATAGAATAAAGTAATTATTAAATTATAAAAGTCACATTATTAAATGATATGGACGTATACGTAGTTACGTGCATTAAGGCTTTTAAGCTAAGATGGTGATTAAAATTCTATTTTAAAGGGTTAATTAATAATTGATCAAATATACTTTTTTTAAAATTTATTTATTGAGTTATAAAAGGGACATCATGATACTTTCTCTAATTAAATTCTATTTAATTTCCATTAATAAGTTTATTTATAGGACGACAACAAAAAGGTAGAGTAAATTTAATTAGTAGTTAATTAAATTGATTAAACTAATTAATGTGGTTTGCCGTCCAGATTAGGCCTGCTTTTAGTACAAGAAACTATTTTTTTCTACATATTTAAACATAAGTTTGTGTTGTATTTTTCAAGGAAGTTTGTAATTTCCATAAGATTTTTTGCCTTTCATAGTTCAAATTTTAAAGAAAATATTATTGAATCGGATTCACTCATTAGGGTACCAATTAAGCAATTAGTTAGTTAATCACCTAAGTAACGTATTAGATTACTATTTATAAATACATCAGTATAGGTATTGAGAAAAAATATGTTTTTATCAATAGATGACGGCTAACTAGGGTTTACAAGAGAGAAGATTACCTGCATTTCTTAAAATGAATTTAAGTTGTGAAAACCAAGGATTTACTTTGTTTTTTGATTTAAAAGAAGGCTAGACGAAGGGAAGGAGGTGTGACAGACAATGGAAAAGAAAGACGCTTTGAAAGATTGAGATATTTTTTCATCGAAAATAAAGAAGATCGAGGATGGCCATATGTTGGGTGATATCCGAAGAAAATACACTTTTTAACCGCCTCAGTATAATTGTGGGGTCCAATATAGAAAAAGTACCTCTAGGCTTTCACGAATAATTGGAATAATTGAAGAAGCTCTTTAGTATCTTCATTAGACAGAAGGAACTAATCTCCTCTAGTGTTAATCAAAGAATGAACAGTAAAAAGGTTATTGTGCAGGATAGATAGATGTAGCCTAATGACTTTAATTTTATGATCGATAACTTAAGTCGCGATTGAAAAGTATTCGCTTCTGCATGAAGAAACAAGTAAATCTCCTAAACCAACAATTATGTTGAAATACTTCATCTTCCATAGAGGATTGTGTCTATGTATAACTTATAATCGGATCTTGAAATATTGCCTATGTTTAAAAAAAATTGTGACGCCCATGACAGAGGGCAAATCTCTGAAGAAGGATACATGATATTTCGCCTTAAGGTAAATTCGGAATCTCACTTCGAATCAGGAGAAGAAAGTTATAAACAATCAAATATGAATGAGGTAAGAATCATCTGTTAAAATATCCAAGAAATAAATCTGTACGGACTCATGTTCAAAGTAAATAATATCTTAACAGTTGAACCAGAATCGTTATGGGAGAGTTTCACTAATTTAGTCAAAGAATTAACAATGGAAAAGAAAAATAAAATAAAATTTATGACCAGCCTGGACTTAGACTTTGTGAGTCTTTGCTGGCAAAATAGACAACTCATGAAGAAATCATGGCTAACAAAAATTGGATAACGAAAATAATTTACACCACAAAGTTAACTTTATGAAAAACGAGGTCAAAGGAAAAATAGATTTTTTTGTTTGAAATTTCTTAGTTTGTACTGAATCGTTTGCCTAATTAAATTAAATCATGTTTCACAAAAACCTATATGAATTATACATCATCGTATTATTATTATTATTATTACCATCAGTGGCGGATCTACCTTGTGCATAATGGGTGCTTAAGCATCCACTGCCTTTTGTGACAAACAATAATATTTATGTATAAAAAATTAGTATTTCATTGAAATGTATTAATTGAGCACCCATTTTAAGTAGTAATTTTTGAGCTAAAAACATTGAGCACCCATAATATAAATTTTTGAATCCGCCACTGATTACCATATAAATTGGTCAACTCATGTGAAAATTCAACATTTTTTTTCGTACAAAGTACAAATTTTATTCATACTTAACTAATTTCACAATCATTAAATAGAAAGTTACACGTTCAAATATCCTTTAACACATTTTGGCGACTCAAGTCAAAGATTATTTAATCTAATTCTCTAATTAATTTCCTTTAATGAGTCATCTTTTATTCATAAATAAAAATAATTAACAACTTGTTTGGATGGTTGTTATCTATTGTACTGTGTTATTAGTTTAAATATGTTATTTGTTGTGATTGTTCTTTAAATTTTATTGAATCATATCGTTTTTTAATTATTTAAATATCTAGTCAAATATACTATAATTTTGCTAGCAGGAAAGTGTAACGTCCATGACGGAGGACAAACATTATAGAAGGGGTATCATATAATTGGAGTTTTGAATCAAACAATCTTTTAATTTTTCATTTTAAAAAAAAAATTCATATTGAACAATCGAGTCATTTTCCTGCCAAACCTTTTTTATAGCTACATATTACACCATAAGCAATTTCCACATTCAATTGAAAAAAAAAGTTAGAAAACTTATAAGAATAAGTTCAGAATCAACTTTTAAGATGTCTTTTGAGTTAAACTAAGGGACAAGTCCGTGTGAATCTAAACTCAAAACAAATAATATCTTAACAGTTAAATGAGAATCGCTACAAAAGAAACATAATATATATATATATATATATGAACTTCATAAAATGTTACTACTATTTAAATGCCACATTCTAGTTGAAGTGTGATGAGCCATAACTTGAAGAAAGGTGAGGTGTCAAAATAATTATTCTTTTGTACTACTTTTAATAGATTCCTTTTATGTCATTTTCAAAATACGTATAAATTTATCGGTTCATATAAATATTATATATGGAGTATATATTCTATTTATATATTTTCATTTTGATCATCATTACGCCTTCATGCTTTAGCCAGCCTGTTATTTCAAAAAAATAAATTAGACTTTATTTTATTTTATATAACATTCTTTTATTTTAATTTAAAAGAAAAATAATTTTCTATTATTTAAAAACTTTTGTAATTTAATATCCATTTTTATCCTAAAAGACATATTCTTAAAGTCACAAAAAATTTCATGAAATGTGTACAACGTCGGTTCTAAAACTATACTATCTTCATGTATATATTGAGTTCATTTTTTCATAAATTTGATTTTCCGTTAAATATCGTCATATAAAATTATTAACTGTACGAGAAAATGTCATATTTATAATTAAAAAGCTACATATTAGATGTAAGGATTTTCTTAATAACGAGAGATTTTTGAGAAAAATTATGTGAACTTAGTCTGAAAAGAATTTTGATTGAATTTGCCTTAACAACTATTATTAGATCCAATAATAATTTATGTAACAAATAAAAAATGACAGGTTGGTATTTGGAGATAATTCAATTGATTTGGAGGATGGTTATCTATATGAAACTCAATTCGAATTAGAAAGTAATATAACACTATATTAAAAGTATTTTCGATCTAATTTATTATTAAAAAATATTTTTTATTTTTTAATATTATTTTAGGATAGTATTATGAAATTTAGGAGAGTAACATGGGAAGGAGGGACCAGAATGAAAGGGAAAATGGGAAAATAGCAGAATCAATCACATGGCTAAATGGACCAATACAGTGCTAGACGTGTCAGTACGGCGTCGTTCCCTTACTGTATTTTTTCAGTGGGTAGTGGGATGTGGCCCCCACACCTTTTTTCTTCTAAAAAAATTGATACGTCGTATAGTCGTCCATCGAAATAATACTGCTTCCGCTTTACTTTGTTTGTTTGGTTTACGAATATAACAAAAATATCTTAAATTTTGTGGTATTTGGTATGTCGTGTAAGAAAATTGAAATTAACAAATTGTTAAGAAGGGAAAAAAAATTATTCTTATTGAGAGTGATTGTGAGAAGAACAAATTGAAACGAAATGAGTAACGGATAAATATGACGGAATAGACCTATATGTTTTATTCTGTAAGTTCATTCAGTTTTAATTTATGTGATACTGATTGATTTAATAAAAAAAAATCATAAAATTTGTAATTTAAAATATTATTTCGTTGTTATATCAGTGAAAAAAGAAAATTTGATTTTTTTTCTTAAAATGTTTTTAAAAAAAAAAATATGTTACGTAAATTGAAACTAATATTTTTTTTAATGTACTACTACAATAATATACAAGTTCACCGCCCTTGTCCAAAGGCTCAGCCGCAGGCCTAGGCTTTTTTATGTTTTTGTGTTCATTAATTTTCTTTTTTCCTTCTTATATAGTATAGTACTATGTGGCCGACGTTATTTACATGAGAGATATGTAAACGAAAATATCATAAAAATTGTTTTAAGGTGTTATTTTTTGAAATTATGATATTAAAATTAGATTAAACTCAATTCATTATTAGTTCGATGTTGAGGTTTCATCGTCTATTGTCCATGCTAAAAATGTTGAATTTTGAATATTCAAGGCGTTCAAATCTCATATTTAGAGCTCTTAGAGAGAGATAATATTTTTATATGATTTTGATCAATTACTAACTCATGAAATAGTTTTTGCACAAAGAATTTTAGTAACGGAGTTAGTTGACTAATTTTCACCAAGTCAATAAGAATAAGAATTTGATTTCTCATCTTCTAATCCTCCCTCTACCCCCACCCACCCACCCCTTCTCCTCGGCCGCCTTTTCTTTCTTCAACTTTCCACCTTAAATAACAAAAAAATAAAGAGAGAATTATTGAAAATACTCATAAACTCAATGTAAATTGTTAATGTTATCTTTAAATTATTGACAACTTTAAAGATATTCCTTTTTGTTTAATTAATTAAACTTAAATACACTTTCAATTTTGCAATATGAGTGCTACACACTCCTAAATTCTCATCAAATTTAGGAGTATTTTTCAACACTTTCTCAGGTTTTTATTAAAAACCCCCATATTTCTATAAGAGTTTGAAACCACATGTCATGCCATCTAGTAAATCAAGAGTATATCTACATTTAGTTAATCAAACAAAAAAGTATTACTATAACTGTCAATAATTTAGAACGAAACTAATAACATTTATGCCAAGTCAAGATTTACTAAATCAAAATCATCATAATGATCTGATTATCAAACGATCCTATTTGATCAAATACCCGATCCATGCGATTGTGTAGTTTGTTAAGTGGTTGTAAAAAAGGTGGTGAATTGGGGGGGTCAACAAACATAAAAGTAGGAAAATAGGCGTGGCAACACTGGAAATAAGCTTAAAAAAAGGAGTTCACACCCCACAAATAGGTGCATGTACTTAACACACGTCAAAGACACAACTCATGGGTACACTATTACTATTGTCTTAAATACCACACAATTTGTGGCCCCCTATATTACCTCCTATATCATTTTATACTTTTAAAAAAAAAATTCATATTTATATTAAAACTCAATTAAAATTAGATTATGTTAAAATCTAATAAGATGATCTAGTTATGAGAATGCAAATTTGGTAAAGAAGTATTTGTCATTTCACTATAATTTTCATTAGTTCATCGTTTTATCTTCTTCTTTTGAATTTTCTGTTCAGTATTTCATATTTAAGTTAGAGTTAGATTAAATGTAAATTCGTATTGAAAGTTTCAGATTGATAGATAAAATGAATCATAATAAAAATGATTTTATATTTAGTAGGGTTCGTAAAAATGTTGATGTTAAGGATAAAATAATTTTTTTTAATATTTATTAAATTGGACAAATAGGTGAAAAGTTATTTTTAACTTAATGGGCAAGTATAAGTAAATGAAGGGGGTATTGTCTTAATTACATAAAATCTACTCATTTGAATAGAGAAAAATTTGTTAGACAATAATTAATATTTTTTGACTATGTGAAGTGTCACTTACTCATTTAAAATAGAGATAAATTTGAAAGAAAATAATTAATATTTTGTTGACTCACATATCACTTATTTAAAATTATTAAAATAAAAAATAAAATAACTTATTATTAAATTAAATTGGGAGAGTAATTGTAAGATTGAATAAATATATTTGTAAAAGTTGTTCTTCAACTTTTTGAACCAAACTCCATTGAGACATTTGAGTGGGGAAACTGTTAAAAAAGCTTTCCATAAAATTATTTTTTGTGCAAAAAATTCCATCACTTTATTATCCAATATTTTCATAAATAAAATAATATAATCAAGAGTAGTATATAGTATAATTAGTACTATATTTACCGACTTAGATTGTAAAGGTATAACAACGATTCCTCCAATTTTAATAAGAAATTTTGTATTCAAGTTTCAATAATGATTTATTTTTTATTAGAATGATCGCTTTCATAAATAGATATTTAAAATAATTGAATTGTAAATCATATCGAATGTCGGGAAAGAAATAAAAAGATATTTCCTCTAATTCATATTAAGTGATTGTTAAAAAAAAATTATAACTCTAAATAAGAAAAATACTCAAAGTTCAACAAAATTATTAAAATCTTTTTTTCTTTTCATATTTACACTTCATTTAATAAGATTCTTAATTATTTTTCATCTTTTAAGAAATTAATTTGAAAAGTAACCTTTAATTTTTACCATGCCCAATCAATTCACTTAAGTGGATAACACATTTAAAATTCTACTTTCATTTCAATTTATTTATCCTACTTTTTTTAAAAAAATTCATTCCAAAAAATGATCTTGTTTGTTTTTTTAACAATTATTTTATTTTAACTAGACACATTTAAAATCACAAGATTAAGAAATCTTCTTTATTTTCTTAAATTCTATGTCATGTGTTACGTCATACGTGTGACTTATCACGTGGTACGTTAAAACAAGATAAACAAATTGAAACACATATAGTACTAGACTTTTGTAAATAAATCCTAAAAAAAGGCTAACTATTTAATTTTAACTTTTCACGTGATACATTTTGATACATTCCATACGTCTTTTTAATATATAACCATAAAACTTTGTATTATGTGTCATATAACACATGCCACATCAAAACAAGATAAACAAATTGAAACGAAGATAGTACAGTACTATATTTTTTTTTTGTAAAACTAAAAAAAAAAAAGTGAATATTATTGCTGGCCTGTTTTCTCTTCCTTATCTTCTCCAGTTCCCCTCTGTGCCTCCATTCTTGAAGCTCGCGCCCATCTTCACGAGCACTTCTTCTTCCCTCACAATCCCCCAAAAAAGATACATATTCAAAAATAATTCAATAAAATAAACACTCCCTAAAAATCTGAAATCTTTGATGCAAAAAACCAAGCAAAAATATCAGACTTTTTCCTTTCAAACTCCCCCATTGATGCAAAAATTATCCAGCTTTCTTGCTTCTCAAAATCCAGCACTTGTCACTCTTACCCAATAATCTTTAATCTTGAAAAAACCCCATTTGTTAAAAATGAAGAGAGATCGAGATCGAGAAAGAGAGAAAAAATTCTTTAATGGTGGTGTCTTTAATGGCGGTTCTTCAGGTAAAGGAAAGATTTGGGAAGAAGATGAAGAAGAAACACCAGATGCAGGAATGGATGAGCTTTTAGCTGTTTTGGGTTATAAAGTTAAGTCATCTGATATGGCTGATGTTGCTCAAAAACTTGAACAGCTTGAGATGGCTATGGGTACAACTATGGAAGATGGTATCACTCATCTTTCTACTGATACTGTTCATAAAAACCCATCTGATATGGCTGGTTGGGTACAAAGTATGTTATCTTCCATTTCAACAAACTTCGATATGTGTAATCAAGAAAATGAATTAGTCCTTTCTGGTTGTGGGTCTTCTTCTTCCATAATCGATTTCTCCAGAAATGAACAAAATCATCAAACAACCACCATTTCTGATGATGATTTAAGAGCTATACCTGGTGGTGCTGTTTTCAATTCAGATAGCAATAAAAGACACAGATCAAGTTCAAGTTTTTCAACCTCTATGTTAACAGATTCATCAGCAGCTAGACCAGTTGTACTAGTTGATTCACAAGAAACTGGTGTTCGTCTTGTTCATACTTTAATGGCTTGTGCTGAAGCTGTACAACAAGAAAATCTAACTCTAGCTGATCAACTTGTTAGACATATTGGTATTCTTGCTGTTTCACAATCTGGTGCTATGAGAAAAGTTGCTACTTACTTTGCTGAAGCATTAGCAAGAAGAATCTACAAAATTTATCCACAAGATTCAATTGAATCATCATATACAGATGTTTTACAAATGCATTTCTACGAAACTTGCCCTTATCTCAAATTCGCGCATTTTACTGCAAATCAAGCGATTCTTGAAGCATTTACAGGTTGTAACAAAGTTCATGTCATTGATTTCAGCTTAAAACAGGGTATGCAATGGCCTGCACTTATGCAAGCTTTAGCTTTACGCCCCGGTGGACCGCCTGCATTTAGACTCACCGGAATAGGCCCACCACAACCGGATAACACAGATGCGTTGCAACAAGTTGGATGGAAGTTAGCTCAGTTAGCTGAAACAATCGGAGTTGAATTCGAATTCAGGGGATTTGTTGCTAATTCATTAGCAGATCTTGATGCAACTATACTCGATATAAGGCCAAGTGAAACTGAAGCAGTAGCTATAAACTCTGTTTTCGAGCTTCATCGATTGTTATCCCGGCCGGGAGCAATTGAAAAAGTGTTAAATTCTATTAAACAAATTAACCCGAAGATCGTTACTCTTGTTGAACAAGAAGCGAATCATAACGCAGGGGTTTTCATTGATAGATTTAACGAAGCTTTGCATTATTACTCAACCATGTTTGATTCGTTAGAAAGCTCTGGGTCTTCGTCTTCGGCTTCACCAACTGGGATTCTTCCTCAACCTCCGGTGAACAATCAGGATTTGGTGATGTCGGAGGTTTATTTAGGGAGACAGATTTGTAACGTGGTGGCTTGTGAAGGTTCAGATCGAGTTGAACGACATGAAACACTGAATCAATGGAGGGTTAGGATGAACTCATCTGGGTTCGATCCGGTTCATCTGGGTTCAAATGCATTCAAACAAGCTTCCATGCTTTTAGCTCTGTTCGCCGGCGGCGATGGTTACAGAGTGGAGGAAAACGATGGGTGTCTTATGTTGGGGTGGCATACACGGCCACTTATAGCAACCTCCGCCTGGAAGCTCTCGCCGGACTCCGGCACCGGCGCCGGAGAAATTGAGTTGTGACTGAGTTAAACTCGCGTGGGTGGGTGGGTGGAAGAGACAATGAGAGAGATGTGCCTAAAAGGGTCAAATCAATGTTTTTTACTTTTTAACCTGTTTATTTATAAGTCAGCCTCTTTATTTACTTTTTAACCACTTTTTATATTTTGTTCTAGTTTATTTTATTTTATTTTATCTTATGGTTTATTTTGTGGTTGGTTAGATTTTTTTTTCCTCCACTCATTTTGTATGTCAAGGTGTATCTAGAGAGTGATTTGGTGTTTGGGGAAAAAAAAAACTTTTATTTTATATTTTGGCTGATTGGGAGTTGTGAAATAAATAATTTATTTTCTAAGTTTTTCTTCTTCTTTTATCTTAGTGCTAGTGTAATGTTTTTTCCTTGTTTTAATAATTTGAGTATGTACTATACATAATGGATATTCACTATTTAAAGTTCGGTAAAATAAACACATAGTATTATTATGTTCGATATTTATATTAGAATTTTAAAGTACTTGAACTTTAAATCTTAAATTGAATTTTTTTTTTTTTAACTATCCCGCTATGATCCATGTCGATACAAAAGAATATATTCACTTGACTATATATACAGTAACAAGGAAGATAGAAAGAAGTCAAATAAGGAGTAATATATTCCAAGTCTTATATAGTTTGGTTGATATTTATACTTCATTTAATATTACCTTTGTCAACTTAAATGTACTTATTTTCATGGAATCGTAGAAAACTTTATAGCTTATCAAAATCACACAAACACGCGCATGAATGATATTATTTTATTTGATTAACCTTAATTGTCAAACTTTATACAATTCTTAAAGTCCTTCATCAATCATATATAAACAGTAAGTCTTACCTTTCATCTTATTCTTTTCTATACGTCTAATCATTTGATATTCGGAATTTATTAACTAAATTAATTATAATTGACAATGCTTAAATTTAACCAAGCAGATATACATTTTTTTATTTAAACCGTAAGCCTAATTCAAAGTCTCTAATTAAGATTGAAGGACTCTCATCTATTCATCGATCTGTTTAACAATCAGTGGTAATACAAATGTGATAGTAATGGAGTTTGAATTTTTATTTAAAACAATTAAAAAAAATATGAAGAAACTACCCCTACATTCGATTTATTAGAACTCAATACTTTGAACATGGAACATGATTATTTTATGTATAAGAAATCACTAAAATTGCATCATATAGTAGGTTTGAACCCATAATTTTTAATATAACAAGTTCAATACTAACAAACTTAATAATTAAATCCATAAAATTCACCTTTATGTTCCCTTTTGTTGTATCTACTCACAAGTAAAAATATTTCACTACCAAAAGATGTACGTGATATGAGGCAGTACGATCAAAGTGTCGAATTTGAGCTATTGGTATTAAAAAAATCTTGTTAGAAAGCTCTACTTTTCGAATGGACTTCTACACGGCACAAATTTAAACTAGTCAAACTTTAATGAGAATATCAGACACTGCGTTGAATACCAAAATTTTTTTATGAAAAAAATATGTCTCAAAGTTTTGTTTAAAGATTGAGAAAAATATCATTTTGAGTTGAAAAATGAGAACCATTAAATTTGTCTGCCATTACATCTTGTATAATTATTGACATGTGACTTGCTTAATATAGAAAAATAACCTTGAAGATAAATAAAATTTCCATTTGTGTCATCAAGACAGAGAAATGTTCAGTGTTATTGTTCAAAAAAATAACCATATTGGGTAATTTTTTTGTGATTAACAAAAGGCATTTAAACTAATTTTAGTTCCTTTTTTCATATTAGTACATCTGCAAATCTTGTTAAACTAAGAGCTTGATTCACTTGGTACTTCTAAAAGTAGTAAGTTTGTACCTAACAAAAGTGGAATATAATATCTTTTTCTTTTAATATAAAATAATTAATTAATTTAAAAAATTGACCTTTTTTTATAGTGTGCTAGTGCTACCATACATTCATTTTTCCTTTTTTTTTTCATTTACTTTTGGACAAATAGTATGATGAATTAAATCAAATACATAATTTGCAGAGTTATTGAATTGGTTTCAATAGTCAAATAGTGCATTAATTAATCTCAAATACGAATTATATTATACAAAATTATAATCTATAAAGATGCCGAAAGCTAGACGAGATATCAATTTATTTCTGTTTTGTCATGCCATTGTGACGTCAATAACGTTCGATGGGTCAAATACAAGGATCGAAATTTTTTTAAACTAACAAATTTCTGAAGGGGGTATACATGAAATATGAAACTAAAAATCTTTATAAGACATATACAACACACATTTATTTGGTACACATATTTTTAGACTCGATAATATAATATCTCAAGAGAAAAATTTATAAGATCTATTAATAAACTAAAGCAAACAATACGTATTATGTGCCTAGACAGTAACAATCATGATATTAACTTTAGTTCTTTATAGGAAGAACTCTTTTTAGATTTAGAGAGTTTGGTATTAATATTATCAAAATCACTTTTGCTTTTTTTTTTTTGCAAGTTACTTTAGTCAATATCTTTCATTCATAGTTGAGTAATAAGATGATTAACTCTGCTTCATATTACTCGATCCATCTTGATTTGATATAATTTAATAAAAAAAATTAATTATAAACATATTTTACTAAACTAACCTTATTAATAATGATGTGAAACACTATACTTGTATGGTGGGTTTACATTATTTCACAAAATGAATTTTCACAATTGAAGAAAAGAAAAGTAAGATGAAAGAGAAATAAAGTATGATATGACCTCATTTATACTATTTAGGTGTAACATGCCCTCCCAATAGGAATCTTCAAGGGCAATGAACCATGCTCTTCCCATGTGCACTATGTTTCCTTTGAGATAATTTATTGTTGAGACATCAAAGTTGAACATAAAAGGCATTTATTTCCATTTCTTTCTTTGTAATGTGACTTTTGAGGGCCCCTTCCAACAACAATAACAAGAGGTGGTGGGGTGGGAAGGGGGCACACATTTGAGTGTTGAACACTTGTAAAATAGTTTTTCACTTTTTAACTTGTTTTTGCCTTTTAAAAAATTTAGAGTATAAAATCATTTCATTTTATGTGATATTATTTTTAAAATTCTAAACATCTTATTTTACTATTAATCGCATGTTGTTATAGCAAAATATATCTCATAGCATGTTTAGTATCATAAATTTTTAAAAAAAAATCTATTCAACTTCAATTTCAGACATACATACTTCACATAAATTGAAACACATCACTTTAAAGTGGTAAGGGGTGAAGGATTTATTTTAGACAAGATAAGGGATGAAAGATGACCAACAAAATGTACAAGAGGTTTTTTGAGTCAAAACTTAGGGGAGGAGGAAAATATGTATTCTCCCATAAAGATTAATTATTAGGTATTTTTTTCTTTCTTTCTTTCATATTTTGCATCTGCGTTAGAGATCGACTAATTAGATTTTGATTTGAAAAGTCTGATATTAAAGATAAAACGCTCTCTACGAAAGATATTGTTACCGTTTGATTAAGTATGAAAGACTATTTATTACTCTATCACAATTTTTGATAAGTCTAATGTTGAAAATGAAGCGTTCTTTACTAAAGATAATTTTCTTGTTCAATGAGTCTCAAATGAAACCTCTGATTACATATAGAGAACTACTTACCACTCTACCTTGGAACCAATAATTTCAATTTTTTTCCTTTGTATATGTGTCCCTTTTAATTTGGGGTCCTCCTCCAACAAAAAAGAAAGGGGGGTGAGGAGGGGGCACATACTTGAGTGTTCACTGTTGTCCAGGCAACATTTAGCCATATCAATAAAGAAGAATAAAAAGATATAATATAATGTGGAGTGTGGGGCTCTATAATACTATTTTGGCTACAAAATTTGGGATATCCCCACATTAAAATATAATTTGCACATGGTTCTACTTGTGTGATTTTGGACATTTGGGTCCTACTAACACACTATTCAAGATCTACATGATATATTTTGTTGCCTCCAAAAAAATTTACCTTGATATGATGATTTTTGCCTACTTACAATAGGTAACAAGTCACATCTTGATTCACATTATTTGAAATTGTTCAAATACTTTGATATGATGAAATGTGAGTCATAATACATAGTTTATGTTATTTATCTCAAAACTAAGAAATGGATTGTCAAATATCACATTTAAGATTCTTATCAACTTGACCTTTGTTGAAATTTTTAATAATTTTTTATATATATACACCTATGTGTTGCGGTAAAAATATTGAATTCAGTTCAACTCATTTACATGAGCTCCATCCACGTGTTGTTAGCGAGTCATTTGGTTTTTTAATTGAAGGTGTGAAATTATAATGTTAGAATTATTTCTTGTGATGTATAAGCCTATAGATCTATGGATTCAAGACATGAAATCAATTACTGAAGTTTACAATATTAAATAAACTGTTTAATCACACCTTTTTGAGATTTAGAGTTCTTTTTTTTTCTTGATAAAACACAAAATACTTCATATACTGAATTGTCCTTATTTTTATCAATCTTGAACATTCAAAGTAAAATTTGCATCCTGTAGTTACTGTGTTGGATCCAAAGTAGTTCTGAATTTGGACCTTTCAATCACGTGGATGAGTTAGAAATTTTATTTAAAAATATTAAAATAACAAAAAGATATGCATAAAAATTAAGAGGAGTCAACATATAACATATATATAAACAAAAAATTTAATTTGATTAAATAGTAGAGTATAATTTTTCGATGAAGAAACCCTCAACATAACTCATAAGATGGCTTCACTACTGTCTTTCGTTTACTTTTACCAAACCACCACTATCATCATACTCAACATAATGTCGCAAAATAATTTTTTTTTAAAAAGTAGAATATATATATATATATATATATATATATATATATATATACACTTTATTTTTATATCGAAGATAAAGAAAATTATTTTCGATAAACTTTGTACTGTTTTTACCAAACGGAATTGCTAAATTCTTTTAAACTGTTGATGGTATGATAGGTAAAAGATGAATGAATGAAAGTTGTCAGGAAAGTATAAAACTTTTACTCAAGTAAATTTTTTTAACTTCATGAAGTGTCAAAATTTTAGTGAAGTCATTTCTTTTCAAACTTAATTCTATGCCCCGTCATACTTATTGACTTTAGACTTTGGACTAAAAAGTTGGTTTAGGCAATAATTAATACTCTATCTATCTGTCGTATCTGTCGTAATTTATGTGATATAATTTAATTTCATATGAAATTTTATAAAAAGAAAGATATTTGTTTATAAATTATTTCATTAAGATAAAATACATATTTAAAAGTTAAATTGTCACTACTAAATATAAAATCTCATTTAAAAAAAAAAAAATTTAAAAAATGAATTATATAAATTGAAACGGAGGAGAACTGCTTTGTTAAAAGTACACTACCCTATTAAGATGTGCATGTGTAGTTTAATTAAGTAGTTTCTTAGCATGCTAATCAAAGAACTTACAACTTTAATTATGGCCTAAGTTATCATAGGATAAGATCAATGCATTTCATCTTTATCTTATTGTATATATTCTATTTAATTAATTGTGGTCATGGAGTAAAGTCTTTTTTCTTACTTGAATAGAGTGTTGAAAAAGTTTTTTTCTTATTCAAGTGAGATTACTTTTAAGGTTTCCAAGCTTGAAATAATTATCCTATACAATGAATCTCAAAATTATCCTACACTCATAATCACATGTTTAATAAAAATCAATTGATTTGAATGTGTGATATTTGCCGTTGCTTCATTTTCTTTGTATCTTATTAGTTTGTTATCGTATTTTTTCCGTAACCTTGCGTAAAAAAATATATTCTTTTAAATTGAAGGTCTATTGAAACAATCTCTCTATCCATCCCACACCTCCTAAGGTAGAAGTAAGACATGCGTACATCTTATCTTCAAGTTCAACATTTTTATCTAGACACGTAATAATTCATTGAGAAATTGTATAAAATAGCAAACTATTAATTCAAATTAAATGTTATAACCACAATTTGATTTAATTGTAACCCGTAGCAAATTGTTGTCATTCGCCTCTCTCCCTGAAATTCTCGCTCGCCACTCTCGTTTTCTCGCTGGCAGTCTCTCACTCGCCTCTCTCACTTTTATACAAATACAAATGTATAAAATGTGTTTGTATTTGTATAAAGTGAGAGAAAAATGTATATATACATATCTTTTCGTTCGTCTCCCCCAGAGAATCTCGCTCGCCACTCTCACTTGCCTCTCTCACTTTATACAAACACAAATGTATAAATTGCGTATGTGTTTTGTATAAAGCGAGAGAAAATAGTATATACAAATACAAATACATATATTTTCGTCCAATACACTTATAATTATACAAATACAGATCTTTTCCTGTCCAGTTTTCTTTTATCTTTCTCTCTTCATCGCTTTATACAAACACAAATTATACAATTGATTCTTTTGTATATGTATACCGAAATAGATTATACAATTGATTCTTTTGTATATGTATACCGAAATAGATTATACAATTGCTTCTTTTGTATATGTAAACCGAAATATACATATTAATAGCCATAACAAACATAGAATTTGCTATGGAGCGCAATTATACAAACTATAGCTATAACATACAAATATGATTTTAAATGTTTGCTAAACCTAAAATTTACTCTAATTCATTTATAAAATTGATTTCAACATTTATCAAATGGGCTCATAATGGCGGCCCAAAAAACTATTGGGTAGATAAAGAGATCAAAACATGATTGCCAGAGTGGACACAAAAATGAAAATGGACCTTTCGTATTAAGAAGCCCAACATTCTGGAAATTCATTTTGTAGTTTGACACAAATTCTTTACACAAGTTTTACCTTCAAGTATTATTTTTTTCTTATTCGATATTCAATATCTACTTTCGATTTCAATAAACCCAGTGGCGGACTTATGTTGCACATTATGGGTGCTTAAGCACCCATTGCCTTTTGTGACAATGATATTATTTATATAAAAAATTTAGTAATTCATTAAAATATATTAGTTGAGCACTCATTCAATGTAGCAATTTTTGAGTTAAAAATAGTTGAGCACCCATGATACAAAATTTTTGGATCCGCCGCTAAATAAACCTGAATACATGACAAAAAAATTTCTTTGAAAATAAAACACTTTATATAAAAAAGTTTTCAAATCGAAACACGAACATCTCTAGGTGGAATAATTGATAGTCATGATGGTATATTTGTAAATATTCACAAGCAAGAAAAAATGCACGTGTTACTTAATTGAAAGTTAAGTATATTTGATAGGCGTTTAATCATAAGTTTTAAATATTTTTCATTTTATGTAATAATTATGAAGTTAGATTTGATGATGAAACTGTCTATGATTCAAATTCAACAAGAGACAATTTTTTCTCATATATCCTAATCTTGGTCTTTTACTTCTTGTTGGAAGGTGGGGGATTAGAAGAATTTAGAGAATGTTGGATCCAGAAAAGCTTAATTGAAATCGATCTACATCTTGTAACATTAGTCGAGATGCATGGAAGCTGATATTCGTGAAACACGTCGAAATTTAAATCTTAAAAGGCTTAATTGAAACCGATCAACATCCCGTGAAATTAGTTGAAATGCATGCTAGCCAGCTGATATCACATGAAATCAATCAAGATGCACCAGGATACCGCAGTTATCAAAGAAAGACGAAAATGCCCTTAGAGAGTAAAATTGAATTCCACACCATATCTTGCACTCTCACCTACCATTTGCTAATTGCCACTCATCAAAAACAAGAGTGTCACCATGTCGACAGTAAAGATAACACCATCAGCTGCTTCATTTGCGACTTCTATCAAACACCTTGCGGGCATTCAACTACCTCGACTCCAAAACACCATTTTCACCTCCAATTCCACTAAGTTTAGAGCACCTAGAAGAGCTTTTACTGTATCAATGGCGGCTTCACTCGACTCCCCTCTTGAAGTTTGCGTCAAACAATCAATCACAACTCCTAACAAGCTCGGCGACTGTAAGTTTCTCCTTTTGAAAGTTTGCGCAATTACTTAGCTTTTATGTCTTTGATATCTTTATATGTGCTGATATTCTTGGAGTTCATTGTTTGATGCTTGTTCATTTGGGATTGTAAAGGCAGAGTAGCATTTCATGATTATACAAAAAAGGTAGTGTTTTTTAGAATATTATCATTCATAAAGATCAATTTTTTACCGTCAATTTCACCAAGTTTAGAGCACCCAGAGGATCTTTCACTGTATCAGTGGTTTCAGCCGACACCTCTTTTGAAGTTTGTGTCAAACAATCAATTACAACCCCAAATAAGCTCGGTGACTGTATGTTTTCTCTTGAGAATTGGCAAATTTTGTAGCTTTATTTCGTTGATATCTCTATTAGTGCTGACATTCTTGGAGTTCATGTTTGATTCATGTTCATTTTGCACTAAAATTTAGTGTTTTTATGAGAATATTTTCATTCCCAAGAAAAATTTTGTTGATATTTTTTTGGCTACCCTTCATAGGTTGTTTGGATGGTTGTTACATGTTTTATAACATATCCTATTGATACGATATTTTGATAGATCATATCATTTTCCGTCCTTGCATAATGTCACATGTTACAACGCATAAACTTACAAAATTATAAAGAAAAGTAGTGTACGAGGTAGAGTTATTATACAAAAGTAGTGCAAAGGATAAATAGGATTATTAAATAATAAGCAAAGGCAAAATGAGAAAAAATATTAAGGTAACGAGATCATACCGAATCAATTGTTACATAAAATGAGACTTCATAACGATAAATGTAGTGATACAATGCAATAAAGTTAAAGTAATAATCAAAATAAACATTGTATTTAAAGTAATAATATAACACAATACTATAGGTAGCAACACCACTCAATCAATTAGGCCTTATTCCCTAACAAGTTGGGGTTGGATTTGAAATTTTGAATTGTCTGTATCCATTTATCTTTATTCAAACGAGTATTCAATGATCTGTATCCATTTCACTTTATACTAGTCATTAGCCTACACATTTCTCCTCCTTTATCTGGGTTTGAGAATGGGTATGCTTTGTGAAGCTCAACATAGATGGAGTTGGACCTGTGCAAGAAGAGGGAAATGAAATAGGAACTTCAAAGTTACAATTTTTCTGTTAGAATAACTCTTGCCGGTGGCAAGTGTAGTACATGAAGTGCTTATTGGGGAATTGTAGTTTGAACATGTTAGTTAATTAACCTTTTCTATGGACTAGCCTATTAAATCATCGGTACAAATTATTGCACTGGTGGCATTAGTAAAAGAACAACATTTTAAGTGGAGATTTTGGAGTCACAATGCTTTCTTTTTCTCATTCAGGCCCATTCACTCAGAGGGTTTTGCTTACGTTGGAGGAAAAACAACTTCCATATGACATGAAGTTTGTTGATTTAAGTAACAAGCCTGACTGGTTGGTTTCAATACCCGCTCATCTTAGTCTGTTGTTGCTACAAGTGATGATAAATTAGTATTATTTTCAAGCTGCAAATTTTTTGAGTAATTGACATTCTTTTGATAACAACTTATCTAGGTTTTTGAAGATAAGCCCAGAAGGTAAAGTTCCACTTATTAAGCTTGACGAGAAATGGGTTCCAGATTCAGATGTCATCACACAGGCACTGGAGGAGAAGTTCCCTGAACCTCCGCTGACAACTCCTCCTGAGAAGGCTTCCGTGTAGGTTTTACCTGTTGCGATCATTGACATACAGTTTTCTCATTCAAATAGGAATGCATGGTTATATATAACTTTTTCTTGCTGAAATTGATCCTACAGTTTGATTTTGAAAATCCTTTCAGAAATTAAGTCTTTTCTGTTCATTTCTAGCTGTTATATGATTATTTTAATCAATAACAGGAGTTGAACGTTTTCTGAATTTTTCATCATTCTTTCAAGTCTTTTGACCCTTTAAGTGACATATTTGTGTTTTTGTTCCATTATGTACCACACATTTTAAAAGCATTGATCTTTTTTGAAAAAAAGAAAAGAAAAAAAGAACTAGGTTGGGCACTTCTATAGATATGAAAGTATGCTTACGAAAGAAGAGGGGGGACTTTGCCTTACCTCTTGTCATATCTGAGGATTTACTAGATAATTTCTTTACAGAAGTGGGCCTAACAAAGCTATACCAAAAACTAAGTCCTTCTATACATTTAATTTAATCTTTGAAGTTTTCATAGAAAGAGCTATCCTATCCTCTGGGTTATGTTAGCTTTCAAGGTGCATGTAAGTTGTAATTCAAGCATAGCTGTCAAACAGGCCCTTCCTTGTTTTGGCTTAGAGACATGGCATCCCCTTCTCATCATTCTTGACAGAAGTTTTAATGTCCATCCACAGTCAAAAGCATTGTTCTTATTACATTGAATCGTTTTCCTGAATAAATAGGTTGCAAAATAACGTTTTTACTTCCACTGTTCCCAACCAAGATGTATGTAACTGTGATCAGCTTTCACTTTGTAGCCATAGTTATGCTGCTAATTCATTTTGTTTTTGCCTATGAACAATCTAATTACTAATCATTTGCCAATATAGTGCACAACTGTTTCTCATTATCTTCCATAATCTTGTAGTGGATCAAAGATCTTCCCCAAGTTTGTTGCTTTTCTGAAAAGCAAAGACCCCAGTGATGGAACAGAGCAGGCTTTACTTGATGAGCTGACAGTTTTCAATGATTACCTTAAAGAAAATGTAAGTGATTGTTTTTGGGTTTTGACCAAATTTAATTGCCTTTGCCAAGATTCACAAATTGATCACTGCTTGGATCCAAGGAAAATGTGCATTATAGTGATAAGTAAAGAAGTGTAGCGAAATAATGTGTTTTTCTCTTTATGTGTGAAGATAAGTGTCGAACATTCAAATGAGAAACGGTCAATTCTTGAATCTCACTTTGAGGAGTTGGATTAAATTATTATGTATTGGATGTTAAATTAGTTATTTTAATTGAAACTTGACTATTATAGTACTAAATTCAAATATGTATGGGACTTCAAATTTTCTGCAGTTACGTGCCTCACTTTTAAGAGGCGCATGCTTTACCTCTCTCTTTTCACTTCAAGCCTCATGGACCTTGTCACTATGTTATGCTTTTTGCTTCTAAAACATTGCTGCTGAAGTTGGATAAAAGTGGTTTTCACTCTTGTTTTAGTTGCAATTTGTTGGGGTTACTTGGATCGGGCAAATTTTAGATCTGCTTTGGCCTAGTTTGACTGTTGCAGGAAATCAATAAATCAGTATGCCTGAAGAAATTGGGCTGAGACACACATTTCATTTTTCTTACCTCAATTATTTTTCTTTCTTTTAATCTTCTCCAAATCAAAACAAAGCTGGCATCAACACTGCTAGTATCTCTAATAGTAGTATTGCAGGAAGAAAATAAGGAGAAGGATCAACGATGAATAAAAGAACCCAAATTAACCTTGAGTTGATTAATACAGTACTTGTTGGTGGCCACAACCTTCAACTATACTTGACGTTTTGTTTTCTCCCTTCCGTGTGAAAGGCAAAACATCTTTTATTGAATCCCTTGTTTTTGATGAAAAAGAGAGTCTTTATTTAAAAATCTGAAAAGAAGAAACAAGTGTCTTGGTTTGTGGGAATTGTGAATTTGCTGAATTACACAAATGTGAAAATCCACCTTATGCATATCTTTCTATAACAGTTTAATTTTAGATTTTTTTCCTTCCACCTTCTAGCTACTGTTGACAAAGTTATTCTTTGTTTTCAACTGAAGGGTCCATTTATCAACGGAAATGAGGTATCTGCTGCTGATTTGTCGCTTGGACCAAAGCTATATCATTTAGAAATAGCTTTGGGGCACTATAAGAATTGGTCTATTCCAGATTCACTTTCCTACGTGAAATCATACATGAAGGTATCCGAAGCTTATGCAGTTCCTTCTTTAGGTTATCTTTATTTTTTTATTCATTTATTGTTCTTATAACTATTCCATACATAGCGATTTTGTTCAGTTTATGCAGCAATTGCTTGCTGTGTCAGCTTTAGGATCCTTAACTTATCTTCGTCTCCCAGTAATTCCTAAATAGTCTCTGTTACCCATGAATGAAAGATGATCAATCTGTAGATATTTGAATCTTGACTTTGTTAATTTCTTTTATTTATCAGTCTCAAAAGTTAAGATTTATGGCCTTCCTCAAAATTGTTGTCATCTCTCTTTATATCCTAAGAACTAGTTTCAATGTCTCGGTTAATAGATTTAAAAAGCAAACAACAGGCAGTTGTCAATTAGTAGAAAATTGACCCCTCAGCTTCAGTTTTATGTAGTTTCTTTCATTTTATTGGCTATGAATAATATCAAGTTCTTAACTTCTGATATATCTGTGCATGTGCAACATTCATTAGACTTAGATGAGGATTTTCTATCTTATTGGAGATCCTAAAGGCCCACTTAAACCTAAAATTTGCTTCGGCTTTGACTCGGAAGTTTTGGAGGTGCATAGAGAAATAGAATTAAGGATAATAGAATGTGGATCAGGGATAATATGCTTCTTTACACCTTTTCCTAAAATCCTCCTCCTCCTCCAAACCTAGCAGATAAAAATATGAATAAAAGAGAGCAAACAAGGAAAGATAAAAGACGAGTCAATGGAATTCTTTTTTGGTAGATAATAGTATACATACATTTATCGGTCTGTTGAGATAGCTGCCAACTGGATAGTTTCTTATACCTGAATTTGTTTTGTGCTCAGAGTATATTCTCCAGGGAATCCTTCATCAACACGCGGGCACTAAAAGAGGATGTCATTGAGGGTTGGCGACCAAAAGTCATGGGTTAGACAAACTATCTCATCTTTTGCATTTCTGAGGATTAGGTTTTTGTTGCAATGTATAGTAAGCTAGCATTTGGAAGGCTGTATGACAGTTCTTTGCCATGTATATTGTTATTAAAACACATACTCATCCTTGTTTGACTGAATGATAGCCTGAGTTATATATGTAATACATACTTCCTAAGGCTTGTGTGTATGCAAAAGTTCTTATTTTTTCAGATCAGGAATGTTATAGCAGAACATTAATGTTAATCACTTGGTGTAGAATTCATGTTTTATAGTCGAACTCTAGTCATGTGATGAATACATCTGCAAGGGATCTAACTAGATTAGTAGTTTCCAGTGAAAACATGTTCCTCTTTATCAAAATAGAGACTGCGAACTTGCAATCAGTTTGAACTTATTTCGTGCTGCATACAGTTGTTTGCCAAGGGTAGTTTTGTGCACTGCCATAATTTCTATATCGCTTGGGGTGCAGCTCTTTGCATGAATGTGGGATGCTTTGTGCACTTGACTACCCTTTTATTTTTTATAATTATAGAAAAGAATTTAGAACAAATTAAGTAGTAAAACCTTCTCGAGTTTTATTTATTTTATATGTTGTAGTCATAGTTAATGTGCAATTCTATTGGGCGGAAATACTTCTGTTACAAGATTTCAAGCTGATGATCCATGTTATTGGAGTTACATAGATGTTTGAAAAAACTGGCGACTGACATATAGTTGTTAATTAATATAGCAATGATAAAGGATACCTACATGATCCAACTTGATGAACTTATCCTATTTATATGGCATGTTTCATATTCTTTTACCTGTTCCCATAAGAAGAAATACGACACGAAGTTCAACTCCATCACACTTACCTTTACTTATACAGACAGTTCAATAAGGTATATACATTGTCTTCGTCCTATTCAGCCTATCAATTCTGTCGATTTGCAATATAACTAGCAATATGATAAAGAGGTGCTGCCTTGGCAGAATCAAAGTAGCTTAGCTCATTCATGGCCTTAGCCATCAGCTCACTGGCATATCGCCGAGCCTTTTCTAGCCCCATCAACTTAGGATATGTAGCCTTATCAGTTATTAGGTCCTTACCAGCTGTCTTTCCCAACTCATCTGATGACTTAGTAACATCAAGAATATCATCTACCACTTGAAACAACAGTCCAATGCACCTAGCATAGCTCCTCATTCTCTCCACATCAACCTCATTTCCTCCCCCCATTATTGCCCCACAAACCACAGCAGCCTCCAAAAGCTTCGCCGTCTTATGGTGGTGAATGTACTCCAGTTCGGTTAGGCTAACTTGTTTTCCCTCACTCGCCAAGTCCACAATCTGCCCTGCCACGAGTCCTTCTGAGCCAACGGCTGAACCCAATTCCCCAATGGCTTGAACCACTCTTTGGGGTGTCACATTCTGAGTCTTGGTAGCCACATGTTCAAAGGCCAAAGACAAAAGTGCATCCCCTGCAAGAACTGCAGTGTTTTCCCCGAAAACCTTATGGTTTGTGGGCTTGCCACGACGTAGATCATCGTTGTCCATGCAGGGAAGATCATCATGGACGAGTGACATGGTATGGATCATCTCAACCGCGCAAGCTGCAGGTATAGCTAAAGATTCATCCCCTCCTACAACTTCACAAGAAGCCATGCAGAGGATCGGCCGGACACGTTTTCCTCCAGCTAGAAGTGAGTACCTCATGGCTTCATGAACTTTTATAGGCTCTTGCATTGGTATTGCTTCATCTAGTGCTTTGTTTACCTTGATTGCCTTCATTACCATGTATTCTTGAAACTCAAACTTAGGCAAGATGAATTTCTCTGCCTTGGATGAAACTTCTTGTGCTTTGACTTGAAAAGTTTGGAACGAGTTCGCGACATTGCTAGCCTGGATTTTCTTGTGAAGGAAACTGTAAGATTGGCTAGGTGGGAGCTTTCTACTGAAAGCAAAGTTATTGTTTAGGGTATTAGAAAGGAACAGATTGTCAAGGCCAGAAATGGTAGCTAAAAATGCCATTGTTATGAGTTTTTAGGAATTTTGAAGAATTTTATTATGGCAATGGTGTTGGTAGTGAAGGAACAAGCTCATTCTTATATAATACTTTTATATAGGTAAGTGATGCTTTTATTCCTCTTGCATAAGGTTTACAATTATTCCTTTAATTAAAGACTTGGACTTTAGTGAGTTCTATGCAGAAATACATTTCTTTCCATCTGTCCTAGTCTTAGTCTTGGTGTACAGAGTTATCTGGTACCTGTTGGAATTAGTCGAGGTGCAAGAAAGCTGGTCTGGACACCACAATCATAAAAAAAAATATATAATTCTATGAAGTTTCAACACAATTTACAACAGTCCATATTCTATATTCAAAGTTTGTTAAAAAATTGGCGACTACTGCACCATTTAATATGATGGGACCAAAAATTTCAGTCTACTTGAATTTGTGTTTATATGAACCCAATTTGGCAGTGAATCTGGTGTTATACTTGTGGCCTGTGGGTCAAAAATTTACGGCCGCTATTTAACTTGTATCCATTTTAAAAATCTTCTTGCACATTTACCAACTTCAGAACGACTTCAGTGTTTGAAGTTATATATAGTTGAAGTTCAGACAAAAATGGATGAACTTTAATAATAATAAAAGATTAAATCCAATCATATGAGTGAAGTTCATGCAAAAATGATTGAACTTCGATTATATATGTTTGATTTTCAGCATAAGCACAACTTCAAATATCACATGTCTGGAATTGTTTCGATTATATATGTTTGATTTTCAGCATAAGCACAACTTCAAATATCACATGTCTGGAATTGTTTCGAAGTGGATAGACTTCAACTTTAATGATGGATGTTTACACTAACTCGATGAATATATAGCATGTCTTTATATATACTAGCATTATTATAACTCATATCGAATCACTCCTTAATAATAATTAATATTAATATGATTTGATGTAAATATCAAATGCGTTTTTGTGTGCAGCAAACTCCAAAGAGATTCCATAGCCTGCAGAGACAAACTAAATAAACAATAGATTTAAATTTGCAAACTCCCAAACTACAAAGATGTTCCTTTGGAAGCATCAAATTTTAGAATCATATGAACAAGACAACATGAAAAATTAAGCATTTTTTAAAAATTAAAAACAAAGCAGAAAAAAAAAAGAGATATTGTTATAATAATATGAATTGTAAGAAGTTCTTTTTCTGTCATTATCTCATATGAAGACAGACAACTTTGTTGGTATTGGGTACGTTGTTAAGAGGGAAATTCGAGTTGTCAGCAAAACACTATCGTCTATGAAGTTAAAATCTAATTTTTTAATTCGTTTTTTTATGATATTTTACCTCTCAAAGTAGGGATAAGGTATGCATGTATTCTACTTTCTTCAGATTTGATCACACTTATGGGATCATACTGATTGTTGTTGTTATTTTTTCAAGTCATTCGAGTGATAATAATTCAAAGGTGTGAAATTAATCAAGTACTTTTAGCTATTTTACTTACTTTTTTTTAATGAAAATTGTATTTTTCGTAGCGAAAATGAATGAAGGACGAGATGTGTGTGTTATTTTAGATAAGATTTAATAGATAATCTAAATACTTACTTGGACTTGTCCCCTTTTCTAAAAAAATTAAAGAGGAAGTCTTGCGAGCAAGCGAAAAGGAATCTATTAGAATAATATTGTGTGGTAGATCGATTATGTTTGCTAATATGCTTTACTTGATTCATGCATGGTCTATCGGAAACTACCTCTTAAAAGGTTGTGTACACTTCATTCTTTTCAGACTTCATTTGTGAAATTATATTCAAATATGTTATTGTTGTCGTTGGATATCCAAAGAGATGGAGAAAGAATGGGGTGGGGGACCTCAAGAACAAGGGAGGAATTTGGACTTAAGAAAATATTATTCATGAGTTTGATTTGATATGAATTTGGACAAGTAAACTGCATAATATAAAGTGAGGAACACATTATATTGAAAATTCAAAACTTGAATAATATTTAATCAAACTTTATGCACTATCAATATCAAAGAGATGGAGAAAGAATGGGGTGGGGGACCTCAAGAACAAGGGAGGAATTTGGACTTTCGAAAATATTATTCATGAGTTTGATTTGATATGAATTTGGACAAGTAAACTGCATAATATAAAGTGTGGAACACATTATATTGAAAATTCAAAACTTGAATAATATTTAATCAAACTTTATGCACTATCAATATCAACTTGACTTTGTAATGTTGATCAAGATTTGTGGACAATAATAATCCACAATAGTATATATGTTTGTACAAAACTAGAATAATACTTGGAGGTTGGAACACATAAAACTAAAATATGAAAAAATAATAATAATATAACGATGTGATAGATATTTTTTATTTTTTTTGGGATCAATAATGGGTCTGGCCCTTTATTATTAAAAAGAAAAACAAATCTCTCAGACAAAAGCATCTCTCAGATAGATATTTGAAATTCACTTATCTGATTAATTTGAATTTGTTATTGTGTATGATCTAGTAAAGGAAAACGCTCTCTATCAAAGACATTATCATTCTTAACTAGAACTCAAACGCGATATCTTTTGATTAAAGAAGAAGAGATTCCATCTGTCATACTACACGTCTACACCATTTGATTTAGCATTTATATTATTTCTCTGAGTTTTTTTATTAATCATTGTTAGTGTATATATGAGGATGTGTTATCGAATTGATTGATCTTAAGAATATGCTTCTACTTGTTTATTAAGTTCTCATTGTATTTGTCGTAATTTAATGATTAACATTAATGTATTCAGATACTTTTCATATATGTTAATTTTATGTATGATCATCAAACTCTATCTACTTCATAACTAAATAAAAATATTTTGTTACATTAAAGTAATTAAACTTCATTGAGGTTTCGAATAACATGTCTAAGTTCAAGTTAATTATATTTCGACTTTTCCTCATAAAAAGAAATCACAACTCCTCCACGAAACATATGCTATATAAAAAGGTGAGGACAAAGGGTCGCGATTCTCCAAAGGTGAGTTAACTCAACACTATTATTTGTTGGAACAATCTAAGACTAATAATCGAGTAAAATTCAGTGATCATACGTGAAAGTAATGGCCCAAACCAATGTGGCTATTGGCCCAAAAACACTTTACAGCATTGACAACTAGTACCACTTAACAATCTTGCTTCATATGTTTCCCACAACCTCCTACCTTCTCTGTTCAAAACAACAACAATAACATATCCAACGAAATACAACAAACATAGTTTGGAGAAAGTAAAGTGTACGCAGACCTTATCCCTACGTCGTGAAGGTAGAGAGGCTTGTTTCCGGAGGAAACTCAGCTGCCTTCTTTGTTCAAAAACACAAGGAAATTAGACAACTATCAGGAAAGTTGTATAGCACAACAATATGTACAATAGTGACAAGAATCTTAACTAGCAATATAGACAATGGTGTGAAAAAAATAACACTTTATGCTAAACCATCAAACATCCTATTTCTCAATAGCCAGTGCAACTTGAATCATAAGTAGAATACAAAGAAATATAGCAAAAGACATCTAGTCATATCAAACACATCGACGCATGCTGAGCATCAAAAACATCTAGTGAAGAACATATACATAAAGGTACCACACATTTTTTACAAAATTTGCCAATTCATCCCTTGTTTTAACAAAACTAATTGACAACGCATAAACATCAGTCTGCCCTTCCAACACTCAAATCACAGAGTTATCCGAGAATAGAATAGCTCTGCCCTCGGAGAAGCCCTGGGGAGACGCATCAATTCTAAGGCAATATCAACGTCTATGTCTGCAAGCTGGTCAATGCACATCTTTAAAAGAGATGGAGTGTGAGAAAGTAATAGCTTTACAAAAAGCAGTTCAGTTTTTGAACTACTAAAAGAGTTGATGGCAACGTGCTCTAGCTTGTCGAGTGGTTGTTCCAGGCAGGATGGCGTATCAAGATACTTCAATATTGCTTCAGCATTGTCACTGGTACCATGGTGATGGACCTAATAATGTATATGAAGAAAATACCAAGCTATTTTAGATTCTCATGTTCACAAATATGAAATGCAAAAATGAACCAGATCGTGCATATATTTTCTTTTCTTACCGAAATACGGAGTTTCCTCAAATTGGGGGAACTCTTAATTAACTGCAGAACATTAGAAATCTGATCCATTTTGCTGAAGTCTACATCTAAATATAGATGCCACAAGCAGTTGAGTGTAGAAGGTTGCCCATTCGGAACAATGCGTGCACTCAAAAGCTTTGAAGAAAACACAATAATTAGAATCATACGAAATTACCATCACTATAAGATATCAAGAGAAACAAGTAGTCAATATCTTACCTCAACAAAGAATGAATCTAAACGGAGTACCTCAAGTGCAGGAGAGTTAACAAGAAGCTTCTCCAAAGTTGATATTTTATCATTTGTTGGATCATTAACCACTCCGTTAAATTCAAGTTTTAACATTCTTATATTCTTGCAGTTCATAAAGCAATCTAGCACGAGACATGAGTGACTGTCCTGAATGTACAAGCACTCCAGCCCTGGTGAAACAATGTTTAGGTATTGCGTACCACGACACAAGATCAAATCCAATCTGGCAAGAAGGGGAGCCTTGATAACACAAAATGATGTGGCTGGCACAAAGGTTGACCCTTCCAGACAAAGGGTAATAAGATTCTGAAAACCAAGAAAGGGATTGGGTGGTTTGAAGACACAGTTGGAGAGTTTCAAATATGTCAAGGTTGAACAATTAAAAATAGAAGAGGGCAGAGTATAGGTATCATCATCTGAAATGTGAAGGGTTAGCATCTTGACCCCATTTCTGGTGACATAAAGAATCCATCTATCGATAATTGCATATGAAGAATTTGCAGTAAAAACTCCTCTAGTGTCAAGAACAAACTTCACAATGTCCCCCATATGCAGTAACAGAATACAATCTACCGCTACTCTGAAGTGAATCGGTCCTATAAAATTATGAAGGAAGTGGTTATCCAGCACCAGATTTGGAAATGTTGCCCAAATATATCTCCAGTTTCGAGACAAAATACTAGTTCTTGCTGCATCTTCAATTGGTATGAGCTCAAGGATATGATCGATAACATTTCTTGGTAAACCACTGATTCTATCTTCACTATCCCCATCAATGGCACATTTTGTTCCATCTGTTAGAAGAATATGGAGAGAAAAAAATTCAAATTAGTCCCTTAAGTTTAGTGGTGTCTTATCTTTAACGACAGTGATGTCCGAGCCACCTTGCGTGCACATATAATATTACACTAAATACGTTGTACCTCCCACCAACACATGAATCATGTAACTTGGCGCCTCTGGCAACCAAATCCTAGGCAGATAAATAGAAATTACCTAGCATTTTCTTAACCTCACGATTCTCCTACTACTTCATCGACCACTAAGTCACATCCTATTGTGCACAAAATGAACAAACTAAAGGTGCTTCTACAAGTGTTATCAAAAAACAAAAAGCACAGCAGGCTTTAAGCGTAAAGTGCAAATAAAGCATAGGCTTTAATGAAAAAAGGCGCAACGGAAGAAAAAATACAAACACTTATAATTATAAGCACGAATGCCAAATACATGGACAAAAAATTGATTTTTTTAAGTATAAATTTTAGGAATCACATAGTTTTAATATGAAATTACAATTTATCCCTATTTAGTTTGTAATTACATTAATCCCTGAAAAAGTAAAACAAAACGGATACATAACAGTTAGTTCAGATACATTAAAAACTAGCTCGAATACATTATAAAATAAACCGGATACATGATAATATGTAGCTCGAATACATTAAAAACTAGCTCAGATACATTATAAAATAATTTAGAATTAGGAGAGAAATAAGGGATTTTAGAGGTTTTTAGAAATAAAAGGGAATATTAGAAATAAGAGAAATATAAGACTCTCTTAGATTAGTCAATATCGTAGTATGAAAAAAAGGAAAATCCTTCATCTTATTTGATCTTTTAAGCTCTTTCTCAGATAATGATGATATTCTTAGTGTGTGAAGTCGATTCTTGCTTGACTTCTGAGTGTATTTCAGTAATTTTTCCTTCTTTTTTTTTTACCATAAAGTGAAATATCAATTGTCAATTGTTTAGTGACGCCTCTTCGAAAAAGTATGTGTTAGAACATTAAGATAGGTGAAGTGCTCAACACATTTTGAGCCTCACTTCAGGGCTTAAGTAAAGCATATTTTTTTCTTTCTTTAGTGTCTTGTTCTTCCACTACATAATAGGAGTAAACGTAAACTTTTATGGGATCAATTGACAGACACAACTCATAAAATGATGAATCTAATTTACTTTATCAAATTCTAAGACTTCAAATTTCATGTATGAATAGTAATATTTCCACTTCAGGTTAGTAAATAACTGGAAGTATAGACTCAAATCCACTTTCATAATCCAAAAAAAACAACAAAAGAGAGCATTTGCATACCTTGAGTCATGTTGATTGGGAAAATTAGAGAATTTTTTGCTGCAATGTGTGAAATTTTAGCAAAACTTAGGAAGGAAGAAAGCTTTTTTCTGTTTTATTTTTTGTACTATTTTTATAATGAAGGAAGAGAGAGCTAAGTGTGGGCTGGGCCTTAAAAATGGCCCTTTTGGAGGTTATAATCAAAATTTATAGGGAAAATTGTGGAGAATAACAAACATTTAAACCATATTAAACGTTATAGCTACTGTTTAGGGAAATTTTCATTCGCAGGTATAGTTTCGCACAATCTTGAATTTTGATATTCACCTGATTTGTATAAATCCAGAATGTGTATAATTCGATTCCTGATTGTATAAATTCAAAATTTTGTATATGCTTATCGTAGCTATTTGTATACGATTTATGAAAAAATCATAACAAATTACTTTGTTGTATATTGACAAGAGAAATATACAAACAAAGTTTTAAAAAAATCGTAAATATATAAATACAAAATTTGTAAATATTTACCCTATTTGTATTTGCAAGCAAAATATACAAAGAGACAGAAATATACATTTGCAACTTGCATAGCAAAATGAACTATAGTTATGTAGCATAAGTAATAATTTAAATTTGTATAAAATTGAACAAGTACACACACGTACTACTTGGTATAATACACGTAGGACGTCACATAGAATACAAAATTGTCATGTATGACGTCACATAGGACGAATGTATCTATTTGTTCAATTTTATATAACTTTAAGTGTGTACTTGTACACACTCAAAATTGGAGGGCATAGATGCAAGTTGAAGCCAAGATGAAAGACATATTTATGTACTATCAGAGGCGAACCCAGGATTTGAAGATATGGGGTACTACTAAGAGTGACTCAAGGGTAATGTTAACATTTTTTGGAGAAGTCATCATAGCATTTTTTTAGCATGTTTTAAAATAACATTGTTCATATTCGGAAGCATTTTTTCAAGCCAATCCAAAAAACTTAAAAAATGACCTTTATTTTTTGAGGACTCACTTTCATCATGACCTCAAAAAGACGATCCAAATTCCAAGAGGAACCTTGCCACATGGTAGAAGCCTCTAAATGAATTTGATGCTCACTTCTTGTTTTCTCAGATTGCTTGTTAAAAGCAACTTGAATGGATTGAGATTGATTCTCAAAATCTAGCATCTTGTTGAAACATCTATTGTGGACGCTATTTACTTCACCATAATGTAAATTGAATCGTTCCAAACTAAGATTTTAAGTCTTAAAACCAGTTTTCGTGAAAAAATCACATGCATTTCTCTTTATGTAGTTTATCCGTCTCAAATCCCAAGAAACAACAACAAATTCTTACAAAAAAAAACGCTTTAAAAGAAGAACTTACCAATTTATGCAGAGATGATAGGAGTAGACTTTAATTGTGTAGTGAAAAATACTTATAAGTTGTAGATTTTCTAGCATTTTCATATTTTGTTTAGAATTGTCAAGTGGGAGATTTTCTAGCTGCCTTATATTTTATTTAGAATTGTGCTAGGGCTGTTATTTGTTTTTAGATAAGAAAGTGGGTGGGGCTAGATGAGGTGGCAAAAATGAGTTTTAATAAAAGAAATTTTTAAAAAGGTTTAACTCTAAAGAAAAAGCTGATTTTAAAGTTAAAAAAACATTACATTACAGAATCAAAATCGCGCAACCGCGCTATGAGAGGGCAACTTCGACCAATTCACCCAAGTGACTTTTAGTTATAAGGGTGCATAATTAAATATATAATCGTTTTATCAACTATTTTTTTTTAAAAGTTATCGGGTGCATGTGAGTCCGCCCCTGTGTACTATACCAAAGGCGTATCCAGGATTCCAGTTAGATGGGTGCACGATTACGAAAAATGTATCTTAAATATAAATTTGATCGATTTGACTTTTAGTTCTTAATATGAACCATTAAATTTTAAAAATTATAGGTCCAAAATATATAATACTACTAGTTTTAAATTTTAATACACATTTGATTTAATTATATAAAAAATTTACAGTGCTAAATTTTTTAGAAATTTTCAATGTAACACACTTGAAATTTTTGAAAGATTAAAGAAAAAAACAAAAGAAAAATTAGTTGAAACGTCAAAAGTGTAACCGATAACCACTTGGAAATGTGTTACTCAAAAAGACAAGATAGATATAAGATTTAAATTTCTATCCACACTCAGAGATGTGCACCTAATCATCATCGTATCATCGTATTATTATATGATACTTTGAACATGGGTTCACACATCTATATTTAAATATTTTTAAAAAAAATATAACACTATTATATATGGCCTAGAGGGGGGAGCATGGGTTCACGTGAACCCACAGCTCCCCTCTAGATACGCCTCTGTACTATACCTTATAATAAAGTGGACAATTAATACAAGACAAGGAGAATATCCTCTTAACTAGGGAAAGTGCACCGATAGCCATTTTGGGACTCATTTAAATTATAATCGAAGTTTATAATTTCTTTTTTGGAGGTTTAACCACTCATTCAGCAAAACTGGTGATTAGTTTTTGAACTTTCAGAGGAAGGAGATTTTTTTTTTTAACGAAAGGATTATATTAAAGAATAACTAATTATCATTATTATTAAAGAGTGGATCGTTATAAAATTCTGTGCATTTGAAAAATTTTAAACGCAAATATTTATTTATAAAAGGAACACAAAGATTAGTGATTTAGCAATGCGGCGTCTTAGGATATTTCAATATCCTGATTATGAACTATAATTTGCTCATTTGGTAAGATTGACAAAAAAATTGATTGTTTCCACAACTTGTGAAATTTTTATGTTTACAAGAAAAAATAGAACTTAAAATATTTAAATTGTATGTCTAAACAACACTTTAACTTCGTATAAATCATCCATCTTACCAAGATATGTGCGCCACAAACCAATGTGGCTATTGGCCCAAGAATGCTTTACGGCATTGGCAATATAACAACACACCGAATGAAGTCCCACAAGTAAAATTTGGAGATGATAGAATGTAGATAGACTTTACCCACGCCTCATGGAGGTAGAGAGATTGTCTCCGAAAGACACTCAGATGCCTTCTTTGTTCAAAACAACGACAACAACATACCCAGTAAAATCCTTCAAGTGTGATTTGGAGATGATAAAGTGAACACAAACCTTACCCTACCTCGTGAAGGTAGAGAGACTTGTTCCGAAGGAAACTTGGTTAAAAAACTCAAGGAAATTAGATCACTAGCAGGAAAGTTGTATAGCTCAACATACAACAATAACAAGAATCCTAACTAGCAATATAGACAATGTTGTGAACAAAATAACACTTTCTGCTAAACCATCAAACATCCTATTTCTCAATAGCCAATGCAACTTGAATCAGAAGTAGAATACAGAGAAATGTAGCAAAAGATTGCTCAAGTACTAATCATATCAAATTCATCGACGGAGACTGATATCAAACAATCACTATAAAATATTCAAGTGAAACAAGTAGTCAATACCTTACCTTAAGATCAAATGCAATTCGGCAAGAAGGGGGATCTTGATAACACAAAATGATGTGGCTGGCACAAAGGTTGTCCCTTCCAGATGAAGGGTAACAAGATTCTGAAAACCAAGAAAGGGATTGGGTGGTTTGAAGACACAGTTGGAGAGTTTCAAATGTGTCAATGTTGAACAATTAAAAATAGAAGAAGGCAGTGTATAGGCATCATCATTTGAAACGCGAAGAGTTAGCTTCTTGACACCATTTCTGGATACATAAAGCATCCATCTATCGATAACTGCATATGAAATATATGCAGTAAGAGCTCCTCTAATGTCAAGAACAAACTTCACAATGTCCCCCATATACAGTAACAGAATACAATCTACCAACACATGAATCATGTAACTCTGCGTCTCTGCCCACCAAATTCTAGGCAGATAAATAGAAATTACCTAGCATTTTCTTAACCTCACGATTCTCCTACTACTTCATCAATCACTAAGTCACATCCTATTGTGCAATAAATGAACAAACTAAAGGTGCTTCTACAAGTGTGCACAATGGACTTTAAGCTTAAAATGCAAATAAAGCATAAGCTTTAATTAATAAAGATGCAACGGAAGAAAAAATACAAACATTAATAATTATAATTACGAATGCCAAATATATGAACAAAGAAAATGATTTTTTTTTTACCGTAAAGTGAAGTATCAATTGCCAATTGTTTAGTGGCGCCTTTTCGAAAAAGTATGCATTTTTAGCCTCACTTCAGGGCTTAAGCCTTGAAACCTAATTCTCAAAGCATAATTTTTTTCTTTCTTTAGTGTTTCTTCTTCTACTACATAATAGGAGTAAAATTAAACTTTTTTGGGATCAATTGACAGACACAAATAATTTCACTATATACCCCTTTACATTCATACCCTACTAAATAATTTCACTATATACCCCTAACTAATTTCGCTTAACTGATGGTATCATTGAGGCTGGAACAAGAAACTATATATATATATATATATATATATATATATATATATAATACACACACTCTTATAATATTATTGGCTAATGAGTAATTTTTGAACAAGAAGCCTTAATGATACCACAACAATATACATATACTCTTATAGTATCATTGACTAATGAATAATTTCTTAACAAGAAACCTTAATAATAGCAATACAATATATATATATATATATACATATATATATATATATATATTGATATTGTATCAGTTAAGCGAAATTATTATCAGCTTTAATGATACCAATATTATATATGATATTGATTTAATATCAATTAAGCAAAAAATTATCAACCTTAACAATATTATATAAAAATAGTAATGTTTTCGTATCGAAAAATTAAGAACTTTGCCGCTATTTCAATGACTATTTCTCAATGTCAACTTTCTTTTTCATACTATCCATCTCTTATTCTCCTTTGTTCTTGACAAATATCATATTTATATTCATTTTTGTGTAAAGATATTTTTGGGCTAAACTATTAATGGTAAAGGTATTTTTGGATCATGTATTGACGGCAAAGACATTTTTAGATCAAATCATAAATGTAAAATAGAGTATTATTTATCTCACATAATTTAAGGACATTTTTTTTTAATCTTCTTCCGTTAATTGAAAGATCGGCTCTAAATTTTGTTGAGGAAAAAGACGAAATAAAACAGAAAAAAAAGGTACTGAAAACACTTTTTGGCTAAATATTTATAATCAGTGCCTCACTTTCTGTTACTAGGTAGCACGACATTATTGTTAAAGCAAAAAAGTATAGTTTCTTTTAATTAGGACTTTTTTTTCTCCTTTTATAGTTCGATCCGATACCATAAATTACAGTAATTCGATAACGTATTAAAGAGAAAAATATGTTGACAAGATAAGTTGATAATTCATCCAATATTTAACATGCTATAAGCTTTTAGATAAATCAAACTATAGGTCAGATCTCCATTTTCAAACTCTAATATAACCTTATGAATTTAGTGTCACGTGTCAATCAAAACATCTAAATCACTCGTTCACTCGTTAATATTACCCATATATACATACGATAAACAATATATTTAGTAGGATTTATCGTTCGATAAGTTTAATTTAAATAATTTGAGTACCATATGAAACTTTTGAAGATAAGATAAATCAGTTTGATATAATTCAATTTTCAATGTTTATACCTACCCTGTTTTTAGATTCCATGCACTAGGAAAATGCAGAATAAATCAAGAATCCAAAGGCCAAAGTGTTTGGACTTGATGTCATCATTGTTTGTAGCTCACTTTCTTTTATAGCCTTTTACTAACTTTATTATATATATCACATCATATTGTGGATGCACTTATGAGTTTTTTCTTTCATGAAATAATTTAAGAATTTTGGTATAAAGTAAAATTTGAGTTATCATTTGTGATATTGTTCTTTTCATGTAAAATAGATTGGTCTGATTGACACGTGATTTTTAATTCGCGAATTAAATGATTCGTAAAATTAAATTAAAGAAAGTACAACCTATAGTCTAATAATAATGCAATAAGAGATCAATATGAATTGTGATGCAATAGTGAAACTGTTTCACTCTTAATCAAAAATATCTAATTCAACCCCGAAAAAATTCAATTTTAATCGAGACTCCAAACACCCAATAGAAAAAAAATAATATAATGCAATAAGAGGAATGACCACTCTAAAATCTATGTGCTCGATCTTTCATATAGTCCAAAATAGTATAGGCATGATTGTCACATCTACATCCGAATTCAAAAGTACACTAACAAAAAGAAAGCGACTCATATAGTTGCAAATTAAAAGATCCATTCGGTTCATAGTATGTATTGAAGCTTTGAGCCTCTAACTAAATTTAATCACACATTACAAAGTTTATTTTGGAATAACGCTTTCAGTAAAAAGAATTTCATATTCAAAGTTAGAACCTCATTGCACTCCATATATATAACAAGTCTAAATACATTGACAATCTCTCAACTTACTGACATATCTCATTTAGACACTCAAATTATAGAATTATTTATATTTATATATAAAATAACTTTCTTTTTATTTTGACTATCAATGCAAAATTTTATTCAAACTCACACATCCATTACATTCAAGCAACTATTACATATAGGATGGGAATATAATAATATTATATTATAATTTACTTATATAGTATAGTATTCCTCCTCAAAAGTTTTAATTGTTTTTTGGTCTTTGGATTCCCTTAGATCCTCTTTTTGTAAAAGAGAACCCCGTATTGCTTAACTAATGTGTATATTTTTTGTTAACTTTTTACTGGATAGATATTATGAATTTTCAACTATTGTGATCATATGTATTGTATATTTTATATAGATTTAGTGTGATTTCATAAGTGAGATATGAGGAAAATAATATATACATAGTCTTCTCTCTTCCTTACAAAGATATAGAAATTCTATAAGATACCTCGGTCAATTTAAGTAAAGTATAATAACAAGAAGTATTCAAATTATCTTACGTAATTTTTAAATAGATAAATTTATAATTAAAAAAGCATATTTTGACAATAATTATTAGGAAATGCCAATATGAAAGACTTATTTGAATTCTTTTGTTTTAGTTTTAAATTTGTCCTTTTCCCAATATTAATATACTTGACAAATTTCTTTTTTTTTTCTTTTGAAAAAAGAAAAATTAATTTATTAAAATTATATTAATCTCCCCCCCCCCCCCCCCCCCTCCATCCCCAATTACAAACGGACACAATTCATTATTTTCCTAAATAGTTATGATGTGCATATCCACATCAAATAGAATTAAAACAAATTTTCCCTTTTAGGATTTTGTTTGAACAAATATTAATTACTCTTTTCCATTAAAATTAGTCAATTTAAAATTTCAAAATTCAAACAAACTTTAAATATGAAATTACTTCATCATAATACTACAAAATTCTAGTCACCTAACCATTAAATTCAAATCTATCTCAAAAGTAATTGTAGTCAAACTTTTATTCAATTGATAAGTAATATCAAAATATATGATTTACGAGAAAAAAAGAAGTTAAATAAAAGAATAACAACAATTTATTTAGAGCAGTAAATATTTTGGAGAAACGTGAATAAAAACTATAAAATTAATATGATATGACACTATCAAATAAAATAAATGTAAATATATATCGACTAAATTTAGTTATATATTACGAGTAAATTACATAAAATCGCTTTCAATTTCTTTATTCTTTTCAAAATTTCCCTTTTTCTTAAAAAGAGAAAAGTCCATTGAATAAAAATTGAGAAAAAAAATATCACCTTTTTCCTTTTTTTTAATATATAAAAGGACCACTTCCTTATTTTCCTAAACAATTATGATGTCATGTCTACATCATTAATAAAGCTAATTTCTCTTTATAGAAATTTAGGCAATCTTACTATTAATTACTCTTATTAGTTTCCCTTAAATAGTAGACTTTTTATGTCATTTTCTTTATTTAATAAATTGCTAATATCATGAGATTTAATGAATTTATTTGCAAAAATTACTAAAATACCCTCACCAAACAATTAATTTCAAATTTATCTCAAAACTACTTCCCATTACTAAGGCCCCACAAGAGATGGGAAAAAAGTCTTTGCAAGTATCGAACTTTTGATCTTCCTGTTTTGTCCTTGTAATTTAGATTTATTAACAGAAATGCCATGGATCTTGAATTAGCCTTTGACTTTATTTTTACTAATTATTATTTATTAAAAAAATACAGAAAGTGGAGTGAAAGTGGAGAGATGCTATGCTATGTTAAAGTACATTGTATGGTGCATGTGGAATAACTAAAAAAATGTGAGTTTTGTCCCTAATTATTGGATTTATTAAGACTCTAATCATGTAGATAACTAGTACAACTTTGCAATTTTGCATGGCCACTTGGCTAGGAATAAAAAACAACATGATAAAAATTGAGAAGATGTTAGAAATTGAAATCAAGATATAAGAATTGTCGTTGTTGTTGTTAAATATATTTTAAAGATTTCTTAACTATTTTTAGCAACTGTATTTAAAGACTCTATTGATATGGATTTTTAATATTAATTTAGTATCACATATAGAGATAACAAAGTGAAAGAAGAAGGATTCATATCTTTATCACATGAAGTGTAAGATTTTGCTGGAGGAGGTATTCAATCTGATACTATCGTACTTCAAATAAACAATTCAAATTTATTTATTGAGGCATATGATTTTAATTATCAATAAGACACTCATTTGATTAGCGATCTAACACAAGATGTAATTTATTCATTTAAGAAGCATCGAGAAACAAATGAAGTGGGAAGAGGAACATGACGGAAACAAAATTGCAGAATAGAAAAAAAGGTAAAGATATGACGCCTAACAGAGTCATTATCTCTCTCTTGCTTTGAAAGAAACTTGAGAAGAAAAATCAATGAATGGATTTTTTTCCTAAAAAACTTATGTCTTTAAATATAATTTAGCACGGACAAAATAGTAAAAGACATTTGGGTCGGTCTCAAGGCCTCATCGATGAGTCCAATATGGATAACAGAACTATAAGATTGTCTAATTAATAACCTTGCAGTAAAATCATATTCAACTTGTTATCAATTATCCGTCTTATCTAATTCATTATATTGTTGTTATCTTTACTACTTTTCAATTGGGTCGGTTTCAAGGCCTCATCGATGAGTCCAATATGGATAACAAAACTATAAGATTGTCTAATTAATAACCTTGCAGTAAAATCATATTTAACTTGTTATCAATTATACGTCTTATCTAACTCATTATATTATTATTATCTTTTCTACTTTCAGTTGACCTTTTCAATGAAATGATCCTAATTGACTACAAGAGTTAGGTTTTATGTGGTATATCAATAACTATGCCAATATTTATGTATACATTTCATGATAGCTTTTCAATTCTTTTGATTCTTTCTTGAAAATTAAAGTCGTAAAGTGAGATTATTCTACATCATCTTAACCTAATTAAAATTTTCATATCAAGTATGATTATGATAATTTGTGTTGTATATATCTAAAGCGAATCACTATTAGCAATGACATCATAAGTTGAATTTGGAGAGGATGATAGAATCTACGCAAACTTTATCCTTATCTTGAGAGGTAATTAAAGAGATTGTTTGCTCTAGAAGTCAAATCATTTTTGACGTTTCAAAAAAAAAAAAAGTACATAAGTCTCGTGATAAACGACAACTCATGTTTTCTATAATTAAAAACTTATATTATATCATTCCTATTAACATGTCAACAAATGTATCATTAAAATACATCAAAATTATCACAAACAAATGTGGTGCAGTTGATGAGGCTTCTCCTTTTTTAACGAGAGATCTTAGATTCGAGCTCTGATATGAAAAAATCCTCATAGAGAGTGCTTCTCCCGGAATAGAGCCCTATGTAGTGCCAATTCGAAATAGTTGAGCTTCAATGTAGATACCAAACATAGGGCCGAAAAAGAAAACATCGAACTTTAACGGCATTGATTAGTTGGCGATGACAACTTATTATGAGTGTCGCACCAGCAAATCAAAACCACACTGCTAAAACCCAGCCTGACATATAATGACAAATAATGTAATTCAGCAAACAATCTAAGGGTAAAACAGGTAATGAACAAGAGGTGTCAATCGTCCACGTGTGAACTCTTTTCTTCTCACTGCCTCTTCTTGTCCACTTTTTAACCCGACCCGATTCAACACCCCCTATATAAACATCTCCTCCTCCGATAACTCTCCCCGTGATCTTTCTCCCGCCGGCGAAAATTCCGACGACCTTTTTGCCGTTTTCCTTTTAGAATTACCAAAGAGGAAAACGGAAAATTGATTTTCTGTTTTTCGTTTAATTTTCCGGTTTTCATTTGTTTTGTGCATTTTCACCATGGAGGACTATGAAACTTTTCTGATTGAACCTGAACAAGAATGGAAAACGGTGTCGTATCATAAGAAGAACAAAAAACAGTCAGATAAGTCGAAGCAGGGAGAGGAGTTCTCCGGCAACTGGAACAACGGGGAGAGCTCAGGTGATGTTTTCCGATCGATCGAACAACATGCGGAGGAGAGAAGGAAGCGTATAGTTGAGTCTCAGAAGCTCTATGAAGCTGCTTCCGGTGAAAGTTCTGCCGTCATTGATAAAAATGAGCAGGATAGCGATGGAGAAGATGCCGCTGGTGGTGCAATTGAGAATGACGGTGTTGTGGAGAAGAAGAGTAAGCCGAAGAAGGTGAAGAAACCTAAGGTTACTGTTGCTGAAGCTGCTGCGAAGATCGATAATTCTGATCTAGTTGTTTATCTCGTTGATATATCAGTGAGTTTTCAATTGGAAAAATCTGATCTGTTGTTTTTATTGGTGAATTCTGAATGTGTAATTGTGGAGTTCCTTTTTTGAAATTTGCAGACGTCGTTTGATAAGCAGGAAGATATACAACTAATGCGATTTGCAGATTACTTTGGACGAGCATTCGCGAAAGTGAGTTCATCTCAGTTCCCATGGATGAAGATTCTTAGGGAATCTTCAGTTGAGAAGATGATTGATGTGAGTTTTTCTCTTTCTTTTTTAATTTTTTTTTTTTTTGCTCAATTAGATTTGATTGACTTGTTAGATGCTTAAATGTGTAGAAAGCTAAAATTTGAGTCTTTGTACTTGAATGTTCCGGTCATGGATTAGATGAAATAAATCGAAACAATGAATTTTTATTCGAGAATGAAAATTGAGATCAATGCAGTCAAATTATGCCTCTCTTAGAAGTTAGTTAGCTACCTCTCATTTCGTTCTAGGATGATTCTTCTTCGAATCCTACTTGGGGAGATTAATTCAGAATAAAGGGGATCTTGTACTTTTGTTTACACTATTCTATTGTGTGATATAGAAACTAGAAAGTACACAATTCTGCAAGATTCTGTTTTTATAATTTTCTAACGGATCTTATATTAGTAGATGGATGTTCTTGAATTTTTAGTGGGAATGCCATACATGTTATATGAAATGTTCTTGATCTTTAATTTGATAGTCTGAATGTTATCGCCTGCGCATTCAATTTTTGAGTAATCAATTTATTGTCTAATTGGTAATGCTGTTTTTTTTTTTGTGTTGATTCTCTTGATATTGAACAGATCCCTCTTTCTCAAATTTCTGAGGATGTTTATAAGACATCGGTTGACTGGCTTAACCAGCGATCGTTTGATGCACTTGGTTCCTTTGTGCTATGGTCATTAGATAGCATTATTGCTGATCTTGTACAGCACGAAGGAGCTTCGAAGGGATCCAAAAAGGTGGTTCAGCAAGTATCTTCAAAATCTCAGGTAATAGCATTCACTGTCTGTGTGTACTTTGTCTTTTCTGCATGTTATTTTGAAAGTTTGTGGCATGTGTAGTGTAACTCCAATGATTGTCTTTTTGTGGTGATAGAAGAAAGAATCAGTTGCATGTACTATATTTTTGAAGAATGATCCACCATAAAGGAGAAAGGAAAAAGGTTGACTGGGAAGAGGGCAGAGGCGGAGCTAGGTGGGGGTTCATGAGTTTGGACGAACCCACTAGCTTTTTGGTAGACCCTATAGAAAATTAAATAAATATATGTATATTAACAGGTGAACCCCCAAACAAAAAAAATTGATTTAGAACCCCCAAACTCCTAACCTTGGTTCCGCCCCTAGAAGGGGGCATGGATATCTGAACCTTTCATGTGTGGTTAAAGCTTCCCTGTATATGTATTTCCGGGTTTAATACATCTTGAATTTGAATCCCTAACTACTTAGCACATCTAATTGGAACCCATCCGTGATAAATGCAATTGTTAGTGGATTTTGTATTCTGTCCTTATCTAACTAAAATCTTTCTTAAGTGGTGATCCCGAGTAGCTCATGTTTCTTTGTTTTAGGAGTTGCCTTATGTGGAGTGGCGTATCTAGAAACCTTGATTTGCATGTTCACATTCAACCCTTGTGATGAGTTAGTCTGGAGACCTGTTGTTTATAAACAAAAGAAAATCAGTCTAGACACATTTATTGAACTTTGAGTAACATCACTTTACAAGTGCAGAAACATGAGTTTCTGATAGAAGTGTACTGATATAATGAGAGACCCACCTGTATGATTGTTGTCAGATTCAAGAAATATTTTTATTAAAAAATAGCATACAGCTGCCTGCATAAACATCGTCTCCAGGGAATGGGTTGGTAAAACACAGTTTCTTTAGTTCAAAATCTTTGTAGTTTTTTCCCACATCTATACATTTGTGTTGTTCATGGACTGGTTCTGCTACACCGTGTGATATGATTGTTTATTTAAATGGTTTGGGGTTGTCCTGCAGCTGTAAATTTTGTCTTTTCATGTCAATAGATCTTCTTTTTGGGCTAGAACAATAATCTGATCCATTCTTCTTAAGAAATTTGGTCAGTTATGTTAATTGCAGAACATTGTAAACAGTGTATTTACTTTGTTTGTCTACATGTTCTCCGTATCAACTTATTATCATGTTTTCAAATTTGATGTCAGCCCAAACATTTCGGAATATTTACCTTGATCATTGTGTACTTCAACCTTTTCTCTTGGGAGTTTCCTCTAATGTTCTTTCTGAACTCTCTAAATGAAATTTCAGTGGAGAAGAAATGTTTTTAACTCTGTCATTGTTTCGTGAATCTGCATAACTAATTTATTCATTTCCTCTGTTCTGTTTCCTAAGGATATACTAAGTGCAGTTTTACATTTGTTTGCATCTGCTTTCAACATATGAAAAGGAAAATATCATACCGATATGCTATTGCTTATTAGAAGACTGGTTTAAGTCAAACTTTATTCTGGGACAGTTTTTTTTTTTTTTTTTCTTTTTGCTGTATATTAATCATTCAAAATCTGCCAAGAATTGATAAAGTTGGAAATTAAGGATCTCAATAGCTGATACTTGTGACTTTATATGATAACGTAGTTTATATATGTCATTGAACTGCAGGTTGCCATGTTTGTGGTTCTAGCAATGGTATTGAGACGGAAACCTGATGTTTTAATCAGTCTCTTACCAATACTGAATGAAAATGGGAAATACCGAGGACAAGATAAGCTTCCAGTCATGATTTGGGCAGTCACTCAGGTAAAAATTATCATTCATTCTAGATAATCTTTGGGATATTGCCATCATCTATCATTTCAATGCTCCCTCACTTATTGTTGTCTCTTGTGCTAACTTGTCTCAATTCCTATAGGCTTGCCAAGCTGATTTAATCGTGGGATTGTTCATGTGGGTACATTTTCTCTTACCATTGTTAAGCAGTAAATTGAACAGTAACCCACAGTCGAGAGACTTAATCTTACAGTTGGCTGAGAGGTACATATACTCTTCTCAAACTTACTGAATAAGTGTTTGATCAGCTCGTCAAGTACTAATGTGGGTTCACTGTTCTTTCAGAATTGTATCCTCACCAAAAGCCCATGCTATACTCATAAATGGTGCAGTAAGAAAGGGAGAACGTGTTGTGCCTCCATCAGCTCTTGAGGTTTTGATGAGGATCACCTTCCCAGCACCTTCTGCTCGAATTAAGGTGATTTTTACTGCTGTTATTATGTGTTCCATCAATATTCTAGTTATAAGTTACTATAAAATATATAAATTCTATATCGTAGTAGTTTGTGATGCTTGTTATGTTCAGGCCACTGAAAGGTTTGAAGCTGTCTATCCTACACTGAAAGAGGTAGCTCTTGTTGCTGCCCCTGGGAGCAAAGCAGTGAAGCAGCTAACCCAGCGGATACTGCCTTTTGCTATCAAAGCTGTTGGGGAAGGTAAAGCAAAAAGTTCGACTCTATGTGGACCCTGAAGCTCCTTTGTTTTTGCATCTGATTTGTTAGTGATTGCTTATTCAGCTATATAGTCCTAAATATTACATGTTTTATAGGTGTTCCTGATCTATCAAAGGAAGCTACTGAGCTATCTGTTTGGTGTTTGACTGAGAACCCCGACTGTTACAAGCTGTGGGTAAGAAATCTAAGTTCTTGATTTTCTCTTTCCAAACTCGTCCCTTTTTTCTTTAAATTTCTAGTGACTGATCTGTTATCTTTCCCTTATGATTGTAACAGGACAATATTTTTCTGGACAATGTTGAAGCAAGTCTGATAATAATAAAGAAGCTGTCTACAGAGTTCAAGGTGCATTCTGCTAAGGGACCTGGACTTGATCCATTGAAGGTGACCTTAAACAGTCTCAGACTTAAGGTATGCTTATCTTTCTGTTCGTTGAACATATCAGAATGATATCCATTGAACAAAAGATGAAGTCTATCAAGTTTTACAAGTTATTTGGTTACTCCTTGTTATAGGCCTGTTTCAGTTGAAAAGGTAATTATGGCTCAGTTTCCCTTTTGGACTTCTGTTATTGGTGGGGCGAGGGCATTTGCATTAGAAAGATGCCCACAAGGCCAGACATCGTTGTTCTTCTTTCCACATTTATATCAATGTTGTATTATACCTGTGTTTATCATTCGGTCACTAATTGGCATACCTCAAGGGATGTGTGTGTCTTTGGCATGAACTATGACACATGAAAGTCCTCATATTAATCTTTCCAGATTAGTCAATCAAAAACAATCAATCCATCATATATGGAGTAGTAAGCTGCTACTAATTCAGCTAATTTGTTTTTCTTTATGATACTGTAGAGTGAGAAGGCATTGGCCAGTGTGGATAATGCTGCCCATCAAGCATCCTTGAAGGAAGTGCAGAAGTACTGCAAGATTCTACTTGGACGTTTATCCCATGGTAACGGATGCATGAAGGCTTTCTTTGTTATCGGTCTAACAATGGCTGTGGGTGTTGCTTTTGTCTCCAAGGAGTCCCCGGAGGTCAAGAAACTGTTGGCAGATCGCTTCAATGACTTGCAGTCCCTGGACTTCAAGAAACTGTTGACAGATCTCTCCAACGACGTGCAGTCCCTGGATTTCAAGAAACTGTTATCAGATTTCAACTTGGCTTGAAACTTCCCCTCTCACTTAAAGGGTTGTAAGTTAAATCACCTACCTTTGTTATATGTTTAAATTATGTCCCGGCACAGAGAAGCTAGCACAACCCAGAACAAAAATGGGTAGAGAATGAGTTGTTTTAGAAAGGAAAAAAAAAAATAGGTACAGTAGATATGATGCCAAGTTTCTGGCCTCAGTTTACAGTGTTTGTGTTTTTTTAGTTTTTTTTATGAAACAGAACTATTTAAGTAATCGAGTTTCGTTTGGCTGAATTATGTTTGGTTTTTCAAACCATTTTCATTTGATTTGAAATGGTTTATAACTTTATATATGTAGTATATGGAAGGAATTGTAAGATATGACTATGGTTCAATAGCTTTCCCTTGACTCTGTTCTCTAGTCTATATTAGCTTGCAGGTTTGTTCGGAATTTACACTTGTCGACCTTGGAAATGGATGGTCTTGAACTTTGCTCGCTTCAGGTGCAAACCTTCTCGAAGGTCAAAAGTCAAAACTTAGTAAACGTGAAGTTTTGCTCATAGGGCAAACGGGGTCAAAAGTTGACCACTCTCCAAGGCCAAAGTTGGACCATGCTACAGAATGGTACTCTGATAATGAAGTTTTGGTTCTTTGGTCTATAGTCATATATAGGAGTCTTTTAGGCCTTTCTGTTAGGAATAAAAGGGAAAATCTATTTCACTTTTTGGGGTTAAATTATAAGTATATATTATATATAATCTAAGGTACGTGTGTCAAATGGATCGATTTGAGTTGGTCAAAATGAGTCTACTGAATAAATAGGCAAGTCAAGTTACTTTGTGTTTGGATTTAAAAATATATATTTTTATCAAACCAACATGAAGAAAGTTGCATATGTACTACTTATCGTATAACTTTTGAATATTGATATGATGTAATTTCAAAAATGAAAATATGACAATTAATTTAAGACGGAGAAAGTAGTTTCCAAGATAGGATAAGGAAGAAAAAGAAGCAAGTAAAAAATATACTAGTAGTATTTATTAATTCTTTGTGCATAGATATAAATTTGAAATAAATTTACACATTTATGCATAGAAATTTAAATTTTTTCTATGCATTTGGTATGAACAATAAAATATTTTTCGAAACATATTTTGTGAAAAATATTTTCTGTCACACCAAGGTGCCAACCCCAACCCCCCCCGGGCTCCTCCTCCTTGTGTTTTTCAAACATTTAAGCATGTTACTCAATAGTTTAATTAATTAACAAGATATATGTAGACGTACTGATGGCTTTTGCTTGTGAAAGTATCATATTATATACACTTTATCACAATGATTGCTAAATGATCAAGATATGGTTTTACAGATACTACCAATCTTACTAAGTTTAGAGATAGAAATATTGTCCAAAATATATATTATATATTACGTATGTAAAAGGAGTTCTACTAAATTCAATACCTTTTAAATAAGTAATAACATCCCATATTAGAAATTAGTTCAAGGAAATAATGAATTCAGTTGAATACATAGAACCCGTTTCATAATAAATGGTTATAGATTTATAGTTGATATAAATATCGAGTGCGAATAAATATTTATTAATTAAATCTGCTATTTTACTCAACATATATGCAATAAATGCATCAACATGGGGTTTCCCTTTTTTTCACAAGGCATGACGTCCGTACAGTTCATGTAGTTTATAATTATGTGACAATGCACGTTATTTCAACTTCTACTAGTACTATAGTATAAAAGTTGTGATATATTTTTAACTTTTTCGTTCATAGAATTCAGACTCGAAATCTCTAAATAAATATGTAAATCTTTTATTCATTTGATCATAAAATATTAGTAAATTATTAATGATAATTTCTTTTTTTTCGATATTCGATATCTGCTATAAGACCCTACTAATTTGAATAAGTGCACTGCCGCCTAAGCTTATAAAAGAGGAATACACTCTCTATCAAAAAAATTCATCTTCAACATGCAAACTTGAACCTTCTAGTTGAGTGTAAAGGGCATTTGTAATTCTTCGAAGACCCGCAACTCTTATCACTATAAAAAAAATAAAGGTTTTTTTTCCACAACGAATATTAGTTATAGTACATGATTCTTTCATTCACTTTTATTGAATTATTCGGTTCACTGGCAAAATGCACGGTGAAAAAGAAATTCTCACTGAAATAGAGAAAAACTTCCTTATTCTTTCATATGAAAACATTTAATACTATTTTTTCTTTTCTCATTGATTCAATCAAAATGTTTGTAGGAATAGTCACCATAGATTTTATAGTGAAAAATTCAGGAGAAATATAGTGATGTTTTAGTAGCTAGTTTACTTTTGGATGCATGTACACCGGATGTGTAATAGCTTTCGAACCGCACATAAGAGATGGAAATTGAACTAGATAAATCTAATACAATAAGCTCAACTAAAAAGACATTAATGAAAAAGAATTAATTTGTGGTCTCCTCCATAAAATACTACCTATTACACCAATTCAATTATTTTTACGGTTACAATAAAGGTCATTTATCCCATACAATTTTTGATGGTCGGTAGAAATAAAAAACAAAACAAAAAAAAAGACTTAATGCCCAATGGCCATGTTACCTCATGTGACCACTAGGAATTTTTTTTAATTATTTTATATTGTCTATATAATCGTTGCATGTGATAAATATTTAAAGTCAATGAAATAATTTAAAACAGATCTATCCTTTTTCCAATATATAATTAACTTTTTAACACAATCATTCCAATTTATACTTCATTTTCAAGTATAAACTTGAAGAAAAATGTAATGAAATGATTAAAATGTTAATTATATTCTTAATATGATATTTTGGATTCGAACTCGAATAATGTATAGCGTTTTAATAGAAATCATTTTTTCTTTCTTTCTCGATAAATTTATAATCTTATCATTATAAAATTTACAAATCAAATAATTAAATAAAAAATAAAATAAAATTATAGGCAATTAATTTGGACAAATATCATCATTTTTATTTTTTTTGGCAGTATTGAGAAAAAAGAGAAATGAAACAACAGAATAGTACTTCCTTTTTTGTCTTTAAAGTTTCAAGATCCAAGAAAACTACTCAACTAAAACAACAACAAAACAATATGCTCTTCGAAATAGCTCAGTTGGTTTGTAGGGTAATTATTTACACGAATAATTTGAGATCGATCTCTTCTTTATGTTTTTTTATATCAAGCCAAACCTAGGATGTGGCAGAGGTTGTATAACAACAAATCTTATCATTTTCTTAGAACTTAGATGGATAAATTATTTTCGATAGACTATAAAGTTGACAACGATTTTATTTATTTAAGAAAATTAAATTAAATTAAAGCAAAACATAAAAATAAAAATTATAATTCACCGCAAACACGGCGTTATCACCGCTCACTTTATTTCATAATTATCAATCAACTAAATGGACTTTTCTTGTGCATTGGTCCCATTTTTACGCCCTAATATTCGCCCACTTGTTTTTTTTTTTTTTTAATTTACATCCAAATTAATAGAGATAATTACACTTTTAGTCCTTTTAATAAATTATAGTTTTAACCTTCAAGTAAATATAATATGTATTTTTAGTCACTTTATAATGTAAGTATATCCTTGAGTCAAGGTCTATCGAAAACAGTCTTTCTATCTTTTAGAGTATGAGTAAAGTTTGCATAGACACTATCCTTTTCAAATCTTACTTGAAGCAGTACACTGCTTACTTTTGTTGTTGTTGTTTTATATCGGAAGTATGTGATATTAGGACTATTTTTAGAATTATATGGCCTCAAATATGGAGTATACATCAATGATTGAATAGTTTAACGTTAAGCTTCTTCATTTCAATTTATATGATAATGTTTTATTGGATTCATAGTTTAAGAATAAAATGAAGACTTTTGAATTTATGGTCTAAAATAAAAGCTTGTTTGAATTGGCTCTAAGTCATTGTATTTGTGTGACATAAATTATCTCATTAAGGGGTCGTAAAATGAAAAGTTTAAAAATAAATAGTTAATAAATACAAAAATATGTCATTCTTTTTTAAATTAACTAAAAATGAATGAGTGACACATAATTGAAATATATGGAGTAATGATTTGTGAATCTTCACAATCAAAGGGATTAAAATTGTTTCATATCTACTAATTAAAGGTTAAATATGCTTAATAAAAATCATCAGGATTATAATAAGAATTTATTGATATTTAAGGGACTAAAAGTGCTAATATCACAAATTAAAATTAGTCTATAAATATTCTCACTTTACTCTTCTAGCTTCCATCAAATATTTCCATTTATCTTCTCTTCTTCTTAAATATTTTATTTTCCTTCAAACTATATAATTTCACTTCCATTTGAAGAGAAGAAAATGGCAAAGAGTGGTTACAATGCTAGCTTCTTGTTGCTTCTCTCAATGTTCTTGATTTTGCTAACTTTCTCCAATGTGGTCGAGGTAAATATTTACACGCTAAAAGCGTTTAAGATTTAACCTATAAACACTTTATTTTTCTATACAAAATAACTTTCAGACAAAGAATGTTGATCAACTGGTCACTCTTCAATCTACGTGGCTACGCCATTAATCTCGATTAATTATTAGATAAAAATATAATGTACATTTTTTTTGACAAACCATTTTAATTTTATGTGTCTTTTTCTTCATTTTTACAGGGTTACAACAAGCTCCGCCCAAGAGGTATATTGTCCTTTTTCTTGTAAAAATACTTGTAAATTTATATTTTTCGAAAAATAATTTTTAAGGATAACATTTTAGTCATTATAACAAAAAAATAATAATTCATTACACTGGCTTATTATCAATTTTAGCACTAATATACATAAATTATTTATTTCAACTTTCAACACGAAATGTTTATCAACTATTTTTTAGTTATAAAAAAATAACAAGATCTAGTGTTTTGACAGTAGATGGAAACATACTTACCACTTTGACTGAATAATACAAAAAAAAAAAAAAAACTCTTTTACCTAGGGATGAACAATAATTTCATCAACTAAAATATCGATAGATGGAAAGAAATCACTTCTTTTTTTTTTTTTGTTAGGATTTGAACCTGATTCTTTTTTTATTTAATTTTATTTTGATATATGGTGTGTTTGATTTTTTTTTATTATATAGATTGCAAGCCAAGATGTACTTATAGATGTTCAGCAACATCACACAAGAAGCCATGTATGTTCTTTTGTCAAAAATGTTGTGCAACATGTTTATGTGTTCCTAAAGGAGTTTATGGCAACAAACAATCATGTCCTTGTTACAACAATTGGAAGACTCAAGAAGGAAAACCTAAATGCCCTTAATTAATTAGGGAAATTAATTTTTTTCCCCAATATTTAGTGGAAAAGATTAAGAGTACTATGGTCATGATATTGTGTTTTGTATTGCATAATTTAATTCCTCTTTTGGAGTAATTTTGATGTAATGTTTTAAGCATTTTGTATTTCTTTACTTATGTTATAATGTTGTCATAATGTTGTCAGAGTCTGAGATGAGTTGTAGTACTGGAGCGATATATGATCTATGTATTAAGATTCATATAGCCGTCTTCAACTTGCTTGGAGATGAAGTGTTATTGTAATCTTTCCTTTTTTTACAACGAGAATATAATAATAGCTTATTTATTGAATCGAGTTTGTTTACTTTGGAGCATTTTTCATTTCTCTCCTCTGTTGTTATTGAAATTTAAAATGAGTTGTAATACTGGAGCAATATAACTATAGTCAATATTTGTATAGTTGACTTCAACTTGTTTATATCGAAGTATTGTTATAATATGTTTTTACCGATCATGAGCATGTAATAATTTATTTATTGACTTAGTTTATTTCATTATAGTAAATTTTACTTTTATGATATTCTTTTCTCCTTTTTGACCGTTGAGTTGGGGCTTGTTTCATCTAACAAATTTTTAACTAGTTTCTAATTTATTACCTAAGAATATATTTCCTTTGTTCATTTTTAATTGATTACTTTGGATCATTTTTCACTTCTCTCCTCTGTTGTTATTGAAATTTAAAATGAGTTGTAATACTGGAGCAATATAACTATAGTCAATATTTGTATAGTTGACTTCAACTTGTTTATATCGAAGTATTGTTATAATATGTTTTTACCGATCATGAGCATGTAATAATTTATTTATTGACTTAGTTTATTTCATTATAGTAAATTTTACTTTTATGATATTCTTTTCTCCTTTTTGACCCTTGAGTTGGGGCTTGTTTCATCTAACAAATTTTTAACTAGTTTCTAATTTATTACCTAAGAATATATTTCCTTTGTTCATTTTTAATTGATTACTTTGGATCATTTTTCACTTCTCTTCTTTGTTATTGAAATTTAAAATGAGTTGTAATATTGGAGCAATATGACTATAGTCAATATTTGTTTAGTTGACTTCAACTTGTTTATATCGAAGTATTGTTATAATATGTTTTTACCGACCATGAGAATGTAATAATTTATTTATTGACTTAGTTTATTTCATTATAGTAAATTTTACTTTTATGATATTCTTTTCTCCTTTTTTACCCTTGAGTTGTGGCTTGTTTCATGTTTTTAACTAGTTTCTACTTTATCACCTAAAAATATATTTCATTCGTTCATTTTTAATTGTCATGATTTCTTTTTATAGAGTCAAATGATAAGAACTTTTGACTAACATTTTACAATATATTCTTTCATCATATTGATATGCAAAAAATTGCAATTTATAGTACTTTTCATATAGTTTTTAAACATTAAAAATTTTTATTTAAAATGTCGAATTAATGTAATCTAAATTTAATTTTGAAAATTAATCAAAATGACTTTCGAAAAACACAACATGACAATGAAAATGAACGGAGGGAGTATATATAAAAAAACTAGTTTCTAATTTAGTTGTACCAAACCTTGTTTGAATTGGAGAAAAATAAAAGAGATCCAAATATATTAAGTTTCTATATTTATATAACATATACTAAAAACATTGTGTGAAAGAGAGAAAACAAAAGAGAACCAAGTTTTTTCTGTTACACACTGCCTTTTCAAATGTATGGTCCATATGGTAGCTCGTACATGACTATAAAAATATATTTAGTGTAATTTATAAGTGATGTTTGAAAAGTGTGTTTCGATAATTATTTAATGATAGTTCACATAGAAAATTTAAAAGTTTTTTAAAAATAATTAATGTGTTTTTAATCCTTCACTCTCAATCTCTCATAATAATAATTATGCCCAATTTCCAAGCAACGTGAATCTGCTATATCGATCGTCACTTTATATAAATTTATTTGGTACAAATGACTAAATTTATGTTGATAGTTAAATGAATTGGTCTTTATATTTTGCATTTATATGAATTGAATTTATATTTAGTCGGCATAAGTTTTTTATAGGCGCGAGACATAACTTGTGAAATATTATGATGCAGATAAAAATTAGTTTACACACCCAACAATAACCCTTCACATCTCCAAGGAATTTTATTAACGAATTTGGCTTTGCACCAAGTTTGGTTTTTTTTTTTTTTTTTTATATCAACCTAATAATTTTAGAATACAAAATTCATAAATTAAAAATTTAGATTCACCCCTACTCATGGCTGGTTAACACTACATGAATTTATTATCGAGAAAAAACAAATCTTGACTCTGACGTTTATTAATTTTTACAGCGACCTCAATTACTAAAATATGAACTTTTAATTCCTATGAATGTTTACAATTTTTTTGAAATTATCAACCTTTTATTTGTTTTGACCCTTAAAATTTATTGAATATATTATTATTATTATATTTACCGTTCTATTGTTTAATTAATCACATCTTATATTAAACTTGTACTATCTTCATAAATAAGAGTAGCAAAAGAACCCATCACACACATTATAATTGATCAAAACATAAATATATCTAATTATATATCATAAAGATCAAAATCATAATTAATAACCAAAAATGATTTATTTTTTTTCAAATAAAAGGCTTTGCTGCATTGTCACATGTTTTTTTTCTCTTCTTTCCTCACTTGCTTTGGATTCTCCTCTCCTTTAGCCATAAAAATTGGTGAATTGAAGAATGTTGAATCTCTTTGCTATTTCATAAACAAATTTGAGTACCCCTTTGTGAATCTAACAAGGTAATTTGCTTGTCTAACCCTTTATTTTCTTCCAAATATTCAATTTCAAATGTAAAAATCAAATCTTGGAGCCTTTTTCTATATGGGTTTTGGAGTTAAAAATCAAATCTTGGAGCCTTTTTTCTATCTGGGGTTTGGAGATAGAAACTAGTTTACTTAATTTGTTAGATTATATGTAAGATATGAGATTAAAGATTTGATTTTTACCAATTTTGTGATATCAGATGGCAGATTGTTATTGGATCACTTTCTTGGTAGTTTTATTTTGTCTTGTTGGAGCTTTTGATGCTAGTGCTGGAGATGCTGACCCTTTATACAGGTAAAATTTTCTGATAATTTTGCCTTATGCTTAATCGAGGTAGTGGTAAAGTGTGCGTATACTCTCCCTTTTCAGACCCCACTTGTGGGATTCCACTGTATGTTGTTGGTGTTTTATCTTATGCTTAATATTTTGTGAAAGCTTATCCATTTTCTACTTTTGATTTTTAGTAGTTTAGGCCAAAAGTGTAAAGATATAATATAGATTGATTTGAATGATTTGTAATCACAATTTATATGTGCAGTAGTTTTTCTTGTTTTGAGAAAGGTAAATGTAATGTATTATAGAAGAAGCACTAAGAAAGTCAATGGTATGTAAAAGTGAGCAAAATCAAGAACCTATGGATGAATCCCATTTTAATCTTGTAGGATTGTAGGAAACTAAGTATGAACTCGACTTCATTCATGAGTTCCTCTTTACACCAAAAAAATGAACATAAGGTGTGCTGTTGAACTTGATCTGTTGAATCGAGTTAGCTGTGTGTTCGAAGCATTTCGTATTCCCTTTCCTTCCACATGGTCCACCAAATGCATGTTGGGATGGTACCCCACTAGATTGTCTTCCCTTTCTTCCTTCTCGTTTTGTACTACAATTGCAGCAAATGTGTTGAGTTTTTGGGCATCCAGGGACGGATATTGTGTGTAGCTTATCGGTTCATCTGAATACTGTAGTTTTGGCTTGAACCCTGTATATGTGTTAAAAAATATACAAGATAAGTACAAATAGTAGATTTTGACCCACGTAAATTAAATGGGATGGTAGAATCCGGAGCTCGAATCCAAAATGTTCAAATCCTAGATCTACCTCTATGGCCATCACTTCTCCAAGACTTTCACTATGTCAAGAAATAGATGTGAAAGCTGGCAGTCACCTTACAATGAATGAACAGATGGCTCACACTTTCCAATTCAATTCCGCAAGATTAACCCCTGCTGCTTAACTTGAAACACCTTCTTTGAAGATGTTCCTGTGTTAGACTTATGAAAAATAAGCTACTTTGTAAGGAGCTTGAGTTTCCAGATCGTGAATTCAAGGATGGTTGTTTTCTGTTCCAGCTTGTGTCTAAGCTCTGTAGAGGGACTGAACCATGAAGATGCCATTACTGTGAGATTTCCATATCATTCTGGCAGAATTACTGTTGGAGTTTCGGAAAGGTTCCCGTTCCAGTTCAGTAACATTGACTTGGGGGAATCCTTTTCAGTGCTCTTTTGATACTTCTTTTGGCTTTTAATTCGTTGTGGAAATGATTTGATCTTTTCTATACCTGAATGACATCATTGAGGAAGGAACTGGTTGCGACTTTAAGAATGATATACATTAGTATACTTGGGAAATTGGGTCGAGTAGGTTCCCAGTTAGAGTGTTTTAAGGTTTCATCATATCAATCAATTAAGCATCACTCCCAATTAGTTAGGGTCTCCTGTATGAATCATATGTATCTATTTCGTTCTTCAGGCCCATTTTTGTCCAATACTAAGTCTTTAACCAAATGAGGGGTTCTCTAAAACTAGAAGTTTGTTAGTCTCATACTTATCTGAACATAGAAATACTAGTATCTGATTAGAATAAAATGGCTCATTACAAACACCAGATGTAATGGAAGTGTAACATCAACTGCTACGATTTGGTATAACTTGCATAGAAGGTTTGCTACCGTTCTGTTTTGTTCTTAGTCAAGTCCCTATATATTTTGAGAGATTGTAGGTCTCTTGAGATAGTCTTACTCTAGGTAACTTTTGGTTTGTCTTAACCCTTCTACCACATTCATTCCTCATAGTGTATCATTTATGGACCGGTTGTATTGAGGTTTACATAAAATATGATAAATCTTCTCAGACAACCTTCTCTGAACTCTTATATGTTTTACTTATGCCCTCTATTGGATATGACCATTTTTAATCTTGTGTTACTTCACTTCAATCTTAGCATCCATTTTTCATACAACATCCATCTTTAAAGGCCCAACAATCACAATTACAATACATTTTTTGTCTCTCAATCGATCTACAGAACTTGCCTTTTACACAACTTGGAGAAATTCCTTTTTTTTTCTTTAAAGTTGAAATATCTACAATGACATAAGTTATACCTAATTACAACTATGCAAATATTATCTTCTTGTATAGAGAAGGAAAATGCACTTATTATATGCACATTTTCTTATCAGAATGCCAAAGTATCGGTACTATCCCATGTACCTTATGACGATTATGCAAACTTAAAAAAAATTGTGGTCTGCAGAGTAGGTTAGTTGGGATGTGGAGAATAGGGAGCAAACTTGCAAGCATTTAGAAAGACTTAAAAAGTGAAAGTAATGAAAACTGTCGTTGGAGGAGGTGAGATATATATAGCGTGGGAGATTGAGGAAAATGTTAGGGATGGGAAAAAGAGTAAGGAGAGCATAGACAAGAATCTGTCAAGTTCTTGGTATTAAAGGTCGAAGGCATAAAGACACTGGATTAAGCTCTTCCCAGTTTGTGATCATGAAATTTTTGGTGTAAGCTCATTTATACAAAGGAAACAAAAGAAAAAAACGAGGTCCTTACACACAAATGCAGTTCATCACGTGGGATATTGTGAATGATTGTGAAAAACTGGTCTTTTTTGTTTCTACTTCAATTCAGAAAAGTTCTACTTCCTTTTCTCCCGCATTTAACAATCCGACATGATATTTTTGAAATATCCCATGATTTAGGGCTTGTTTTGGCCAATGTAAAGAGACCGGATGTGCTGGAGAAACATGCTTCGCGCATTGCGATACTCCTTTAAATGGTTCTTCTTCTGATGACAACTGGTACTTGAAAGAGCCTCTATACCTGTGGTTGAAACAAGCGAACTGCCTAAGTGATTGCCAGTATCACTGCATGCTTCAAAGAGAAACAGAACGAGCAACACATGGATTTGGGCCTGTGAAATATCATGGGAAATGGCCATTCAAACGCGTGTTTGGGCTTCAGGTATGTTAATTAATGGCCCCGTCCTAAGTTCCAACAGCTTCAAGAATGGTTCTCTCGCTTATGTATTCATAGATATGGAGTATTAATCCGGAGTAACATCTTAATCTCTCAGGAGCCTGTTTCTGTTGCTTTCTCTGCACTTAACCTTGCAATGCATCTCCATGGATGGCTGTCCTTTTTCACGCTTATTTACTACAAGTTACGATCAAATGCTGATGAGACGACCTGCTACAATTACACCAGTTTGTGGCACATCTACGCGTTCTTGTCTATTAATTCATGGTTATGGAGTGCTATCTTCCACGGTCGGTAAGTTTATGATATGGCAGTCTTGATAATGCTGATTTTGGCAGTTAGAATTTGTTGGCAGTGCCTGCCTATCCGGCTTGGCGTTTATCTAGTTTCTTGCAAATTAGTTCAGCATACCAATTAAATTGTATTAAATTGTTTTTCGTTTATTTATTGTAGAGACATGGATTTTACAGAAAAGCTGGACTACTCATCTGCTGTGTTATTACTTGGATTTTCCCTGATTGTATCAGTACTAAGAAGTTTCAGTGTAAAGAATGAGGCTACGAGAGTTCTGGTTGCTGCTCCGTTGCTTGCCTTCACCATCACTCATATATTGTACCTGAACTACTATCAAATGGACTACGGTAATGTCATTATCTCTCTTTTTTAAAATTTACGGTAAAATGTGCTTCCCTTGACAATAGGATGTCGAGTGTATTTCTGGAAAAAACAAGCACCAAAATACTTTTTAAGTCGCGTAAGAAAGGATAAAATGCAATATTGATTTTGGGTCGAGTTATTTGCATTTTGGTGTACAAGTTGATCGTAATTGCTGATGGGGAATCGTAGTAGCTCAGTTGGTTGGCTATGTAAAATTTCACTTGTTGGTAAGGGTTCGATTCTCCACCTTTTGTTCACCTTCCATTTCCCCTTCCCCTAACCCCATTTTTTATTTTTAAAAGATCATAATTGCAGACTCTCGAAGTCATGTGCGTTAAGCAATACCAAATCAATTATGACGAGTAGTGGGGTCCTGAACTAAGCCTTGGAAATCGAAATGCCATAATGCTTTTCAAATTTCTCCTGATCATTATCACTATCCTATTCCAACAATTCGTGCTAAGACGAATCTTTATATTGTGGATGCTTACGACTCTTGGGCTATTGTTGTTTGGCATGATTTGTGTCTTAGAAACGGTTGGAAAGTGTAAGAAGCTATTTCTTGTAGTCATGACTTTTTCTGGTGTTTATATCTGATGATAATTACTGTGATAAATTCTCAGGATGGAACATGAAAGTTTGTGTTGTGATAGCTGTTTCTCAACTTCTAATTTGGTCAATCTGGGCTGGAATAAGCCATCATCCTTCCCGGTGGAAGTTATGGACGGTGGTTGTTGGAGGTGGCCTCGCGATGCTCCTAGAGATCTACGACTTCCCTCCATATCAAGGACTCGTAGATGCTCATGCACTTTGGCATGCCACCACAATCCCTCTGACCTATATCTGGTGGAGTTTCATCAAGGATGACGCGAAGTATGGAACTTCCAACACGAGTAAAAAAGACGAGTAGTGTTTTCAACATGGTTTTTGAAGTTTTATATCGCTCGATCAGTTTTGACATAGAGAGCTATAGCAAGTACTCAAATAGTAACTCCTTTTATGTTCCTTCTTGCAAGTAGAGGATGCTTGTTTGTGCTAGAAAAACTAGAAATCGAGGTTTTTCAGCCTATAGAAGAGTGTGTCATATTGCTCAGAGGCAGATTCAGGATTTTAATTTGACTTGATGGTTTCAACCTTTACATTAGATTGTAATGTAATAGTTACAATGTTGACATTACTCATTTTATCACATGATTTGCACCATTTTCTTGCTTTTGGTCTTAGCCATCTCTATTATTGTGTAGGTAACACCTCTATTTCGAAAATAAAATAAAATAAGAGATAAGCTAAGAAATCAACGATAAACAAATACTTAAATTTGGTTTGCGTACCAAGTTAAATTAGGAAATCGAATATACCCTTTAAAAGACACTAGAACAAACAAAATATAATACACATTCTAATATACCCCACTCAAGTTGCTATTAATCTTAAACTATAGACTATAACTAAAATTTAATTAGACGGATAATTCAAGATGATGCAATTGAAAGCTACGAACTTTTCTTCTATAACTTTTAATTATTCAAAGGTCACTTTCCCATATACACAAAGAAAATTAAAAGAAACAAATAGCCTAAAGTTGACCAATTAAAATTATAACACAACAAAATGTATCATACCTTTCAATTTCCAATTCCAACATTGATATTCCAACAACCCCTATACTCCAAACACTTAGTATAAGGTGTACGATTGATCGAACAGAGACGAAAGTTAACCATAGTAATTCAGGAGTTAGTTTGGTGTGGAAGGACTCTTACTCAGCGGAGAAATGACAACTTTCACTTTCTCATTGTGTTTTCTACTCAGCTTCACCTTCCTCTTTGTCTTAGTTCATCCTTCTTCATCTTCGCCTTATCTATATCCATCAACATTTACGAAGAATTACGATAAGATGCTAGCGAGTTTCAAAATTTTCATATATCCAACGACTCAACGAATTACTTTTTTTACTCCGTCAGCTTCAAATTTCTATGATTCCCTTCTTAACAGCGCGTTTATCACTCAGGAGCCGGAAGAAGCTCATCTGTTCTTCGTGGTTTTCTCTCCTGAGTTATCTACTCGTTCTCAGGCGCGGCTTGTTCGTGAGCTGAGAACGAAGTATCCTTACTGGAACCGGACGTTAGGAGCTGATCATTTCTTCATCTCACCGGAAGGAATTGATTTTTCTTCTGATAGAAATGCACTCGAGCTGAAGAAAAATTCAGTTCAGATTTCGGTTTTTCCGACTGTTTCAGGTAAGTTTATACCTCATAAGGATATCAGTTTGCCTCCGGTGAGTAAATCCTCACTCGTACTGTCCCACGCGGCGGTGAATACGGAACCGTCGTTGTTAGGTTATCTGAAATGGGATGGGAAGACGGAGGCGGAGTTGGTGGAGGAGTTGAGGTTGGATTCGGAGTTCGTTGTTGAAACTGAGCCGTTGGATCAATTAGGAAGAGTGAAGAGTAGTAAGTTCTGTTTGTTCTTCTACGAAGCTGAATCGACGGCGGATTTGACTGAAGCAATGGCGGCGGGATGTGTTCCGGTAGTGATTGTTGACCGTCCGGTTCAGGATTTTCCGTTGATGGACGTATTGAGGTGGTCGGAAATGGCATTTTTGATCGGAAACCGCCGTGGAGGTCAGGGATTGAAGGCGGTCCTGGGCGGTGTGCCGGAGGATCGATATGAGCGGATGAGGGGATTGTGTGTAGCGGCGGCTCACCATATGGTGTGGAATGCGGAACCTCAACCGTATGATGCATTTCATATGGTGATTTATCAACTGTGGATGAGACGGCATACAATTAGATACACTCGGAGGGAAGAATTTTAGAGTTGAAAAATTCAATTTCTTTGCTTGTAGAATTAGTGCATGATTAATAATACTAATAATCCTAATTAATGGGTCAATAAATTGTATGCTTTTTAGAATGATTGTAATTTGTTTACGACATGTTTTATAGATTCTTTTGCTATGTTCTGATAGTTGATATATTCTACTCCATTGAAATGATCTTTGGAATATAACAAAATGTGTTTATATATTTCAATCCTTTACTAAATTTGTTCCCTTCATCGAGTTAGTTTGATTTGACATAGAGTTCAAGAAAAAAAAGAATTTTGAAACTTGCGATCTAAAATAAGTTACAGATATTTGTGTAATTATAAATCATTTCATTAAGGTAAAAATGAATATTTCAAAGTTAAATGGTTACTTAATATAAAAATGTGTTTTTCTTTTTGAACAAACTAAAAAGAAAAATAAATCATATAAACTGAAACAGAGGAAATATTAGATTTGCTCAAAAGAAAGTGTTAAGTTTAACTTTAGTAAATATATATTAACAAAATTTCCAAAATTCTTCAATTAGGATCGTTTGGTAGTTACATAGAGTTATGCAGGTATTAGTGAATCGAAAGAAATGTATTACAATAAGTGGTAAGAGAATCACTTGTTCATTGCGTAATGTAGGTGCAAGAAAATCGAAGTTTGTCTCTGATGGTGATAGTCAACTTGTCAAGGTCCTTCCATTTTCGAATTCTTCTTTTCCAGCTCACTTTAAATCAATCAATTTCCAAGCAACAAGTTGATGCAAATTACAAGGAAATATTGTGTTTAGTAGTGTTTTTGTTAGGTAGGTTGTCTACATCACACTGCTGAGGTGTGGCCCTTCTTCTGACCCTGCTAACACGGGATGTTTTGTACACTAGGTTGGCCTTTTTAATTCCTGCGCCAAGAAACTCATTATCTTTTTAAATAGATTATTTATCTCTGGTGTCGTAAAGAGGATTGTTTGAATATATTTAATATGACTAATAGCAAGATTTACTGGTGGTTGTTGATCTTGTTCATTGTAAATGGATGGAGATGTTATTGTTGTTGGAAAGAAGAAAGGACTATGTTCCATTGATCACAAGTGTTAGTAACTATGACTATGTTCCAAAAAGGACTGAAATAGTTATACATATCAGCAAGAATGTTAAATTCAAAATTTAATCTATTTGCCTCGCGAAAACTTAACTGTTTAGCATGTCTGTTTTTAAGTTTCTTCGTGATTTGTTTACAGGTTTTGAGAAACTGAGACAACAAGAAATACTTGATTTGTCATCGAACTCCTTGAACCGCAGCATCTTTCAGTCTCTTAATCAACTTTCATCTCTCAAGTCGTTGTACCTCGCGGAAAACAACATTGAAATCAGGTGCTAACATTTGGTTCATCTGTTTTCCCCTTTGCACTATTAGTCTTCCTCTTTTTACAGAACTGTGCTAAAAATAATCCATTTCCTTCTAACATTTCAGGTTCTGAGAGATTATCAGGGTTAGACAAGCTGGAAATCCTGGATTTGAGCTACAATGCACTAAATGATGAAAACGTTCTCTCTGTTCTAGGTAATTAAACTTATAGTTTCTTTTGTGAAAAGCCGTTTTTCCTCAGTAGCTTCCTACATCTGAATTCCTCGACAGAGCTAAATGTATCTAGAACGACGTTGAAGAAGCTTGATATGAGGAACAACAGATTCCGGAGTTCTATCCCAAATGAAGGTATATATACAATTACTATAGTTTTTCTTCCTTCAATTGATTTTATTCTACCTCCTTGTACATCTTGCTATGTAAATATATCTTATTGGTACCCAATCGAAATCACAAGCTTAAAAGAACTGAAAAGTCGCAAAATCATTTACAAATTCCACAGGCTCCATTTGCATTTGATGAAATGTGTATAAAATATAAATACATAGACTTACATGGAAAGATGTTATTTTAATAACTCTCTTTGTCAACAGTTTGGTTAAAAATACGACATTCCATCATTTTGGGCGTCATTTGCAAGTCGCTATAACCATTTTAGTTCAAACATTTACACTTCAAAGCATACTTTTAATGTTTCTTTTGCATGTAAGAGTTGGGAGCTTTAAGAAAGATCGAGTGGTTACTGTTGGATGGAAACACATTGGATGAGAACTTTCTCAGGAGTACTGGTGCAATGTCATCTCTTACAGTGTTATCAGTAGCTAACTGCAACCTCAGTGGAGTCCTACATCTTCAAGTTTTGGTGACATGAAAGACCTTCAATGCTTGGATTTGTCAGGCAATAAGCTAACAGGTGATCTACCTATTGGATTGACTCGTAAAGGATCCAAGTTAAATTTTCTGAGATTATCGAATAACATGTTGAAAGGGGAAATATTTCCAGTTTTGACTAACATCAACAATTTTGCATATTTGTTCTTGGATGGAAACTTACCAGTGTGGCTTGGTGACATATCCTCCTTACATTCCCTCGCACTGTCCGGAAACCATCTAAGAGGTCATATTCCACCTGATTTTTGTAGACTTGAAGGGCTTCAGGTGTTAGATCTCTCTGAAAACAACCTTGTTGGCGCGATTCCATCATGTTTTAGTGCTTTACGAGCCTTAAGACATGTGTATTTGAGCAAAAACATGTTACAAGGGGAATTTAACATGTTCTCAAATTCCCATCTACTAATGTTGGATCTTGGAGATAACAACTTCAATGGTTCAATTCCAAAATGGTTGGACGAAACTTCTGAGTTAACTGCCTTACTCTTGAAAGGAAATCGTCTTCAAGGCACCATTCCTCCACAGTTATGTCATGCAAGTTACTTAAGAATGTTGGATCTCTCTCACAATAGTATCTCAGGACCTATACCTCATTGCTTGGGAAACATAATGCAGAATCCATGGGACACAGATGTATACGACAGTCCCTCATTTGGATATGGAGACCTCGAGATGTTTGGAGGAGATACCTTGATAGACGTAGATGACTCATTCGAGACAACATCAGTTGCACAGAGGCTAAAGAGATTCCAACATACCTTCCTGCACCAAATTTCTCCGAAGATGATGCTTCTTTTTTTGGATATGGAGTGGTTCTGTATTTCATTTCTTGTGGCATATGCAAATGTGGTGGTTGCAGTGGTTACTTTGCGTAAACCCCTCCTGGAGAAATGTCTGGTTTTATTATATCGAGTCTTTCATGTATTCATGTTACGATTACTTTGCTTCTAAAAGTTCATGACTTTGATAATTATGTAACATTTCATTATGTAAATGTATGTGTGAGTTGTTCTTGGAATGTTGGTGCCTATCGAGTTCACTAGTTCTGGACCCGTGCGTCCCATGTTAATCCATGTTGACTCATTCAAATATTATATATATATATATATTATTTTTTTACAATAGTCTAGGTGTTTCATGAGTTGTTATCGGTAGGTTATTTATGTAAACCTAAAAAATTTAACTTGTTAAGTTAACTTAGGCTTGCACAATATTTAGAGAGTTTATTGTTTGTATTTTTAAGAACAAATATGTAGTATAGATGCAACAAATATTATGATATATTTATATCTAATATAATATTTATTACGATTATGATTATATTTAATTTTGTTTTTCACAAAATTATAATATTAGTATTTAATAGAATGATTATTGCTTTTGAAGGCCCTCAATATAATGATAGATTGTTAGAAGTTTGATATTAAAGAATGGTATACATGTGCATATAAGAATAAACTCTTCTTTATCTATAGCAAATTTATAAGTGGTTTAGTCATGTAAAATGTGATTTCTCGTATACTCAGATATAAGATAATCCCACATTATTTTAAATTGTCACCTCCTTCTTCACTTCACAAAAATTAAAATTGTTAATGAGTGACACCCCTTCAATATTTGGAGAATTACAGTTAAAGGATGAATTTTAAGAAACTATTAGATTTTAGTTTAATTTTTAATTATATTTCTATTTTATAAAGTTTGTATTGAACTACTGATAGATGTTAAAATTGAAACGTGATTATCGTGTTATATTTTGTAAGAACGATATTTAATCAAATAAAATAATTTAAAAAAATCTTTATAATGAGATGTTAAGAATAGTAGAAAATTTCAAATTGCACTTGAAAAATTCCTTTCTCAATCATGAATCCAAGCTTATTACTTGAATCACGAAAGGCCATTTTCTCACTGCGTATTCAATAATTGATTCCTCAAATAGAAACTAAAACACATTATAAATTGTGAAGTCTACAAGCTAATAGTTTTCTTTAAAATGAAAATTGCCAAACCAACAATAATATAACATGCAACCAAAGCTAAACAAAATTAATTAACATTGCATCAAACGGTTGGCTAGATGTGATTTACACTCCTAGCGGTATATTGTGTTAACTGTTGAGTATATATATTAGATCAAAACATCTTCAATTACAAACTTCGATTGCAATTTCTTAATAATTCTCTTTTGGTCTAATGACGTGTTAAAAACAACAGGAAAAAATATGATAACAAGGAAAAAATTTAAAATAATAATAATTATACATAAAAAATAACTTATCTAAAGCATGAATATAATACGAAAATTAAAATGTTTTTATTTGCAACTTAGATTTTTAAATGAATAAATTTATATATATATATATATATATATATATATATATATATAAATAATAATAATTATACATAAAAAATAAAAAATAACTTATCTAAAGCATGAATATAATACGAAAATTAAAATGTTTTTATTTGCAACTTAGATTTTTACATGAATAAATATATATATATATATATATATATATATATATATATATATATATATATATATATATATATATATATATTCTATATATAATAAGCTACAATGCAAAGATTTTTATAGTATTTAGTTACATTGTAACTATCTTGTTAGTTTTCAACCAAAAGGAGTGCTTCTTTTAAATAATAAATATGCCATTGTATGAGCTATTTATTACTCATTCCTTTTGAATTTGTTAATCTGATTTTGATCTGACACATAATTTATGAAAGTAAATTAGATTTTAAGAAAAAACATTAAGTGATACTTGAAGTTGTCCCATATTTTCAAAAAGACACTTTAACTTTGTGTGCATCTTATTACCCCACAAAACATTCAAAATCACAATAAATACACATTTTTTACACAAATTTCCACTTTGGACAAAAATATCCTTCGAATGTGCAATTTCTTAAAAACAAAAAGTGGGACTCATTATTGATGTATTGAAGGATGCTTTGGTAATTTCCTATGATGAATTCGTTTTGTTTGTCTCTTTTAAATTTATTTTACTATACTAAATAATTGTATAAAATATTATAAATCACGATAATTAATTACTTAAATATTTAAAAGATATAAAAATATATAAAAGATCTGATTGACTCTTCAAATTTTACCGGTGACACATAAATTGGGACAAATGAAATAATATATATTATTTGAAAATTTCTTAGAAAGTACTATAAATTACAGTAATTAACAGCTAGAAATATTTCAAAGACAAAAAAATTGATTGAATCTCAAATTTTTTTTAGTACTACATAAATTGAGAAAGAAGAAATGACCTCTATTATTTGAAAATGGCGTAAAAGTATTACAAATCATGCAGTAAGAATTAACAATTTAAAATTTTAAAACATTTTAATGCTTTATACTTATTCTATTTCCACTTTGGACAAAAATATCCTCCCAATATGCATATTTTTTTAAACAAAAAGTGGGACCCATTATTGATGTATTGAAGGATGCTTTGTAATTTTCCTATGATGAATTCGTTTTGTTTGTTGTTTAATTTTTTTAAAATAATTTTATAAAATATTATGAATCACAATAATTATTTACTTAAATATTCAAAAGATATAAAAATATGTAAAAGATCTGATTAACTCTTCAAATTTTATCGGTGACACATAAATTGAACAAATAAAATAATATATATTATTTAAAAATTACTTAGAAAGTACAATAATTTACAGTAATCAACAATAGAATATTTTAAAGACAAAAAAAAATTTGATTGAATCTCAAAATTTTATTAGTACCACATAAATTGAGAAAGAAGAAATAACCTTTATTATTTGAAAATTGCGTAAAAGATATTACAAATCATACAACAATAATTAGCAATTTAGAATGTTAAAAGACATAAAAAAAAATTACAATAGTTAACAATAATTAAAAATTTAAACTATTTTAAATATATATATATTCTCTTATATAGAAGTGGGAGTTGGGAGGACCAACACAGTGGGCCCCATGTGTTGGTCCTTCCAACTCCCACTTAAATACTATACATATTATATATATTAGTATATATTTTTCTCTATTTTAAAAAAAAAAAATTTATTGTTTTCATTAAATATTTCATTTATTAATTATATATATGTATATATGGGCCCCACCAACTTTCACTTAAATACTACATATTATATATTATTAATTATATTATACTATAAATACTACATATTATATATTAATTACTATACTATAAATGACTTAAATACTCCATATTATCTATTACAATAATTAACAATTATTTGACACTTCAAATTCTATCAATGTCGTATAAATTAGGATAAAAAACCTAACATATAATATTTAAATTTATTTAAAAATAATATAAGTAATACTATACATTACAATAATTAACATCTTAATTATTTAAAACTTATATAAAAAATTTAATTGACTCTCTAAATTCTATGGGTACCTCTTATCTGTAATGGAGTTTGGGAGCACCAACACAACACTAAAGAGATCTTTAAAATATTTTGAATTATTCATTATTATGAATTATAATATTTTGATTTTTACGTAGTTTACAAATATATAAATTTCATTTAAAAAAAATTAAAGATATCATACGCAAATTTGATTCTCGAGAAATAAAAAGTGTCACATAAAATAGGACAAATGAAGGATAACTCTCAATTAAATTTATTTCATTTTTTATTTTCCATTTTTAACATAATTTTTCAAGTTGGATTTCTACGAATTCTATAGTAGACTCATTTAAATTTTACTTTTTTGTTTTAAATTAGAGAACTTGGCCGCACTTCGCATGATCATTAAAATTAAATATTTTTGATTAATTTTATATATACTCTGTTGTTTAATCGTAATATTATTATTTGTTTTAATAATATGAAGATTGTGAAAAAAAATAAAGCTTCACAAATTTTACATCTATTAAATAAGGAAGAATATATTTTTATCAAATAAGTTAAAATATATTTGCTAATAACAAATTCTTCCATTGCATGAGGTTGATCCTTTAATATATAATATATATTCCGGTGTACCATTCTCCTTAAATGTCTAAGAAATATCTCAAAATATCAAATAACACTGTAATACTACCTCTGTCCCTAATTACTTGTACACTTTTAAATTGACACATTTATTAAGAAATCAATTAATGACATAGTGATTTTATCATCTTACCCCTATCAATTATGAAATAGATGAAAAGTTCTGCAGTTTTCAAAGTAATTAATCATTTAATTGAGGGTATAATATGTAAAAAAAAATTCTTTCTTCATTTGTCAAAATGGACAAGTAATTAGAGACAACTATAAAAGAAAAAGTGAACAGGTAATTAGGGATAGAGGGAGTACTAAACAAATGCATCAGCAAATGAAATTTATATTAAAAATATATTGAATAATAACGTAATGATACCTTAATAGAATTTCCTATCCATTTAAAAAAAAAAAATATTCACCCTTTCAATTTTGTTATATCTTCTTATTTAGTAGAAGAATCATCATTTATTATATTCTACTTCACCTTAATTTGTACCATCAGAGTTTTAAGAATAAACATTAAATTTTAAATCAAAATAAAAATCATTGAAAAATGACAGAAAAAATAATAATAGTATATGAAAATTAAAATAAGCTGCAAGAAATGCCTTTTCACGATAATTTTTGAAATATATTGATAACAATTAAAATGAAGATGTTATTTTATCTTTAAAATTAAGTTTCATTGAATTGAATTAGTACAATGAGAAAAAATATTAAACTAATAACTTTTTAATGTTATGAAATGCATTTTCTTTTTAATTGAGTAGTAGATTAAAAGTTCTGAATTAGGATATTAAAATAATATCTTACTCTCTTCTTAATTATTATGGTATTGCAAACATTTATTTTCCTTAATTAATTTCTAATGTATTGAATGTAGTTATAGCATATTGAAATAATATCTTTATCTTTCCTTAATCATAATAAAATTATAATTTAACATTTATTTTTCTAAAATGATAATTTTGTTTTAATTCCTACAACATATTGCTTACTATATTCAATGTAATTATAATAAAACATATTGTATTTAGTATGACAAAAGAACTCAACAATTGGAAAAATTAGATAAATAGTAATCTTAGCTTCTAAGAAATGTCACATCATCATTTACATATCCAACTTTATATATATAAAAGAGTTAAAAAGAAAAAAATCAGTGATTTAAGAAAATTATATAAATAACATTAATGATGACATGAAGATTAAGAAAAAACGTCAAATAAATTAGTAGTATTGATGATGATAAAAGTTAAATAAATCATTTTTTCTAATATTTAAATTTTTAACATAAAATTTCCAATCTTTTAAAATTAAAAATAAATGTTAAAAATAAAATAAAATATCAAGGCAATATCTATTTTAAAGAAAAATATAACCAAAATTGTCAGAAAAAATTTATAAAAATAAATAAGTATCTATTACTAAGAATGGTCTTACTACATTTTCTATTTAACTTTATTGTTACATATCGATAGAAACTTTTAGAAGAAGAAATGATCCAAAAATTTAAAAATAATGATTCCTTAAATGGTGATTCTTTTTCCATTTACAGCTTTTCAATTAATTTTTAATATATTATATATAGTTATGGATATTGGAATAATAATTTTATCTTTCCTTAATCATAATAAATTATATTTTAACCTTTGTTTTTGTGAAATGATAATTTTCTTTTCATTCGTACAACATGTTGATTAATATATTAAATGTAATTATAATAAAGGATGTTCTATTTAGTGTGACAAAAGAATCAAAATTTTTAAAAATTAAATAAATAGTAATCCTAACTTCTAAGAAAATGATATAAATTACATTAAAGATGAAATGAAGATTAAGAAAAGAAGTAAAACAAATTAATAATAATATTGATGATGATAGGAGTTAAATAAATCATTATTTATATTTTCTAAATTTTCAATATAAATTTTTCAGTTTTTTAAAATTAGAAAATGCTAAAAAAATAAAACTAAAACTAAAAATCGAGGCAACAATTATTTTAAGAAAAAAATAACAAAAAATGTCAGAAACATTGATAAGAATAAATAAGTATCTATTGCTAACAAGGTGTCACCCCACATTTTCTATTTTAGCTTTATTATTACATATAGATTAAAACTTTAAGATGAAGAAAGATCCAAAAATTTTAAAAATAACAAATCAATTATGTAAAAATAAATGTGTAATTCTTATAAAGTTATAATAACTAATTTCTTCAAATAAATAATTAAATGAAAGAAAAAAATGTAATTAAGAAAATAATATAAATAACACTAATTATGAGATTAATAGTATTGATGAGGAAAGGAGCTAAATATGATCATCTTTTTTTATTCTTTTTTTAGAAATAAATAAGAAAAAAAAACTTTAATTAAAGATACAAAAAATCAAGACAAAATAAAAGAAGAAAGAAATTAGAAGAATAATGAGGTTGAAAGAAATAATATATAATTTTCTCTCTTTTCAAATCACAAATTAAACTTTTGCTTGCTCTCCTCCTAATTTGATACGAATTTCATAAATAGAATGATTTTTTCTCCAAATAATTTTTCTTATCCTTTGAAACACTAATCAGCCTTCTTTTAAATTTCTCAACCACAATGAATTTTCTCTCTTTGTAGGAGGACTAAACATTTTTTCAAAAACTCTTTTATTTTGAAAAAAACTTTTTGTTAATTAATCTCTTTCTTTACACAATGTCTTGACAAAAATCATAAGATATTCTCTCTTTCTCTTTTGTTAAAAAAGTCACATGACCTAAAAATTTGATGGACATCTTAGCGACAGAAGCTGATACCATATATTGATCATCATTGTCAGAAGAAGAGCCAAAGTCAAGAAATTTATTCTTATTTGTTACAAGTGCTCAACTATTTTTTTTATAGGCTAAATAATTATAAACAGTTATGAAAAATGAATAATTTTTATCTTTTCATCTTCCATTTTCATTTACTTAAATCTATATTAGTATAATGGATGTTATAAAGGGCATAATTAATCGGGTATGACATAAATACTTTTTTTTTCAAATACAAATAAAAAATACAAAACAAAGATAAAATGTCAAAAAAAAAGAGAAAAAAATTGAATAGAAATACTGGTCATAAAGAGATGTCACATCAGATATGTAATTATATCAATGACATATAAATTGAAATTAAAAAATTACATATTTTATTTGAAAATCACGTAATAGTACTATAAGGTATAATAATTAACAACTTAACATATTTTAAAATTTTACTTCACTCTCCAAATTCCATATGTCTCATGTAATTGAGACAGAGAAAAACATATATTGGTTTAAAATTAATAAAAATATTATAAATTATAATAATTAACAACTTAAATTTTTTTTAAAAAACCCTTTAAAAAAATTTAGTTGGCTCTCCAAATTCAATCGGTATTATAATAATTAAAACATAGAAATTAACATAGATTGGACTCCCGCTGACATTTATGTTTCCTCTTTTAAAAAATTTTCTTTTATACTTTATATAAATAATTTTTTTATGTAGAAAGTATTATAAATCATAATAATTAATAGCTTAAAATATTTGAAAACATATAAAAAGTTTTTGTTAACTTTCGAAATTTCATCTATACCATATAAATTGGGAGAAATATAGATATATAGATATTTTAAGTTGCTAATTATTGTGAGTTATAATACGTTTTATGTAATTTTCATATATATTACTCGCTTTGTCCTGATTTATGTGATACAAATGAAATTTCAAAAGTCAATGAATTTTTATATGTTTTTTTTTATATTAACTTGTTAATTATTGTGATTTATAATATATTTACGTAAAACATAATCTAAATAAAAATAATTAGCAACTTAAAATATATAAAAACATACTAAAAAATTGATTAACTTCAAATTTCATATGTACCACATAAATTAAAATAGAAACAGTAACATATATTGGGCCCCGTGCGTGCACGGGGTCCCATATCTAGTATATATATATATATATATGAGCTTCCAATATATATAATCAAGATGTTCAAAGCTTTAAGTGTGAAGAAATCACCGGCTGTAGGTCCCAAACAAAGCATTTTTCTACAATAATATCTAATGTCAACATAATATTAAAATAAATTATCTTAATGAACAAACCGTTACAGTAGAATTCATTCAAGGATTTGAAATATCAAATTTGATTTAAAAAAAAATAAAATAAAATAACAAATATCGGAATAATGTAATTTCATAGAACATGAAAATGATCATGGTTATCAATAAAGTTGCTTAAAGTCCAACTTATTCTTTTAAAGATGGGAAAAAGGTTAAAAATGCCTTTAACGTATCTTAAATGGGTCAAAAATGTTCTCCTTTCATTTTTTGGTTTAAAAATGCCCTCAATAATTTTTTAAGGTTCAAAATTGCCCTTTATTGACAGCACAGTGACATGACAATTGTGGCATGGATTTTCTTTACCTGTTTCAAAATATATAACTCACTTAGTCTAGAAACGCTATTTCAAATCTGACCCGATATGCCGATCAATTTTGTTCCCATTTGTTCCAACTCTTTTCTTTCTTCCTACCTCCTTCAATTTATCTTCTTTTTCCATTTCTCGATTAATTTCAAGAAGAAAAATAAGGTAGTTAAATCTTAAATTTGTTCCTTGCTGACATTGAAACGTTCAAGGAGAAAATAAGATTTATCTTCATTTGATTCTGAAGCCTCCTACTTCCAACTATAAACACCACCATTTAAGCTAATGACCAACCAAGAAAATCCAATTCCAAAGAAAATGAGCCACAAAAACAAAAGCTTCCTTTGCCATCTCCACCCACAATTTGGTCCTGGCAAAGGCTCTCGGACCTTCTTCAGCCTTGAACTTGAAGAGAAGCTCCCATTCATGTCCAACAATTTGCAATTTAAGGACATCTTTAAATAGAATCTCCTTCATATCTTCAGAAAATGCCTTGAAAGCTTAAGAGCAAACCCACTCAGAGTAGAAAAGCTCATTAAAATTCAATAATTGATTTCATCAATTCTCAAGCAAACCTGTAAACCCACCTCTACAAACTCCTAATCAAACTCCTAAAAAAGTAAAACATTACCTTAGTTGCAAATAATGAAATCAACTGAGTAAAAATTTGAAGAAACAAAAAAGTATTATCTGAAGAACATAATTAGAGGTGTTGTGATTTGCAACCCTAAACTGCCATCTTGGACGCTACAAAAGAGGTTGAGAATCACGGTAAAATGGAGTTCAAAGATTAGATAGGTTAATATGAAAACGGGTTTTTGGGTGGGTTTGAGTTTTTGTAGCATAGATGGGTAGGGTCGTTGGGCTGAAATTTATAAATTAGGTGGACCAATAAGATGAAGTCATTTGGCTAATTAAGTGACTCATATTTATCATGTTAATGAGTTGTTAATAAAGGGCAATTTTAACCTTAAGAAAACGTTGAGGGTATTTTTAAACCAAAAGATGGAAGGAGGACATTTTTGAACCATTTGAGATACATTAAGGGCATTTTTAACCCTTTTCCCTTTAAAGATTGATTTCAACCTCCGGGAAGATTTCAACATCCCTTCTCTCGTTGTAAACTCCATTAGAAGATCTAACAATTTGTACACATTTAATTTGCTTTCTGTAAACAACAAACGAATATAAGGACAGTTAGTGATCAGTGTTATGAACTGAAGCTAAAAGTGATATTAATACTAAAGGATAAAAACAATAGAAATATAGATAATTTTTTTTTAATTTCTTCCAAAGTGTACCTAAGTCTCTTCAAAGTGTATAGATTGTTGTGTCAAATACCACAATTTATAGGACATCATTGAGTAAAATCAAAGGTATCATAATCATGCCATTAATTTCTTGAGAGTGTGGAAAGATTATGAAGGTGTGGAGATTAATGATGAGATAGTGGAGGTGTGGTATTAATACACATTATGATAAAAATTACATCTAAAACTGATCAGATAGAGAAACGAAAAGTTTCTCTAATAGTTTTTCGTAACTTTATAATTAATTTTTTTTACAACTCTTCATTCTCCTACTTTATTTTAACAATAAGTGAATCAACTTAGCAATTTAGGCATATTTAATATTTAATTAATTAGATATTTTGTAATATTTTAATTTAGTATAGGGATAAAATGGTAATTCAACTTTGCAACTTGAAGTTTTCCACTTTTAATAATACTAGTTTTCGAACACGTGCGTTGCACGTGTATACCATGCTAATTAGTATAAATACTTCCAAAATATAAGTGTACGATGTGTAAAATACAAGCTCGAATCAATGAACGGTTCAACATATTCAACTGATATTATGATCATTGCAAGATAAATCATACAAAAAAATTGTTATCAACTGAATTGTTTTGAAAACTAATACTATAACATCTTCAATTATACAATTCTTATAATATATCAAGTATTCAACTTGTTAAAACTTCTTTTTTTAATATGTTACAACACATAATTTACATGTTGACATTATAGTTACAAACTATTTAATGCCATAAAGCTTCCGCCTTCTTTTTAAGGAATAATACCCTCCACTTTTTTACAAATGCATACATATCGAGAATTTGTCGTCGAAGGAGAGTGATGTTTTGCAATAGTTGTAGAGAAATTCGATCAACATATGTCTTCCTTAGGATGGCTAGTAGATTATTATCAATATCATAGTTTGCACCAACAAAATAAAAGTATTTATTTGTTATAAAATAATCATTGTTTAAATATTTAATTGACATATATAAATAAAAATTATATATATATATATATATATATATACCCTTCGTCTTCTTTGGCTCATTCAAAATTATTAATTCTGCCATCTGTAAATTTTGACAAACGAAATTTTTTTTCAAGTTATATACATATAATTGAATTATGAAGTACAACACAATCATTTGTGAGATATTAACATTTAACAGTATGATAGAAAAAAAAAACAATATAAACCAAAAATTATATGGTACAAAAAATAAATGCATATAAAAAAAAATAACACCCGAAGCCCCCAAAGACCGAGGGAACCACAATTATGTATATCTCTGCTAAACATGTAGGATATATATAAAAGAAATTATATTTATAAAGTTCAATTATAAAATAGGAAATGCAGAAATTAGCAGTTTAGTTTTTAATGGTATGAATATGTCGATGAATTCCTACTTTATTTTTATTTTTCAAAATCAAACAACAACTCAGTTGTTGAAGTAGTTTACGATGACTTTCTACTTGAAAAAAATGTAGAAGCCTTTGACGAAATTAGCAAAGACATGCGGAAGAAATAAATTAATTCTGGTTATTGTTTTTATCACAAATTTAAGAGTATTTTTCATATTGTGAGCTTATATGAATTGCATTCTTCTTTTTTCATATATAGTACTAACTTTTTTAAATGAAAAAAAGAAAAAAAATCGATGAACATTAATCTCAGTGGTCAATGTTTTCTAATATCTCATTGTCCATGCATATATAATTTTTGACCAACTCTATCTGATCTTTGTTTCTATAAGGTGCAAATTAATTATATGAACCAAAAGATTAACTTAAGAAGTTGGTAAAAATAGTTTTGAATTAAAGATAATCATTTTTTTTTTCATATCAAGCAACATACCACTAATTAAACATACTAAGATGAGGCTTAAACCACAAATACATATATAAAAACAATGGATATACTTGGAAAAAAAATCTGGCACAATGAAGAGATGGAAGGATGGGAGAAAGAAGACTTAATGTGTACATTTATAGAGTTTTGTAATGTACATAATAGGAAAAGGTTGTGGCAGAAAATTATATAAACATTGATCAATAATAACTAAGAAAATTATGATTAAAAACGTTTTTGGATTGTATATAAGGAGATTGTGATTGTTCATCTTCAATCTTAATTATATTGAACTAGTAAACTTGGACGCGCTTCGCGCGGTTTTCAGTAACCCTTTTTTAAAAATGATGAATAACTTTTTACTTTTTACTTCAAGATTCTTCTATAAAAAAAAAGTTAAAATATGATTTTGTATTCATATAAATTACGATTTGAGATCAAGACCTTGTTGTTAGTTAGTAATAACTCATACATATATCAAATGATAAATAATTTAAGCATCGATTATTTTAATAATAATCTTCACCTTTACACTTTGATGCTTTTGTTGTTTCGTTATTTATTAATATGAATATAACAATGTCAAACATGAAATGAGTATTTTATTTTTTTATCGGACATCATTTCAAAAGAAAGGCACAATACTTCCAAGATAATGGGAAGAACAAAAAATTAAAATATAAAAGACTTGATTCAAAATTGAATTTTAGGAAAATGACATAATAAGATGAATATGTCTATTAAAAGAAAACTAAATGAAAAACATTTATAAATACATAAAGAATTTTATCTTTGTCATGTCTAATTGAGCTCCTTGAAATATTGACCAAATTAACTTTTTGGAAACACGAAGAACAGGAAATATGGAAAAAATATAAATTTAAACACTTCTAACATATAAAAAAAAATTAAAAAAAAATTATGGTTGCAATAGTTAATGCACTCTTAATTAGTAACACCTTTCTTTTTCTTAATTTGTAATAACTTTTGTGTTTCTAATTAAGCTGTATTTAAAGAAATCCATTAAAGAGTTTGAGTTTTTAAAATATGTTGAATGAACAAAATTAAAGGAAGAAAAATATTCTATCTATTTTTATTAGTTATCAACATTATTAAAATGATTGTCCCAAAAATATTTATCATTAGCAAAATCAAATTAAAATTAATTTATTTTTCATTTTGCCTTAAAAATAATTATTTAGTAAAATAATTCTTCTTGTTTATGATTTATTAAAGAATTTGTAAAAGAGAAATGTGACAATTAATATGGGATGAATGGAATAAACAATATCAACAAAAAGATTATTAGACAACTCACCTTAGACATTTTTATTAAAATGAAGGAAATGAACGGAAAAAACAAAACAAAATAAAGATCATCATGAATTAAAAATATAATTGAAAATGAACCCTTGTATATATTTGATTATAAAATATTTAAAACAATTTCATATTAATAATAGGCTAACTAATATATTTTTATTTATCTAAATTAATCAATATTTTATTTTTGTGCAAACCTTGTCAAATTAAATGTTATAGTTAATCACAGTGAATATCATTTTTGTATTTTTACAACTAATTAACCACTATATTAATTACAATAATAATCTTGGTACCATATTTCATAATTAAACACAAACATATATGAAATTGATAAATTAAGAATTGAATGACATGAAACGAATGATGGAACAATATAAATTATAAAAAGAAGACATACTAATAGAAAGAAAATAAGGTAAACAATACATACTTCTCCAATTGATTTCGCTTGACAAATAACTTTGCTGTCTTCGTTAGATTCTTAAATTTTCAAAACTATAAAATTAACTACTTGAAATTCTTATTGCCACTAATATTGTTTGTCAAAATGACAACATCAAAAATTGTTTTTCAATATAAATTTGACAAAATATTTCAGTTTATTTTACTTTTATGACTATTTTAATTTTTGTTTCATTCTTTTTCTCTAACACAAAGTTTTACTCTCAAAACGGACAAAAAGGAAAATGAAAATTAGAAAAGGAAAAATTTCACGAAATATTGATTCTCTTAATTTGTCAAACCTGATGTTAATAGAGGGAAAACAAAGAACAATAAAAAAAAATCAATCACCGCTATTTCAAAATTATGCAACTATAGATATAGTCAAGAAATCACTAAGAAAAGAGGAAAAAGTTTACCGAATGTCATAGTTGATCTCTTTTTCTGTCAAACACATGATGTTAGAAGAAGAAAAAAAGAACAATCTAGAAAATAAATCACTCATATTTCATAATCATGCAAATAACATATAATTAAAAAAATCATATAAATAATAATCCACAAATTATTAAATCGTAAAACTAAATATATAGTCAAGAAATTACTAAGAAAAAGGGGGAAAAATTTACCGAATATCGATAGTTGATATCTTATTTTGCCAAACACCTGGTGTTAGAAAAAGAAGAAACACAATCAAGAAAATCAATCACTTCTATTTTATAATCATGCAATAACATATAATATATAAAATCATATAAATAATACTCCACAAATTATCATATTGTAAGACTCAAATTCAAGCATTCAAAAGTAGTAGCAAGTAGGATGCTTGAAAGCTATTCATCATTGGATGTGGTGTGAAGAAATAGTGATTCTAGCTATTTATCATTAATTTTCTTGGGTTAAATTTGCAGAGAAATAAATACACAATAATTATTGATTGTAATGCCTCTTCATATTCTTCTTAAATTCTCCATTTAACTACCATATGTCACATCATATATAAATTAACTTGTCTATTCTCTTTAATTACTTTCATCTTGACCCTTAGTCTGCATCTGTTTATTGTTACAATATTATATAGGGAATTTTAATTTTAATTACTAAGGCAAATTAAAATGAATCAAATTAACGGAATGGTTTTAGAGAAAAATGAGAAGGGGGAAGTTTTTAAAAGGAGAAAAAAAATTAGGTCATAAAGAGATTTTATATATATATATATATTAAAAGTAAAAATTTGAAAAGTGTAATTCATGGATAATAAAGAGACAAATATTTAAAATATGTTTTTGTCATTTTATAATAATTAAAATAAGGTTAAAAAAAGAGAGAATAAATAAATAAATTTATTAAGAGTAGAAATTAGAGAGGTGGAAGTTATGAATAATTACTTGGCACGTGAGGAGTTTTTGTTGTAAATGTTCATCAATTAATTAAATATTTATTTGGAATGAATTAAGTAATTCACTTTTATTATAAAATAATTAATTTAAATAAGAAAAAAGCCCAAAAAAAAGGAGAAAAAAGACAAAATGTAAATGGAGATCATATAGAGATGGATAATTATTCGTCGTAAAAATTTAAATAATAAAGAGACAAATATTTAAAATATGTTGTCATTTTATAATAATAAAAATAAGGTTGAAAAAAGAGAATAAATAAATAAATAAATTTATTAAGAGTAGAAATTAGAGAGGTGGAAGTTATGAATAATTACTTGGCATATGAGGAGTTTTTGTTGTAAATGTTCATCAATTAATTAAATATTTATTTGGAATAAATGAAGTAATTCACTTTTATTATAAAATAATTAATTTAAATAAGAAAAAAGCAACAAAAAAAGACAAAATGTAAATGGAGATCATAGAGAGGTGCCACATCACCTACTCTATGTTTCTCCTTTATACTATATATAGATATAGATTTAGTGTAAAAAATTAAGCGTTGTTGGAATGAGCTTAACGGCAAAAAGTAAAAGGATAAATAATTAAAGCTCAATAAAAGATAGAAAATTGTTGAGCTATCATTATTTTATTTTATTTAAGAAGTTTGTAAAAGACATTTTTAATTTTAAAAATTAGTGAAGGGCATTTTCGTAATTTAACTATGAACTAAAAACCTTTCCACTTTTAATATAATATGATATGATATGATTAATACTAGTGAATGTTGTGTTGATTTGCTTGTGCCTTCTTTAAGCATTTGCCAGATTAATTAAATTATTTCGAAATATAAAAATGTGTCATATTTTTTAAACAGACGAATAGCCAAAATTCTTCAGTGCAATTAATGGTTTGAAAGATATGTATACTGCTCAATGAGCCATTTCTTCTATATGGTCCACTGAAATAAGTGCTGAAGACTTGGTAAACTCCTAAAGTAGCTGAATTTTTTTGACATTAGCACACAAAAATTATAACTAAAAAAATTAAAGAAGAAGAAAATGGCTAAGGAATTATTTTTTGTTGACTAGTTAATCACAATAATTATCAAAATTTACTCTCCATTTCAATTTGTTTGTCTTACTTTCCTTTTTAGTCTGTTTCAAAACGAATGTCTCTTTCCTTTTTTGCAACTCTTTACATCAAACTTTTCACGTGACATGTTTAAGACCACATGATTCAGAAGTCTTCTTTACTTTTCTAAATTTCGTGTCAAGTCAAAATCACAAAAACAAATTGAAACGGAGGGAGTATATAGCAATAGAAGTGTTTGCATGAAACTTCCATACAAGTGATACTAGTGGGGAAATGTTTCCTCATGAGTAAGTGTCTCAAGTCAAGTCAATGATGGTGCTAGTCAACTCAAATCCAGCTCAAATTGCAAGCAATGTTTTGATGAAAATTAGAGAAAAATAAAGAAGTTGAAAGGGACATAACAAGAAAAGAAGTTGCACAAAATTCCACTCTAGTCTACATCAATTATGGCACTATTCCTTAAGATACCTGCTACCTCTCACCAGCACAAATAACGAACAAGCTTCTTTTTCTTATATATAGTTTGGTTATATCTTATAGTGTTGTCAAATTGTAGGTAAAGAAGCAAAATATGACTAATAGCAAGATAGTATATTGGTGGTTGTTGATTCTATTCATGGCAAATGGATGGTTGTGTTGTTATTGTTGTTTGAATGAAGAAAAGACTGCTCTTTTGCAACTCAAGGCAAACATAAACTACAGTACAGGCAACGATTACTTGTCATCGTGGGGGGCTAATGAAACCTCGGATTGTTGTCAATGGGAGGGAATTGTTTGCAGCAACAACACCAGAAGAGTCGTAGAATTGTCCATTATTGCTAAGCAAATTAGTCAAGAAGAACAACTAAGAAATGTTACAGATAGAGATGATATGTTAAGGAACTGGCTTTTTAATGCATCTCTATTTATTCCCTTCAAAAACCTCAAAGCTTTGATCATACCTGGACATTCATTGGCAGGCTGGGTGAAGAATGAAGGTATGTTCTCTCTATATACGCTCCCATAATATAGAACGAAAGAGATTATACTACTCCCTCCGTTTTATATTATATGGCGATGTTTGACTAGGCACAAAAGAACCTTGAAGCTTGTGGTTGTAAACATGTAATGATAATTCTATTGTGTTGTACTTTTTTTAAACGGACTAAAACAGAAAGAATGTCATATAAAATGAAACAGATAGAGTACTACATATCTGAAAAATGGTTCTAAAGATCCATTTCTAAATACAAAAAGGTGTCATTCTTTTTAAGCGGGATAAAACAGAAATGTTGAAGTTTGCTTTTAGTTACTACAGTAACTTTTACCAAAATAAGTTATTTAGTTTGAATAAATTTGAATTTTGAATTTTAGTTAGTTTGTTTATGTTGTTGAGATATTTTAGGTTGTTTTAAATTTCAAATTATGCAGATTATGTGTTTTATGTTGGCTATTTAAAGCCCCTCAATGCTTAATAAAATTATTGAAAGCTATTGAAAGTCATTTCAATCCATTGAGAGACATTTTCAATCTTTTTGTGCTGCACCATTTTTAAAAAGCACCAACAGTGGTATCAAGAGCTTCATTGATCTTAAGGGATCTGTGAAATCTTCCAAAGAACTACCCCATATATTTAACCCGTAAGGGCTACCTTTTTAACCCATAAGGGCTACCCATTTTAACCCATCAAGGCTACCTTTTCAACCAGTGCTTTTTTCAACGCACATGCTTTTCTAAATCATTTTTAACCAAGATAATGGTAAGCAGCAGTCTCTCTTTGAATTCCCCACAAATTTTCACAGACGAAAACTATCAAATTTGGTCTGTGAGAATAAAACCATATTTTGAAACCTATGTGATATGTGAGGTTGTGATGGAAGAAAAACCCTTACAATCTCTCTCTGTGAAGTTCAGATTAAAGCACTTTCAAAAAAACTTCTACACAAGACAATGTCATCACATGTGTTTTTGAAGAACAAAATCATAACAAGAAAAAGAAAAAAGAAGAAATTTTGCAAGTTCAAAAATAATGAAAAAAATCCAGCATCAACTACCAAAGCAAAAATTGAGGAGAAGCATTTTTTTCAATTGAAGTAACTAAAGCAAAGGGGAGCGTTGAAGTTTGCTTTTAGTTACTGCAATAACTTTTAGCAAAATAAGTTATTTAATTTGAATAAATTTGAATTTTGAATTTTAGTTAGTTTGTTTATGTTGTTGAGATATTTTAGGTTGTTTTAAATTTCAAATTATGCAGATTATGTGTTTTATGTTGGCTATTTAAAGGCCCTCAATGCTTAATAAAATTATTGAAAGTCATTTCAATCCATTGAGAGACATTTTCAATCTTTTTGTGCTGCCCCATTTTTAAAAAGCACCAACAAGAAAGAATGTCACATAAAATGAAACGGAGGGAGTATGATCACAATACAAACTTGAATTACAGCTTCCAAAGGTTTAACTATATACTGGTTTAAGAATGTTAAGTTCATTGTACAATCTACTTGACTCTGTCACATAATTTAGCATGTCCATTTTAAGTTTCTTGTTAATTTGGTAACAGGTTTCTTGAAACTGAGACCACTGAGGAAACTAGAAAGACTTGACTTGTCGGGGAATCAGTTCAATCGCAGCATCTTTCAGTCTCTTAGTCAGCTTTCATCTCTCAAGTCACTGAACCTCTCAAGTAACAACATTGCATCACGTTCCGAGATATGGTTCACAGACAACAAAATTGGATCAGGTTCTGAGAGATTGTCAGGGTTAGACAAGCTGGAAATCCTAGATTTGAGCCATAATAATCTAGAGGATAAAAATGTTCTCTCTGCTCTAGGTAAGTAAACTTATAAAAATGTTCTAGAAAAGCGCTTCTTTTATTATCCGTACCTTCCTAACATTATTATTATGAATTCCTGGACAGAGTTGAATACATCTAGAACGACATTGAAGAAGCTCGATATAAGGTACAACAGATTCCAGAGTTTTATACCAAATGAAGGTACTTAATGTTTCTTCTTTCAGTTGATTTTATCGTTAGAAATGTTAGAAAAACCATAGATTACACGCGAAGATATTATTCTATGTGTCTCAGTATCAGTGTCTTGGTTAAAAATATGCTGTTCCACCATTTTAGGTGTCATTTGCTAGTTACAATTACTTCACGCGTCTACGCTGCACTTTTGTAACACCTATGGCTACATGTTGATGATTCTTTTATGTTTCTTTTGCACGAAAGAGTTGGGAGCTTTAAGAAATATAGAGTACTTATTGTTGGATGGAAACACATTGGATGAGAACTTTCTGCGGAGCAGTGGTGTAATGTCATCTCTTAAAGTATTATCAGTAGCTCAATGGAACTCTACCACTTCAAGGTAATTTCAGACATAGCATCCTTTAAATTTTTCGTCTTTCTAGATGGTGCTACGTAAGACTACTGTCACGTTAATCTTATATTTTCTGCATAACAAAATAGAACATGTATAACAATTATATATTTGTTCATTTTATAGGCTTGTGTGATCTAAAATATCTTGAAGAACTAAGTCTCAGCAGAAACAGCTTCATTGGAAAACTCCCTACATGTCTTGGAAACTTAGCGTTTCTTCGAGTAATTGATCTCACTCAAAATCATTTTACTGGAAACATTGCTTTATCTCCGCTTTCAAGTCTCTTGTCCCTTGAATACCTCTTGATAGCAGGCAACAACTTTGAAGTACCAATTTCATTCGAGTCATTTGCTAACCATTCAAAACTTAAGTTTGTCATTGCTGACTCTAGCTCGGTAATTGTACAAACTACTTCTAAAAGTTGGATCCCAAAGTTTCAATTAGAAGCCTTATCTTTATTCAACTGCTCTCAAATGCCAAACTTTCTTCATTCTCAACATCACTTGAGACTTCTTCGTCTCTCAAAATGCAACATTGGTGGAGACTTTCCAAATTGGTTATTAGAAAACAATCCTAAACTTGGAGAAGTTTACTTGGATGGAAATGCATTCACTGGATCTCTTCAATTGCCATTACTTCCTAATCTGAAAGCTTTCGATATCTCAAACAACAAGATTCGGGGGCAACTTCCTGCTAACATTGGGTCCATTTTCCCGAATCTCGTGATATCAACAATGTCCGGCAATATGCTTGAAGGCTTGTTGCCTTCAAGTTTTGCTGACATGAAAAACCTTGAATGCTTGGATTTGTCATACAATAAGTTAAAAGGAGAGCTACCGATAGGATTGGCTCGTAAAGGATCCAAGTTATTTTTACTGAGATTGTCGAATAACATGTTGAAAGGGGAAATATTTCCAGTTTCAGCCAACATCAGCAATTTCCAATACTTATACTTGGATGGGAACAACTTCTCCGGCCCAATTCCACAGACGTTATCCACTGCTCCTTTACGTACATTGGACTTAAGTTGCAACAATTTGTCAGGTAACATACCGTCCTGGCTTGGTAAGATCCCCTCCTTAACGTCCCTTGCATTGTCCAAAAACCATCTAAATGGTCATATTCCACCTGATTTCTGTAAACTTGGAGGACTTGAGGTGTTAGATATCTCTGAAAACAACCTTGTTGGTGTGATTCCATCATGTTTTAGTAGTTTCCGAGACTTAAAACATGTGTATTTGAGTAAAAACAAGCTACAAGGGGAATTCAACATGTTCTCAAACTCAGATTTAAGAGTGTTGGATCTCGGAGATAACAACTTCAGTGGTTCCATTCCAAAATGGTTGGGAAGTTTTGGTATAACCACCTTACTTTTGAAAGGAAATCATCTTCAAGGCACCATTCCCACAGAATTGTGTCATGCTAGTGACTTGAGAATTATGGATCTTTCTCACAATAATCTCTCGGGACCTATTCCTCGTTGCTTTGGGAACATAATGCAACAAGAAGGTGTCATAGTAGCATATCCATACAGTCCATCATTTGGATATTCAGTATTCCAGACGTTTGGAGGAGATGCTGAGATAGAGGTAGAATTCTCGATCCAGTATTCACCGACAATCATGTTTCTAGATAACTATGTATGGGTTGGAGCAGAATTTATGACCAAACACAATACATATTCCTATGAAGGTAGCATTGTTGATTATATGTCCGGAATTGATCTTTCTTGCAACCAGTTAAGTGGTCACATACCTAAGGAGCTCAGTAGTCTTACTCAAATTCGTGCGTTGAACTTGTCACATAACCACATAACTGGAACAATACTATCAGCATTCTCGAAGCTTCTGAATATCGAGAGTTTGGACTTGTCATACAACAACTTGACTGGGAGTATTCCCACTCAACTTCTAGATTTGACAACTCTAGCAGTGTTTAGTGTGGCACACAATAATTTAACAGGTATGACTCCACAGCGTATTGCACAGTTTGGAACTTTTAATGAAAGCAGTTATGAGGGAAATCCTTTTCTTTGTGGTCCTCCACTGCTCACCAGTTGCTCGGAGCCTAAAGAGATACCGAAATCACCTCTTGAACCAGAATGTTGTGAAGACGATACTGGTTTCCTAGATATAGAGTCATTCTATATTTCATTTCTTGTGGCATTTGCAAATGTGGTGCTCGTAACGGTTGTAGTCCTCTGGGTGAACCCCTACTGGAAAAATGTTTGGTTTTATTATGTTGAGTATTATATGTATTCTTGCTATTACTTTTTTGCTTCCAAAATGTAAACCTTACTTAAGGTCACTTTCAAGTAAATCATACACATGAGTTCTATTCCTTATACCTCCTTGTTTCTTGATACTAAGTATCTGCTTTCATTAACACATTCAAAATCACCAGAAACACATGATAAATGTATCTGTTAAAGAACATTCTTCAGCAAAATTAAGGAAAAGAACAAATTTCTAACAGTTTTTCATTTGCTTGTATCTGTTTTCATAACACGTATTCGAAATCAATATAACTGATTTCACAAATCATCAGCAAACACAAATTTATCCTGCACTTGCAAACAAATACATGATAAATATAACTGTTAGAAGAACATTCTTCATCATATCTAAGCAAAAGGGAAAACTTTCTAACAAATTTTCAGTAGCATAACAAATTTCTAAAGATTTTTCAGTTGCTAGTATCTGTTTTTATAACATGTATTCAAAATCAACACAGCCAACTTCACAAATCTTTGTTACACTAGCTCACAAACACATGATGAATATAACTGTCAAAAGCATCCATGGGTGTAGCGGAGTGGTCAATGAAGAGGGTTAACAACTATGAAGTCTCGGGTTTAAATCTCAGCAGATACAAAACCACCAGGGTGATTTCATCTCATTTATCTTAGGTTACTTGTTACTTGTAATAAGTATAGGCAACACTGTCCACCAAAACTAAAACAGAAAAAATCACCTAGTATTTTTTATCTCTCGAGACTTCAATTCTTCTGCACTAACTGTAAGTTAAGATGAAATACATACTAGTACTATTATTTACCTATAACTAAAGGACAAAATCTATATACAAGACAATTATCTAGAACTTCTCAAACAAATCCTCCAATTGCAAATGAGTGTTTCTCTTATTCCAACTACCATACCCCAGTAGTTAATTTTCTTTTGTAAGGTAGTGTTGGACAATAAGAGGCCATATGCTAAGCTTGTGGCCACAAATTCTCCAATTTTGCAATGCTTACTCTTTTCTTCACCATTCACTACATCCAATTTCAGTAAGGACCCCTCTTACCCTTTAGCCAAATATACTTCCACCAACCCCACCCCCTTTCTCTCTCTCTGTACTCTGTAGCAAAGGTAAAGTCTTTTTCTTTAATGTGCTATTTACTTGATTCCTTTTGATTCCTTCATCTCTATCTTTCTTGTTACTCGATGAAATTATGTAGTTGCTTTGCTTGATTTAGCTTATTTTCCCATGTGGGTGTCCATCAATTCTTCCAAGATTTCATCTTTACTAACCCCCTCCCCCCCTCCCCTTTGATTTAGCTTATTTTCCCATGTGGGTGTCCATCAATTCTTCCAAGATTTCATCTTTACTAACCCCCTCCCCCCCCCCCCCTTCTCTATGTGCTGGGCAGCAAAGGTAAGTCTTTTCTGACTTACTTCATTCATCTGTCTTTCTTGTTCTAAGGTGAAATTGTTTAGTTTCTTTGCTTTGCTTTGCTTATTTTTCCATGTGGGTGTCCATCAAATGCTTCCAAGATTTCATCTTTGTTGTACCCTCCTTCTGTTAATAAAAGTTGCATCTCTTGGTTGCTGAAACTGAGGATTTTTCTGCTTGTTTAGCTTTATTTGACTGATTTCCATGTGGGTGTCCATCAAATTCTTCCAAGATTTCATCTTTATTGTCCCCTCACTATGTTAATAAGTTGTGCCTCTTGGTTGCTGAAACTGAGGATTTTTTGCTTGTTTAGCTTTATTTTGATTGGTTTCCATCAAATTCTTCCCAGATTTCATCTTTATTGTCCCCTCACTCTGTTCATTAGTTGAACCTCTTGGTTGCTGAAACTGACAGGATTTTTCTACTTGTTTAGCTTTATTTTCCTTGGTTTCCATGTGGGTGTCCATCAAATTCTTCCAAGATTTCATCTTTATTGTCCCCTCATACTATTCATAAGTGGTACCTCTTGGTTGCTGAAACTGAGGATTTTTCTGTTTTGCTCAGATTTATTTTGATTGTTTGTCATTTGGGTGTCCATCGAATTCTTCCCAGAATTCATCTTGAGAAGCTCTTACTGGAAAAAGAGTAAAGAAAGAGATAGCATAGATAACTAACTACATTTTTCAATGACTGGTTGAACACATTCAGTAAGATTAGATAGAAATGAGTGGTGTCTTATGATTTTCTGAAATCACAAGAAAATGTCGTATGAATTGGCATGGAGGGGTACTAAAAGGTACTTAAATGGTTTTTTTATTGGGAACTAAAGTTCACTTACCCTCTGATTGAATCTTTTGTTAAGAAAGGGAGATTTGAGGGGATATAGTTACTTGTAGTCAAATCTTTAGTACTGAACTTCAGAGGGTCTTGTGAAGACTAGGTTGCTTTGAAATTACTAGTTATTATGCATTCATAGGTGTTTTTTCGGTGATCCTGATTGCCTTTATGATTGAAAAGTATATGAATAATCTAGAGTCCAAATTTATTGTTTAATAATCCGTGTATTCTGCTGAAGTATTTGTATGAACTGTTTGCAACGAGGACCATTAAATGCAAAGCAGTAAAAAAACTTTTAATTTGAATCACCAAAAGGCAGTTGCCAAATCTGAGCACAAACTTGAGGGAAAGCTATAGAGTACAGATGAAAACACTGAAGGACAGCTAAGCGAGGCAAATCACTCAACATGCTTTGCGCTTCGTTTAGGGCTTAAGTGCGCTTTAAGCACACCTTTGGCAACACTACTTTTGCAATGATACTTTGGAATTTGATTATCTTTTTTAATTTGTGGTACACTCTACCAATGAGGTCATTGTAGAGGAACCTTTGTCTTTATTCATGTCAGTAACCATTTTGATACTAGACAATTATTTATAGTTTAAACTAAAGAATCTTATTTTGTTAGAATTTGCTTTGCCTTTCAGGTTTTCAGTTAATGATTTGTTAAATATTTTTTCGTCTCTCCAGATACAGCCAGGAATTTTGCTTTTGGCTTGTACGATCTTGTAGATAACCATGGCTACCCCAAATGGGATCATTTATTATTCTGCCAAATCACCTCAACACCCAAAGGTTCACACCCACAGTCAAGGGACTGAACATAGCAAACACAATGGATATTCTAATATGCCAAGACTGAAGTTTTCTAATAAGAGGTTCTGGGAGGCATGCGGAAAACTAAGCAACCGTGTCATCTTCAGGGAATCTCCTGTGTTATGTCGCTCAACAGAAACACGCGACACTGAGACAGAGTGTGCCAGAAACAGTGATGATTATTCCAATATCTCTAGGTAAGCATTGTTCAACAACAAATGGTCGATCAATGCATACCACCAAAAATATGAAAAGAACTGTCTATAAATGAAAATTTAAGACTGTCATTATTATTAGTTTTAGTTCGAAAACACAACACTATTATAATGTTGCTTCTTCGATTTCTTGTGTTGATATTATTGTAATTTTAGTTCATCTCTGGACTATATTTTTGCAGTGTACAAGAAAATGATCAAGCAACCACAGTTGGGAAAGTTATTCCTTCAAGTCAGGCAATTGCGGAAGCTTGTAAATTTGCTTACAACGATGCCAAATTTGTGAATGAAAGGGCGAAGAATGATATTGTGCTCCTTTCTCGGTACAATATATGCCTGACATTTTATGCATTATTTATTCAAGTCTTGTATCAGTTTAATATAATTACTGAGGCTAAAAAAACATTCCATTAAGGGAAAATGAGAAAGTTCAAAAATCTAAATTATTTCCAAATGTAGAAAGTTGTCATTCTTTGAAACAGAAATAGTGTCACGTAAAATGGAATAGAGGGAATACTTTATACACCTCAGAAAAACCTCAGAGAGGTCTAAAAACTTGATTATAGTCCTCACCGGCTTTTTTCCCATTGAAAAAGAAATAACATTTTGTCATTTGTTGTATATTTAGCTTTGAATTGGGGTCAAATATGAGGATATAATTTGTGATCCTCCACTTAGGTAGAAGGAAGAGGACTGGCTCGTTATTAGAAATGAGATTTTGATACAGTTGACTATACTGTGGAATCAATCTGAATGTCCTCCAACTGTCTAAATGTTCTCTTTATGTCTCTACCTAGAAAATTTTAGAGACGATATAATTCGCTTAACAATCGAACACTGAGAGATAACTGGTGATCACAACACATTGAGATAGTGTTTGTTTGATTTTTGCTACCTCAAACTGTTCTTCTCGTCGGCTCCATCATCATATATTCCAGTATTTGTCAAATACCTCGATACATCATCTTCGAAAACTACTTTATCAAATGAAATATGATACATTAGCTTCATGTCAAATATCTTTTTAATTTACTTTTACCCAACAGGGAAATAATGAGAATGGATGCCCGTGCGCGCCAAGATGTTGCATTTCTTGGTTCAGAGTTTCTTAAGCTTGATGGTAAAATTCTTTGCCCGATTCTCAAGCTTTGACACTATGATAAAAGAATCATATTCAACTGGCTATTTGCAATTTTCATGCTGGGAACCAAAGTTCAGTACTTTGATGAATGTTGCTTGGATAGTGGTATTCGTGAAGGAGATAGTTGACAATAGCATTTGGATAATAACTTTTGTCATTTGATGTTGGTGATACACTCCTGAGATTCTGATTGATCCGTTTTCTTTTCTTTCTTCAATTAGCTCGGGCGCGGGAAGATACTGAGAAAGTTGATCATGATGTCAAGAAAAGAGCCGAAAGAATCCATCATGTTGCCACTGTAAGAGAGTTGTAATATAATTATCTACCATAAGATATTCCATCACCATCTTTTCATTGTGAATGCTTATTAATTGTGCTTACAGATTCTTAAAAACATAGCTCAAACGAGACTGAAGAAAGCTGCTGATCGACACTGGAGCGATGGTGCCTTGGAGGTGAATTTTTTCATTTGTGCCGTATAAATTCGTGCAGTGCATTTTTTCACTTGTTCCCTAAGGTAGCTGGAGGCAAAGTGAAGAGAATCATTTTCTTGGAGAATTAAAATAAATAATTTTGCCATGTTGTAATTTAACTTGGCTAAGATGAAGCATTTTAATGGCTCCACCAAGTAGACGGCCCATTAGAGAGGTAATTGCATAATCCCAGTCTCCAGATAGATAGGGGCTTCTTATGGAGATACAAAATGCACCAAAAGGTTATAAACTTTGGAGTACAGACAAATTGCAAGTTTTTAAGCCTTATCTATTAGTAGTATTTAATTCCAAAATGAACGTATTGAAGCTGAGGTACATGTGATCAAAGATGTAATGCGTCGAGCAGCACATGAAACCGAAGATCTAATTTATGAGTCAGGGGACCTAAACTGAGTGTGGAAGTGATGTTCGATACAATCAGACTAAACTTAGCAGAACATGTTTTCACCTCAAAATGCTGCAACTTTTCCTAGTACAAGGCACATTGTGTTCAACAAGATTATTAATGGATTAGACATGTATTGTGTTTAGCATTTTCATTGATAACTCGAAAGTTCAAATCTTTATTGATCTGCTTGGCTTCTGCTACTGATTCGGAACTTCAAGAGCAGATAGCAGCTTGTTGACGACATCACTATCTTTGCTATAAATTTACGTTGCTTTGCACGCACATAGGTTCATTAAAATTATTTGGTGGCTAATATAGATAATCTAAAAGCAGCTGTTTTTTCCCAATAATCAGGCTGATTTAAGACGTGCCGACTTTGTGGCAAAACAGCGCGCAATGGAGGATTCTCTGATGGCTCTGGAGGTATGGTAATTGCATAAAATGGAATTGATCTTTCATATTATGTGTTGTACAAAGATATGTTTATTTACTTCCTCCGTTCTATCAATGACTGCGCTCATTACTCTATATTTCTTTTTTCTTCATGGTTTCTTGTGTTTGGTTTGTGGTTTTGCAGTTTGTCAAGAACATTCATGATAGGATGGTGAGCAAGATGTGCAAATTGTAAGTTCATTTTGCATCCTAGCAATAATAACGGGAAAAAATAACACAATTGATCTGACTTTAAATCTTCATCTCTGCTCCGTATTGGTATCCGTCCTCTGTTCAGGAAAAGAAGTTCCATAGATACAGAGAAAACAAGGCATATTACACTTGAGAAGAATGGGAAATCTCTGGAGTTTCTTCCCGGGGAAGTTTCAGCTGATCGCCTCACAGCTATCCAGGTATTGAGCCTTGTCTACTTTCAAAGTTCTAATGAAGTAAATGAATACGTCCGATATGTATAATTATATGTTAATACCTGCAGGAAGCTTATTGGGATATAGCATCTGCACTTTCCGAAGCTGATGGAATTGACTATACTGATCCAGAAGAGGTCCCTACTTAAAAAAACTTAAATTGATAATAATGACTACGTCTGATTACCTTTGATGTATTAATGCTCTCTTCCACATCTCATTTCTTTTATAAATTTCCTGATTCGAGCAGCTCGAGCTGTTGGTAGCAACACTTATAGATCTTGATGCAATGGACGGTAAAAGTAGTGTATCCTTGCTGGCTGAGTGTTCAAGTTCTCCTGATGTAAATACAAGGTTAGCTTTTTCACCCTCTTTTGACATTTCTATGAAATGAATTAGACCCCGTTGTATACTATTTCGTGCTATCATTTCTAATCTATGCAATTAAACCTCACATATTTCGTACTCGAGCCTCCCAAAATAATGTTTCTACTCCTTAAAATCAACTGCACTTTGTTTTGGATGATACTGAGACCAGGGGTGGATCTACTAAGGTTCGTGGGGGTGGGCTTCGACGGAAAGTCTAGTATATATATAGGTATATACCTACAATATAATTACAAATACTAAACGTGCCACCCAGGGACCCAAAATGCCTTGTGGTCCAGCTGGCTTAAGGGTCATATACTAATGCGGAGGTCGCGAGGTCAAATCTCGCTAAGGCCCTGGCAGTTTTTTAATTTGCAATTTTAACTTGCTCCCTTAATTTGACAGCGGCACATTATTTTCTTTTTTTGTTTGTTTCTAATAGTTGTTGTCTTAATATGGAGTAATTTATAAGTATATTTTTGACTAGCATGTTACATAAAACGCGATCTATTTGCAAATACAAATTGTCGTCGATCATTTTCAGAATATGAAAACTTGTCGAGGACAATTATAAATGAATGATGAATATTTATGATATTAATAGTATAATTGAAAGTTTTAACTTTGTTTACTTTATGATCTCAATCAAATGTGGGATGCAAATTTGTATTTATATATAGAGGTAGGGAAGGGAAAATGGTAAGGTGAGAGTTCAAATAGTCAATCAGTTGAGCTAAAAAGATTTTTCCCAAATATTACGCGAGAAAAAGATCTTCCGTTGTCGGTCTTGAATTCGACTTTCAACAAGAGTATCTAAATTAAAACGATAAACTTTGCTCCTTTGGAGACATCTGATAAAATTGAAACAATGCGGAGAAGATTAGCATGACTCATGCGCAAAGAATTTGTAGTATATATAATACATAAATTGTCATCTCATTATTGTTCATATTTTGTTAATTGATTTGTCATAGACCGAAAAGACGAATAATTCGACTGATGCCTAAAATTGATTTAACCGATGAACCTACTTGGCACCTAGAGACTCGGAATCCTGGATCCGCCTCTAACTAGACATTTCAATTTGTTTGTATGGTTTTGGCTTGGCACGGCGTTTAAGAAAGCAAAGAAAACTTTGGAATCTTGTGTCTTAAACTAAAGATTCGTAGTAGAATGTACCAAAATATCCTTTAATCTTGTGTTCTTAAACATTCATGTGGAACGTTGAAATCAAAGAGTTGCCAATAAAAAGGAAAGAGACATTCTTTTTGAAACGGACTGAAAAGGAAAGTAAGACAAATAAATTGAAACAGAGGGAGTATAACTGTTATTTCCAGCTTAAATTCAACATCACTTTTTATTAGTTAAGAAATTATTAAACTTCCGAGGCTCCTAAAGATCGGATCTGTATCATCTTGAGACGAAGATGAAGGCGTTTTACTATCCTCATTTGTTTTATTCGTCTTTTACTTGTTTTGATTGATACAGTATTACTCATTTTAGATCTCTATGACTCGAACACCTGTAAATTTCATCGTGTAGGAAAGCATTGGCAAATGCACTCTCAGCTGCACCATCCATGTGGAGTTTAGGAAACGCTGGCATGGGAGCGTTACAGGTAATTTGTACAGTAAGCTGATGTCTTATCATGCCATTTCCATGAACTACACTTTCTCTTATTGAAACTATTCAACACTAAAGATAACAGAAGGCTTTGTTATGTGTCCATAGAGACTAGCAGAAGATGACAACCCTGCCATTGCAGCTGCTGCATCGAAAACCATTCTTGAATTGAAAAGACAATGGGAAATAGGAGAGGGAGATAGCTGGAGGTTCATGGTGGACGAAGTGTCACCCGGGGATGTAGGGAGCCAAGATGACAACAACGGGACATATTAGAAGGTGCCTGTAACTCAATACTGTAGATATCTAGATGAAGGGACTAATCGATATTCGTCCTGTGAAAAAAAATAGTTCATAAGCTCTACTTACATTAGAAAAAAAATCTCAAAATGATTTTCATCCTTTCATGCTATGTAACTTGTTTGTATCTTTGGATCATTGATATTTTCATGAATGTATAAAAAGTCTAAAGCAACACTTTATTCTTCTTATACAAAGCAGATTTCTGATAAATTTATTGTTACTTAGTCCTATGACAGATAAAACTCAGTTCAATGCTACAACAAAGATTTACAACAGATGGATTTTTATCCAATGCATGAATCTTAAGCCTCTCATCATCTCCTTCTAAAAATTACTAACATTTTTTACTTCTCTATACTTCCTCCGTCTCAATTTAAGTGTCTTAATTTTACTGAATATGAAATTTAAAAGCTTATATTAAGAAAAATGAATCTTATGATGTAATCATTTAAATTGTGGTTTTAAACTTATTAGGTAGAATATTAAAACTATGGACCATCACAAAACTGGACCCACACAGTCTTAGTTGGACTTCCCGTGGCCCGGTCCAATCCAATAGTGTCACGTCACTCCTGAACCGGTTACCTGGACCATCCCGCTCGGACCCCCCCCCACAAAAAAAACTCGGTAACCAATCGGAATTGGTTAGACTAGACCTCATATAAAAAAAAGTATCTTTTTATGACCAATCAAGAAAAAGTAAGACAATTAAATTGAAACAAAGGGTATTTTTTTATTTGAATTTCTTTGTGGATAAGCTCTTTTTATTTTTTTAATTTCTTTAGTACTAGTATAGTAGCAAACTATTCACTGTGCCTTTGAAGCTGACATTGTCCTCACTCTCTCTCTCTCCATCTCTTTGTGGGGACATTCTCTCTCTCTCTCTCTCTGCAAGTTTCAATGGCTACTGAATTTGTCAACAAGATTCATCCTGAATACCCTCAGGTAAAAAAAAATACCAACTTTTCATATTTTCACTTTGACCCCTTTAATTTTCTTTAATTCTTTTTCTGCCAAAAATCATGTTCCAAGTTCATTCTTTTCTCAAAAATTTGACCCTTTTAAACATTATATCAGATGGGGTGTTTTTTTTTCTTGGTTTTAGTAGAAAGATTTGAACTTTTGAAGAAATTGGAGAAAAAAACATTTTTTTTATGTTTTCTTCATGAATTCTGATCCTTTCTTTGTTTAGTTTTACATGAAGTATGCATGCTTCAGAAACTTAAGTACCAGTTTAAAAAGAATGTTTTTTCCCTGTTTTGACAACTTCTTTAATTTTAATTTTTTACCCCGTATATTTAAGACATTTTACTATTTTTAATTTAAAACTACAAAATTCGAAAGTTTTTTAATTTTTTTAAATTTCATGTCAAATCAAAACCAAACAAATAAAGATTCGAAAGTTCTTTTAAATATTTTTTTTGTGTCAAATCAAAACCATACAAATAAATTGAAATCGAGATAGTACAAAGTTTCTTGCTTTCTAGCAAGTTTTTGTTTTTTTTAGCTCAAATTGATTCCTTTTTAGTATTTCACTTAAGGCTTCTGTTGGTTTTAGAAGAAAGATTTAATCTTTGACAACTAAGAACGAAGAAAAACAAGAAGTAGTCATTTTTCTTCAAGCAAAATTGTAACTTTTTGTGCAGTAACTGGATTTTTCTTGAATTTTGGCTTTTCAAAAATTTAGATTATTTCATTTGTTAGTGCCAAAAATGAAATTTGGAATCCCAAGAAAACTTTGGAAAAAGAGAAAATAAAGAACAGTTTATTAAAGAAACAGGAACAACTTTTGTCTAGTTCTTAAATTTTTGCTTTTTTACTTCTTTAATGGCTCCCACATGATCACATGATCATCAAGAATGCTTTTTAAAAAAAAAAACACACAGATCTGCATGTCTGTCTTTTGTTTTAATTGTTTATTTCATTACAAAAAAAAATTCAACTTTTGGGATGTTGGTTTTAATTATCAGATGATTTATGAAGCCCTTGATGCATTGCAACAAAAAGAAGGCTCAAACAAGTCATCAATATCAAAGTACATTGAATCTAAGTATGGAAACATGAATGATGCACACTCAAAGTTGCTAACTTACCATTTGGATAGAATGAAACAAACTGGTGAACTTATTTTCCTAAAAAACAACTACATTAAACCTGGTCCAGATGCACCCCCTAAGCGTAGCCGTGGCCGACCACCAAAACCCAAAACCACATTGCCACAAGGAACAGAAATTGCAGCTCCAAAGCCAAGAGGTCGCCCGAAAAAAGACCCCAATGCACCACCTACTTCCAAGAAACCAAAACCAACAAGTGTCCCTAGTGACTTAGCTCCTGTTTCGAAAACCGGAAGGCCTAGAGGTAGGCCTAGGAAGATTACGCCACAGCCACCACAAAATGGGTTAGAGTGAAGCTGAAAAATTCGCGGACTTGGTTGATGGTGATGACTTTTATAACTCTGTTATGTTTTAAGTTTTCTTGGTTGATGTTGTAGTTGTAAGGAGTTGTGTTTCTTTTAGCTGTGCAATGTAGATTGTTAGGAGAGTCTGTACTTGTTTTAATGATTGTTGATTCAAGATTCACAGTAGATAGGAAGGTTAAGCCACAGCCAGCACAAAATGGTGTAGAGTGAAGCTGAAGATTTGTGGACTTTGTTGATGGTGATGACTCTTTATGACTCTGTTATATCTTAAGTTTTTCTTGGTTGATGTTGTATTTGTAGTGATTTGTGTGTAGTTCTTGTAGATGAGAAATATAGATTGTTAGAAGAGTGTGTACTTGTTTAATGCTTGTTGATTCAAGATTCACACTGGAAATTTGTGGGATGTTATTCCTTCATCTGGCTTTGTTATGTTGTAATATCTTGGGATTTCACTGGGTATGTTGTTGTTGTATTACTTCATCTGGCTTTGTTATGTTGTAATATCTTCTTTTTTTCTTGGTTGGTGTTTTATTTGTAGTTTTTGTTTGAAGAGGATGTACTAGTTGTTCAATGCTTAATCCTATTATCATCCATTGAAGTGTCCTACATTGGTTAAGGGAATGGATTGTTGTCTTTTTTATATATAATAGTATCTGAACACGTGTGTTGCACGTGTATCTCATATTATATGTTTGCATAATATATATCTACAGTGATAAATTTATGTGTACATTTAAAAAAACATTTGATTGCAATATAAATTGGAAAACATTTATAAGATAAGAAATCAAAACAGATACCCTCAAATTTCAAACTATAAGCATAATAAAAATATGTATTTCTCATGAGTTTAATCAATCATACATTGCAATAATCCCTTCAATTCATTGAGAAACTTTCAATATATACACCAACCGTGTATAAAGAAAACTTGAAATGCATAACCACAATTATATTTATATTTCACTACACTAAAAAGTCAATTTTCCTTTCTGCATTATACTATGTATTCCACACAACTTCTATTAAAAAAAAAAAAAGACAAAATTAGGAAAAATAATATCAACAAATTGGAATTAAAAATGTAAAATTGAAATAAGAGGAAGTGAAGCAAAGACAAGTAGAACATATTCACCTAAACGTGAATAAGGAAACGTGTTGAGTAAAAGAAGGGTAAAGTAAAAGTTTGAGCTGATATATGGAGGAAATTGACAAATATAATTGTCTGTATTGAATAATGAAAAGACAACTCTTCAATTTCTTAACTGCTCCAAAAAAATTTATAACTATGAGTTCAAGATAATATAAATTTATTAATTTAATAAATGACATAAATAAATAACATACATTGTACATATGTGTAGTGAATGGGGTAGTGGAAAAGACTCTTCCTGAAATTATTTTTATTTCTTTAAAGTAATTTTAAACTTATGATATTAGTGCTATAGAAAAATCATATAAAGTCATAAACTACTGTAAGTTTTTTAGTAATTATTTTATTAAATTATATACCTATTATTTATTTTTAATTATTTATAATCATTCCGGAAATGTATAAACTAATTTTGTAAATCTTGTAAAACGAAAGAAATTATTATTTCTTATCATTATTTTAGCTATTATTAGCATTTAATATGACAACATTTAAAAAGGATTAAGACGGGAAATGGCTTTTCATGATAGTAATTACTATTTGAGTCCCACATTTTTAATTTTTTTTTTATATATAATAAAGAAGACTATTTTTTGAAGGATATGTAATTCAATATTCATTACATTGTAGGAGCATTATTTTACTATTTAGTATTTAATTATATTTTAGAACATTTTGTTTTAATAAATTAATGTAGCCAAGAATTTAAAATGTTTTGATGCTTATCTAAACATGCAGAATTTTGTTTTATAACCAGAAACATGTAATTAAGCCTTGAGTGAATTGTAATTTTATTATTTACTATTTAATTAATTAAATAATTAATAACATTTTGATTTAATGGAGGGGCAAAATGGTAATCCAACTTTGAAGATTGGAGCTTCCCACTTTTAATAATATATGATAGTCCGGACAATCTTCATTTTACGAGCTAACTTTTGAAGTTGAGTTAGATCTGCTTTATTTTCTCGACGTGGTATTAGAACCACACTCGATTCTTAATCTTAGTTTAACTATATTGGGCCCGATGTTGTTGTCAACTCTCCAAATAGATTGTTGTCTTCTCACATAGTTGTCAACAATTCTAATTCTATGAGCTAGTTTTTGAGGTTGAGATACGTCATTTTATTAACAAAATTATACAAGTGAACCTTTTCTTTATGTTGATAAATTCAGTTGTGGTGTTTGATGGTGACTGATAAAGTGAGTGTGTGCTGGAAGTGAAGGTGAAAGTGGATAAGGGATTGATATATAAATGGAGACAGTGGATTTGTGACATGTTATGTGAACCAAAAACATCATATGTACAAAAAAAAAATCTAGATAGTCTTTGTCCAAGACATTTATCTCTTTTATCTTCTAAAATTTCCTATGAATTGGTAATGTCTTTATCAAAGGTGCTTAAGGTCCCCACTTGAGTTTGGAATCTTGATTTATTACAACAAATTCATGGTTGTAACTTCTTGTTGGAATGTTCTACATTGTTGTAACAGTTACTTATTCCAAAAAGTATTTCTTTTACTTTTATCCTTCCCATAAAAGGATAATATTTGGTTGAAGTTGAAACAATAAGTAACTGAAACTGCAAAAAAAATTGTCCTTTTTAGGACAATAGTAGGAAGCATACACATGGTTCAGACACAATGACAACGTCTCGATTCAAAGTAAGTCGAGGTCAGTTATATGAATCTTCACTTACTAGTTACCATATCGCATTAATTAAGCTCATCCCAAACCAATATTATACAAAAGACAGATTGTTGTCATGATCTGATGTTACATACAATCATACATTAGTATTTCTATCAACTTCAACTTACAACCCAACTTTGCATGAGATAAAATAAGAGAATGAAAAGTTCTCTAACTTCTCATACTAAAATTGAGAGATTAAAAGCTCTACAACTCCTCATATTGAACTGAAAAGCCACAAAGACATCGTTTCGTCCTTGTTGAACTTTCTTCATCAACAGTCTGATCTTCTACTAGGAAAACATGCTCATGGTTTTCTGCAAGACCAAATGATGGACTATTAGATTTGGCAATCTCAGATTTTTCTTGATGAGCGCTCCTCGTGTTCTCACTGCCACCAGCTAGTAAGGAGGATTTATCGTTGGACGTTGCAATATTCACTGCTGATTGTGAGGATGCCCCGTCTACGTAACGATTGTGCAGCCTCTGTCGGGTAATAAGCGATGAAAGAAGCTGATACCACCTAGAAAGAGCTTCTGCTTCAGTCCTCCTCCGCTCTTTGGCCTCTCTTCTAACCTCTTCTTCTGCATATGCCTGATAACATCTCAACGAATTCAACATTAGTTCTACCGGATTGCTTCAAATGCAGTAATGGCTTTGGACTTGATAGCATTTGAACGAAAATGTTTTGAGGAATGAAGAACGAAAACATGATTGGTGGGGGAGACCTCAAAGATATGTAACCAAGCACTGAAAATATATTACAGTTATGCAATTTAATTACCTCAAGAATTGCATCCTTGAACTCGGTACACACCACAATCCCCTCATAAACAGGTAGAGATCGACCATTCCGGAATTCAAATCCAACCATAGCAGGTGAAAAATCTATTTGCAGCCTTTTAGCAATAGGAACCAACCTTGGCAATCTCATATGGACTGTACCAGGTGGAAGGCACTTCTCAGACCACACATCCACTTGACCACGCTCATTCTAGGAAAAAAACAGCAACTGTCACATTCTAGCCAAAAACAACCATAAAGACAAGATCGGCAAACAAATCAAAAAACTGAGCTAAATGTGGTAACCAATTATTCTATCTGCTACATATATGAAAAGAAGCACATATAAACATAACATGTAGAATGTGTGAACAGAGACAAATAACCTTCTCAAGCAACTGCTCTGTAAAACCATCTCAAGAAGCCAACAAACGAACCTAAGATCAGTTTAATTAACATTTCTAGCAAGAAGAGATTTCAAAGGTCTGAATTGCAAATGAACAATTGGAGTAATTAAGCACACCTAAAGGATGTTAGCATATTGCCTTTTAACTATAAACAATATTGAAATTCTATAAAATCTATTCTCTTATATGGGCACAATAACTAACAAATTATTGAAATTCTATAAAATATGTTCTCTTAAAAGGGCACAATAACTTATCCATGTCATTTAAGTGTTTAATCTCCAAAATCCTGAAGTTGTTTTTCATCATGTTTGTAAGGTCAAGAAGCAAAGGGAAAAAGAAATTGTCTTAGTTGGGAGAGAAATCCCAAGGCACAGGAAATGATGACAATGGAACTACCAGTATCTAAGACATAAGATCATGGAAAGTTCGGCAGACATTAAATCTGTCCCGACTCAAATAATGGCAGATGCCTCTGTCTGTAACTCATTATTGAAAACGAAATATTCTTAAGCAGGAGAGAATATAGAGATATGAGAATTAGCTATATGAAAGATGCATAAACTAGATGGATTAACAAGGTTAACATGCTATGGATCTGTCAAAAGAAATCCAGAGCTTTACATGAAGTTGTGAAAGGATTAAAGGGATCCTTACTGGAGAGGCTCTGAACCCGAAATAGGATTGATGCAGCTCTGGGCTTTTGGAAAGTTGAAGATGCAAAGGGAAAATAGACAATCTTTTGAACAATCAAACTATCATAAGATTCTAGCATGCACCCACTTAGAGCAGATCGAGATTCTCAGATGGGAAAAGCGGAAAAGAGTCTATCTAAGCATGGTTCCAAACAAATATTGATCTTATTTTCTTATAGTTTATAATTTAGCATAAAATGTCAAATCCCAAATAAATCTCAACTTTATCAATATGTGTATCACTTAGAAGGCTTCACCTTAGGTACAATGCCATTTACTGCAGGAGGAAGAAACAATGGTTCAGTTTGCCACTGTCCATAGAGAGCGACAGTTCCTTCACAATCTCCCTCGCCATAATCATCATCTTCAACATCCTGTCCTTTGTTCTGCTTTCCAGAACGCTTCAGAACCTGAGCGTAAACTCGCAGATTATGGTACTTGCAGAGTTGAGGACAATCAAAAATAATAATGCAGACACACAAAAGATTTATGTGCAAATAAAACCTTTGCGGGTATCTCATTAGCTTTCACTTGGAGCCCCTCGCGAAGCCATCTTTCCTTTCTTTGGAGTGTTCGTACACAGGATCGTGGGTATACTGGATGACCAGAACAAAAACCTAATACAGGTCCTTTGGGGTAGAGTATCTGATTTTTGTTAAGCCATCTTTCAATTATGTATAGGTGATGGCTTCTGTAAGCCTGCAGAAAAAAATAGTTCAAACCAAATCTATTGGCCGTACAACGTAGTCACATTTTAGCAAATATTTGTGTTTGTTATACCTGTTGATTTGTTGGAAGAGGTTCAGTCAATTCCCTAGTTGCCAACTCCATATCTTCGAGAGAGCTCCTGGTTGCTGTAAAAGAATTCCGTATAAAGAATTTTTCAAGAGTTCTCTATCACTATGTTCACGCATATCTAGCAGGCAATCATTACCTCCTTGTGCAAAATGAACTACATCACTGGTGGCAACCGACTCCAACTCCTTTAATGGTGCCAATACTGCATCCCACCAAATTGAGTTGACTCGTTCAGATGCTATCTTGTACCACTTTGTACAGTACCTGACAGGAAAATTGAAAGACATATTAGGCAGAAGTATCTCCCCGTTAATCTCCTCCTTACACACTCTTCCAATTAATTTAAAAGCTTCTGATTGATCCAATGTCATCAAAGGTGAAAAGTGTTAAAAAGTGCACCGGGTCTATCAGAGTTTTAAGAGCAAAGCAAAAATAAAGTGTAATGATAATAATAATACTTTAGGTCATAAGCAAAATGATGAGGACTATAATGATTCAACAACAACATACCCAGAACTCATGGCTTGCATCTCGTCTATGTAGGGAAGGGGTAAAACAAGGAAAAATGACAAGGGAAAGACACAAATGGTTTAAGATTCTGTGTGTGAAACAATGATGGTATGAAAAAAGTAATTATAATATTATCTAGTAATGAAACCAAGGAGTAAATCAAGATGGACAAACCATAAAAAATGAAAGCATAAATGCTGCAGATAAAATGATTAAGATTATACATAAAACGATGTCTAACAGAACTAAGCCTAAGAGAAACTAAAGCAGTCAATGAAATTTTTAACACCAAAGCAGCAAGAACTCGAAACCTGCGTGTCACATCTTTAGCTCCATTTCCAGCAAAAGCAACAACGTATCTTAAAGGCAACTTGCATGCAGCTGCTGCAGCTTCCACATTTTGCTCTCCATCAGTGATTGCATTTACGACATCAACATGCACCCACTTCCCAGTCAGGTTCTCACCACTGCAGTAGACCTCTGCCCAGTATAGAGGTGCCCCTACTTTCCTAGATCCAACAGCAGTTGATATTCCATGAGAGGAAGTTGAACAATCTTCTGCTTTAATTTTCTTCTTTTTGAACGGTGATACATTTGATGAAGTACTTCCTATATCCTTCACATCTGAGATCATAGTGTTCCTAGCAATTTCAACTGCAGTCGTAGAAAGAGCCATTTCCAACTGCATCTCAAATTCAAGGTCCCCTTTTCTCTTTGGCCGCTCTTTTTTTATAATGCATGCATCGTTAGAATCACCCTGAGCATCTGATGTTGATGCTGACATTCTTTTATTAGACTTATCTGTAATAGTTTCTCTAGACTTGTCATTGGTAGCTTGGCCAGCAGATGTTGAAGTCTTATCGGAAACATTATGCTTGCCATAAGCCATAGATTTAGCAGGAGAGAGAGGAGAACACTTTGGTCCAGCCACCATCAATGTTGAAGAGCTAAATATCCCACTACCAGCCCTACTAGGACCTTTACCAGAGGGATATGATTTCTCAATTTCAGGCTTCAAAGAAGCCACATCCAAGATTGATACAAACCTGCAAAGAATATCTTCAGATATCTTGAAGGTAATTTGTCATGAGACTAAAAACTTGCAATCTTTGGGGATTTCTTAATGCTTGCAAGATCGAGAATAGAAAACATAAGCAGCTTAAATTGTCCTTTTGGTATACATACCACCAGGGGGTTTTCATGTTTGAAATGCAGTAAAGAACCTGTGCAAGAGAAGTTCTAATGCAAGATTGTCACCTAACTTCCTAGACCATGCCGCTTGTTACCAAAATAGAAGACTGCAGAAGGGGACTTCCACAAATGTGTCAAAAAACATGGAAACTTGAATTGTCAGCACTTAGCTAGGGTATATTTATGCACTTCCTTACTCCAACAATAGTCAATTCGTTGACAAATGTGTTAACATCACGATGCAATAGCTATAGCAACTAACTAAATATGTACAGAAAAATGAGAAACAGAACACTTAATATGAACTGGGGAACACGAGTCATAAAAATAATTCAACTGACTTGACACAGTTTCAGAGTTTAAATGCTCTACACAGCTTAACTCCCTCCCTCTGACTTACACATTGACATGAATCCTCATGGTCAACAAGTTAGGACTTAGAGCATTTACGCATAATCGTCATTAAGAAGCCAGAGTAACGGATAATAAAACAGTCAGTAGAAGAACAATAGAGGCCATTTAGCTGTAAATAAGAATAGGAAAAGTAGCAGCTTACCTGGTAGTAAGATTCAAGGCCCTAAACAGGGCTACAGATAATGCAGCAACCTGTAATAACAAAAAAAGGGCTTGTTCTGAGATAAATGGGAAAAATACTAAACACTGTATCTTCAATCAAGATGTAGAAGCCTGCACAGCCTCCAACTCTGTTTTTAAATAGGTAGGTTCCAAAGTTTAAGCAATTAGCCATGATATTACACCATATCTAAATGACCATAGTTTCTTTAATTTCTTTTTTTTTCAAGACAAAAAGGGCAAATAACAAACTTAAGAACTATCTAATTGAACAAACACAAAAACAGGTTAGGTTGTACTACTTGTTGTCTGAGAAACTTCCACAAGCGGATCTGCAATGAATTACTGTGTCTGAATTACAAGAAATTGCAAGCTAAATTTGGTGACTTTAGCACAAAAGCATAAGTTAAACCATTTTCTTCAACAGCAACCATCATTATCTATTACCATCTCCTGTCACTATAAGACTGCTTATGTCTATGCAACCTAGTCTCCGACAATCTGATTCATATCTAGGGGAGGACATTCGGAATTCTGTTCAGTATTTTCAAAGTTCATTTTCGATAATCAGTAATTGATAGTAGATACCAAAAACCAAACTTTCAAAGCTCAGTCCAGTACAGTAAATCAAACCTCGGTATGGTAAATCCCGGTACAGTAAGTTGGTAATTACTTATAGACTTCACCTTTACAAGGCCACAACTCCTTTTTACTACTCAGGTACTCCCCCCACTTTTTTGGTTGGCCTAATTTTTTACACTCACATTAACTCTTCTAAACACCCAATTAGTCCTGCTTTAAAGTCTGAATTACCCCTACCACCGTCCATTAATTATATTTCTGCCCACAGCTTGTTTTACCCTCAAAAAATTTCTATATTTAATAGGCACTCAGAGAGTATAGAAAGGTTTAAATGGAAAGTAATAGATATGAGGTTACTGACTGATTTGAATAGGACAGTGACCTTGAATAAACAACTAGCATTTCAACTCTCTGAAGCATTAAAATTTAACTTGTTGATCACTGTGCTGCTGGCTCCTTAATTAGAGACTATTTTCTAAATAGAAAGTGAAAATTCTTGAACATTGTACGCAAGATTAGAGCGAGAGAACTTGATCGGTTATAATCACAAACAAGAAAAACTGGCATGTTATCAAAGTCATTTGACTGTGAATCTTTAGTTTATTTAAGGCATCATGCCAACACTTGAGCTAAATAGATAACCCAACATAAGAGTAAGGCGATGTCTATAATTGGAAAACTGTAATAGATTAAAATACTGTGGTATTCGGTAGTACTGACTTGTCTGGAACCGGGTACCAAAACCGATTACCAAAAGTCTGAAATTTACTCCCAAATACAGTACCAGTTAGCGAATCACCAAATTTCTCGGTTCTGCTCGGTAATTTGGTTTACGGTGAACTATGCCCAACCCTATTCATATCCTAAAGCAAGAAAATGCAAATACATGATGGGGCAGAGAAGTAAGCATGTGATGTAGAGGAAACATGTCAAATGTCAGGGTAGCCTTAATCCATTACACGGGAACTTCCCAAGAGAGCACGCAATGTTATGGAAAAAGCTATGCTCAGAACAAGCAAAACAAGGAGGAAACACTTATAAAGGAAAACATACCTCTTCTGGGGTCCCTTCCTGGGACTCGAGAGTTGATGCCAAAGCTGAATGAAATGGCTTCTCCATATCATTTGCACCTCTAACACGGAAATGACTGTGGCACTGCATCCAGTGGTAAAAGGTGAAATAAGAGAATGAAACTTCTATATCAAAGGGTAGTTATAATGATACCATGTAACACATACCCAATTGACAAGAGGAGCAAGTGCCTTTGCAGTAAGTTTTGGAGCATCGGTCAACTTCAGCAGATGTGCAGGCAGCAGTGAAAGTAAAGAAGCCTGGCAAAAGTAAGTAATTTCTTATATAGTATACGTATCAGTACTTGGAGCAAACGATTAAAAGTCAAAAGCTCGTCAGTATTTCCATATCATGCACACAGAAGAGGTATAGCATGCTAAGTCAAATATTAATTTCATAATAAATGAGAGTTGCCAAAAAAGCATATGATAACTGAAATTATCTGAGAGTATGTAAGCATAGGCACAAAGTTCCCACTGATCATCTGTTGTAGAATTATATAGAGATTTTAAATTTACACAATTTCTAAGTTCAACACATATAACAACCATAAGTCCATAACAGCAAGAAAGGTGAGAGATGATTAATCTAGTTAGAATATCAAACTACAGGCATAAGAAAGAACCTGGATAAGAGGATCATTGCAAGCGCTATCTACCAACCTTCCCCTTGCTAGTAAACAAAGCAAGTTAACCTTATGCACAAGCTCAGCCAATTCCTGTAATTTATGGAGGAAAAGTATAACTCGATGCACTTCCAACAAGGGACTAAAATCTTAGATCATGGTATTCATATATTTATCATATTCAAACCACCTTTTCTTCAGCAGTTGCTCGCCGTACTGTCTTCTGTTTACTAGGATCAGGCGGAGCATCAAACTCAACAGTCACACCATTGATTGTATCTTCCTTAACATTGCTTTCGAACTTCAAAGTATCGACTGGCCCATCTTCCCAATCAATACCATCAAGTTCATCTTCCCTCTCAATACTCTGACACTGAACATCTGTACTTCCATTTTCCACTTCTGGTGGCACATTTTGTAACACATCTGTAGTGCAGCATTTAGCATCTAATGTAGTCCTTACAACTGTAGTACCAGTAAGCTGCTTTTCTGCCTCACTTGATCCATTCTCTGGCTAAACATATAAAACATAATAGAAATTAAGAAATCCATTATAAAAATGCAGTTCATACCTAAATCATCATCCAAAACACGTGCAAACCACGTCTGATTAATCAGCACTATGAAACAAAGAGATACTTCTTCCTGGAGGAAATGTTTCACTCGGTACATTGACTAACTGATGCGATAGAGCAAGAAAGAAACAAACCTCGCCCATGGTATCCTGTTTGCGTAGGTAACTATCATCTGTTTTCAGACCCCGAGAGCCACGTGACTTGTTGACTCGTTTCAAAAGTTTCCCCACTGCACCTCGAGATATGTTTGCAAGAGTTTCTGAAATCAAGCATTCTATTCTTAACATAGTTTCAACCTTAAAGTACTCAAAACTCTACTATTATTGTCAATCCATATTAAATTACTTCTTAAGATTTTTAAAAATACTAATTAATAATGAACAATTGCAATGGAACAAACCATTGCCACTGGCTTTGTCTTTGCAGTCGCTTCGGCTCTCCATCTCACCATAGTGTTTCAAAGAGTCTTCATTTGCTGTCCAAAATGGAACACATAAGTTAACCAGACCTCAGTGTGCTCCGGTAATGGAACAAACAAACTTAGCACATAACACAAGTCCATGCATAAGCATATTGATCTTCTCCCTTTTGATCAGTGGTCACTAGTCATTTGCAAAGCTTGTGAATGTTCGTTTCAAGTAAGACACCACTCAGGCAGACAAACAGAAATTACTTATCATCAAAATACACACGCTATCAATTGAAAATAAAGAAACATGCCTCAGATGGTTGGCTATTCATTTTTTCACTTCGACCACAAGATTTTTCAAAGCTATAACCCAAACAAAGAAAACGCTACCAACAAAAAAAAATGAATCCCAGAAATAACTTGCAAAGAAAGATGAAAAGATCCCATAGAGGGATAGTTGAAGAGGGAGGCCAGTTAAAAGAATAAGTGCAAGAATCCAAGATTGAATTGTATGCATTCTTCCTTGTGTTTTTGTGTCGTGATGTTGGTTAAAGAAAAAATACCACTTGATAAACAGAAAGCCAAAGATATCTACCAAAGAAAGATGAATGAACCTGAAAAGAGGATTGTAAGAAGGACTAGAGAAGCAAATAAATGTGAAACAAAATCTAAAAATTGAAACTTTATGCAGTCTGGTTGTGTTTTTGGTGGCATGTTGTGTGGTTAACGAAAACATACCAGTTGATGAACTGAATACCATTGGCAACTAGCAAACAAAGATGAAATAATCCTATAAAGGGGTAGTCAAAGAATAGGATCAAATTAACCAAAAACGAGAAACAATAATCAAAGATTGAACTTCCTATGCTTGGTTATGTTTTGCTGTAATGTTGTGTAGTTAAACATTTGCTAAACTGAAACCCAAAGAAAAACATGGAAAAAACAATCCTTTAAACCGATAGTTAAAGAATAGGATAAATAAACTAAAAGGGCATAACACATAGATAAACCCTCAAACTTGTCCTCAATTGGCAAGTAAATGCTCCAACTTTGAGTATGGACATCTCAACTCATCTCCACTAGGTCAGTTAAACACTCCAACTTACAAAGACACCTCCAAAATCTATATGCCACGTCAACATCCGGTGTCCAAGAGACGGAGGATGAGTGGAAGTATTTAGTTACCCGTTGAAAACAAATTGAGGTGTCTAGATGTACATTCTCAAAGATAGAACACTTACTAGCCAATTGAGGTCACGTGTTAGTGTATGTTTATGTATTAAGCCAATTAAAAATGAGAAACAATAATCAAAGATTGAATTTTTATGCTTTATTTGTTATGTTTAGCTCTGGTTAATCAGATGCTAAACTGAATCATAAAGAACCTAGCAAACAAATGTAACCGATAAAGGGTGGTTAAATAAGACACGGAAGCAAAAAAAAAAGGAGAAACAATAATCAAAGATAGAATTTTTATCCATTCTTGGTTATGTTTTGGTGTGGTCAATCAATTGCTAAACTGAAATCACAAAGAAAACTAGCAAACAAATGTGAAATAATCCGATAAAAGGGTGCATACTTAAAGAAGACACAAAAGCAAACAAAAATAAACAACAACATAGCGAGACTGTTTCAAATAGACCTCAGCTTTAAAAAAAGAGGATTACAGATATGGAGCCGTAACAAGAATGAAATAATACAAAATGGAGAGCACTACACATCATAAAAAGAAAGAACGGTAACCACAATGAAATAATGTCATAACGGGATAACAAAAACACTGGTGATAACCGAAATTAAAGAACAAGAAACTACGAGAACAGTGCTAATACTACAAAATGAGAAACAAAACTCAAAAAAAAAAATGAACTTTTATGCATTCTTGATTGTGGAAACATACCAGTTGATTGATTCTGTCGCTTTGCCTGATTTCTGGTTCGCATTTTTTTCGATGAATTTAGCTGAAGGAGAAGAAGAAGAGGCGCGAGCTATTTGGTACGGTTGAAACCTATGAAATTCCCAAAACACGGGAAGGAGGAGCAGAATTGTGCTTCTTTTTTCTTTCCCTTTTTAGTTATTTTGAGATAAAATTGTTGTTAGTTGTTTTTACGTGTCATTGTTAAACCTGAAATCTCGTGACTCCCATTATTTTGTTGATCACGGATCACACCATTGGGTGCTAAATTGTTTGTTTTCTACTTTTTCTTTTTCTACTTAGTCATTACAAGGTCTTTCGGAAATAATTATTTTGTCTCTCCGTGAGATAAGGGTTAAGATATGTATATAGTATATACTCTACTTTCTGCATTCATTTATACTTGATATTATTAGCGTATATATTATTAATCATGTGTTTAGACATAGTATTCTAACAATTTTTAAGATTAAATATCTAAGTGGGAGATTGTTGGGATATATACTATTAATCATATGTTAAAATATACAGTAATATTTATTATAGAATAAATATTTATTCAGTTTTAATAGATTATATATTCGTTTGTGATGTCTCTTTATTTATATAGTAGAATATGGTATAGTGTATAGAATTTAAGTTTATACACATAGGATTAAATCATCGGTTCTTATAAGTATAAAGTTTTTTGTTAACAATCTAAGATGAAAATAGACATGCCATTGGTACAATTGTAGCACAAGATTATATAAATTTATCTTGATTATGGAAAAGGTATAGTTCCAACTTTATGTGATAGTGCATTTCGTATGTATTGAACGCAAATGAGTAGAGATAGTTGCTTTAGATTGATTGACAAAAACATATTCTCTAAACTGTTAAATGTATTTATATTTGCGTATATTAATTATCATTTTGATTTATTAAAAGGTGATATTTTGAGATGGGTCAATTGGATGATAATAATATATATTGGTGAAATAATAAGTTAGTTGATAGGAATTCATATCTCGTTATAGAGATTGATGATATACCTTTTTGAGAAGCTTATAAGTTTTTATCATGTCAAACCTTACAAGTTGATTTTTGAATCCAACACATGAAATAAGTTAAGTAGTGCTCTTATTCAGAAATAACAATATTTTACGTTTTCATTATCAATTATAGTTACAGTTTATCCAAGTGTTAAATAGTAACACCCTCTCCAATCTTATGTATACTTGTAATCCCATATTGTTTTCTGTAACATCGGTATTGAAGCTTCATCAATCTTATAATGAAATCCAAAGAAATTAATAAAAGTATGGACATTTAGATAATTTGATATCAATTAAACGAATCCATTCATTTTTCTTTTTTCCAATTCGATGTATACGTGTAATCCCATAGTACTGTGTATCAGTATATGTGTTGAATCGTTATTAATCTAAATGAAATTTAAAGGAATAGATGAAAGTATAGACATTTAGATGAGTTGAAATCTAAGGACCCGTTTGGGCATAGATTTTCCAAATAATATTTGGGGAAAAATTTGATAAATAGTGTCTGTCCATAGAATTTGATATTATTTGGCAAATATTTTTTACAAATATCCCAAATTCCCAAATACTAGTTTTTTCTAGTATTTGGGCCAAATTCATTATTTGGGATCTTTTAAAAATTAAAATTTTATACCAAACTTTCATCTTTTACCAAAACACCCTCTATAGTAGTTGTTTGCGTTGTATTACATAATTTTTTACGTGAACACCAAAGCAGTGATGAAATATTTAGTGAATATGAAAGTGATGATATGGTTGTTGATGAAAATGATGAACAATCGACTCACGGTAACAAAGTCACGTGCTTTGTCTACTTCACGATGTATGGAACGATACTTGTTGCACTCACTCCAAACTATCACATTGCTGACACTACTTGTTATTTGTTGCAATAAAGATTCAATTGACTTATAATACAAACTTATGGTTGATTTTGATAGTTTTTAAAACTTATGGATATAAATCATATTTTACTAAAAAGTGAAATATGTTTTCCAAATACTATTGCCAAACACATGGTGAAATTTCATTCAAATTTTCACCCAAATAATATTTGCCAAGAATATTTGAAAATCTATGGCCAAACACTAGCTAAATGTTGCTAATAGTTGTCTATATATGTCATTTCCTCGACACACTTTTATTGGGCCTACCAACAAGCCTATAGACAAATTTTAGAGAGGCCCAAAGAAGTCGTCAAGTCCAACCCGGAACAAAAAACAAATCTTCTCCAATTCCCTTTTTTTTTTCTCTGAAACCCTAACACACATTTTCTTCACTCCCGATCAAAAATCTTCTCATCAATGGAAATTCTCTCTTAAAACCTGAAAGTATCTTCATAGTTACTCATTTTCCTCTCTTCCTCTCCTGGATTTCTGCGAAAATTTGCAGATTTGTACGTTCCTGGCGTGTCTCTGCATATATTGGTAAGGTTTTATTGCTTTTTTGAACATTATTTTGCTGTTGGTGCTGCGGATAACTCATTTTTTAGCTGCATTCCTGATTTTTTTTTGTTTTTGCTGGTTTTTGAATTGTTTGATTTGCTTCTCTGTTTGTATCATCTGTTTCTATATATATTGGTAAGCTTTTGTTATTTTTAATCGTTTTTTGCTGTTGTAGCTGCGGAAATTTCATGTTTTAGCGTTACCTTTTAGTGTACTGCTATGTTCTTCTACCTTATACTATGTAACTCTGTGTGCATTGACCCTAATTGAACACTAAGATATTACCTTCAATAAAAGAACTTCACTAAATATTTGCCATCAGATGTCTGGCTTGGGAATTTGTTATGTATGTTTGTATGTGATTACCTATTTAATACACGATTTAAGATGGTTTATCTGTTCATTTTGTCAATACTCCTTTTCCTTTAAGGAAATCTCTCGCTGGAAACAGCAAATGTTGCAGGCCTGGGAGGACTTTATGAGGGTATATGCAGTTTGAAGTTTAGATTGTTTAGCTGGTGCCTGCATTCTCCATCCTTTTAAATGAAATGAACCTTTGGAATGATGATTATGGAGTAATCCATCTGATTTCAAGCTGATGCGTTACAAGAAAACATAATGATTATTTTATTTTATTTTACTAAATAGGCAATAAGATAGTATAACGATTGCCTTGTAGTATGACTTGCTGCTAATAGTCTTTCTATAACATGACAACCTGTTATCATTTTCTAATAATTTATCTCACCTGCTGTATCTGTATACTTGTATTGGTGGGTAATGCTTTCTGTCAAGTGACTGACTGCTTTAGCCAACTGTGAAACTGACTTGATTATTTTAATTGGAAAACCTTGGTGGTTACCAGTATTCGGAAGTTAGTCACCAAATTCTGTGTCTTATATTTGCGTTAGCAAGATGATGAAGATTGAATTAATTGGAGTCCGGAGATGATCCCCTGTATCGTCTTGCCTGTGAATTGGATAAGCTGACTGCCCTAAGCAGGAAGTTTTGTGAAATTTGAGGGAAAGGAAAACAAAGTCTAAAATATCCCATGAATATATTCAAAACAGCCAGAACTATTCAATGATTTTTCTTTTTTCTGTTATTTGGATTGTTTGATTTGTTCATCTATTTCTACATGTTTCTACATATATTGGTAAGGCTTTATTGCTCTTTAATCATGATTTTGCTAGTGTAGCTGTGGAAAGCTCAGGTTTTAGCTTTATTTAGTGATTTTTTCTTTTGCTGGTTTTTGAATTGTTTAATTTGTTAATCTGTTTGTAACATCTGTTTGTACATGTATTGGTAATCTTTTGTTAATTTAATCATTTTTTGCTGTTGTAGCTGCGGAAAGCTCATGTTTTTGTATTCAATTATTTTTGTTTTTGAATTGTTTGATTTATTCATCTGCTTGTATCATGTGTAAAATTGAGTGTACCATTTTGATTCTTTTTTAATTAATTTTTTCCATTGATTTACATGTTTTTGTTTTTTATCAAATAGTTGAATCTACACAATGCACATTCGTTTTTGTCCACTTTGGACCTTTTCTTGCCATATGTTTTGGTGTGGTTCAATTACTGCTCAAGTATATCTCTCTGTATCATTTGTATATTTTGTTTTTTTGTTGCTAAAATATTTCTAATGTAGGTAGTTTGTATCATTGTGATGGGGAGTAGATTGGGAAGAAGAGTTGTGAACTTTGCAAATCTTCCGATTAAACTTCTCATGCCTTCCTCTTTCTCCAACATCACTGAGATCTCCCTCAAAACCATCCCCTCTGCTTCCAAGGTAACACATCTTAATAATATTTATTAAACTACAACAAGAACTACCCTTCAATCTCAAACTAGTCGTCAATATTTCAAGTGTTAGAGCAAGTAAAATTTTGGGACCTTCTATCTTTAGGTTTTATTGCCCTTTGAAAGATTAAAGTGCTTAAAATTTTCAAAGTATGTATTCCAACTTGGCATTTTTATAAAGAAGGATCTTGAGTCTTCCATAACTTATTGGATCTGATCTGCCTGTCTAGTTTTTATGTTACCTTGTGGTTGTTCGAATTGCTCATTTTGAATCTGTTGCTGTATGAAATGATTCCATTTATTTTAGTGTTACTTTGAGGCTGTTCAAATTGCTTATTTCAAATCTGTTGCTGTATGAATAATGACGGGTTGGATGGGAACTGGGAAGTGATGAATTGTTTGTTTGCAATTCCTTTCTGCTTCTCTTCCTGTTGTTTGATGTTTCTCTTAGCCCATCTACGAAGCTGCTTAATATACTGCCCAATGTGCTGTCATCCTTTTGTTAATTCTAATTCGGCTGATTTGGGTCTTAGTATCTGCCTGCGAAGTCTTGCATTTCTTGGTTACTGCAAAAATGAACAGAAATCTTTGCATATTGCTCGGAGGGGATCTACATTGCACACCAAGTAGTAGTGGAAATTGTTCTCGTGAAAATAAATTTCTCTCTGATCTCTGCTCTTTTATTCTTAGAAGCTTTTTTGTTTTCTAGAATAAGAAGTGATGGTGAAATGTGTGTTTTTGGAGTTGTAGGTGAACTAACTTTAGGTCACATGGTGATTTGGGTTAATCACTCATTGTCTCTCATGCTTTTTTCTCAAATGATTAGACTCCTATCATGAAATCTTTCAGTGAAAAATGTATATATTTCCCTCCTGGTGCGAGTAAATAATTTCTACATTTGATGCTAGAAATGTGTAATCTTGCTAGTTGGTGTTGAGTGCATCAGCTATATGAATTATTCTTGAACTTTTATGTATAGATTGAGATAAAAAGGGTTTTGGAGTCCCTCTACGGCTTTGAAGTTGAAAAGGTCCAAACCCTTAACATGGATGGAAAGAAGAAAAAGAGAGGTGGGCTGTTAATTGCTAAACCAGACTACAAAAAAGCTTATGTTACTCTTAGGAATCCATTATCTATATCGCCGGACCTTTTCCCTATCGGAGTGATCCAAGAGGAAAAGAAGAATATGAGCAAGAAATCTAAGTCTAGCATTGTTGAGGATGATGAACCTAAGAAGATGCATTGGCTTGACGAGAAGAAAGATGGAAGGAATCGGTCAGAGATGAGATTTGGCCGTGGCCGTGACCACCGTAGTGGACAACGTTCAGATGTTGGCCGCGATCGTGGTGGAGAACGTCGTGATGTTGGCGCTGCAGCAGCAAAGTTTCCTTGGAGCAGTATGAGGTCTTATGCTCCTAGGTAGATCATTATTTTTGCTGCGTCTAGGTAGATTATCTTTCAATTCGGAATAATTGAATTAGTATCAATGTATGCTTGCATCATTGGCATTGTGTTTAGTACAAATTATAATCGGATATTGCTAGTTTAATTCCAACAAGTTACATGGAGTTTTATCGGTTTTTCTTAAAGCAAAATTGATGCACTCATGAATAATCGTTTTTCTTAAGCCGAGGTGCCATTAGAAATAACCTCTACCTTACCTTTGTGTGGTAAGGTCGGTCTGCATATACTACACCCTCCCAGTCTTTGCTTATGGTTGTTTTTGTAAATTGAAAATGAGAAGCAACAATCAAAAGATTGAATCCCTAAAATTTTGCACTAGAGGACATATATTTTACTTTTTATAAAACCAATGATCTAATCTATGCTATTATTTTAACAACACTCTTAATTCAAGAAAATTTAAAATTAACAGCATTTTACGTTCTTATTATTAGTTATTATCATAATGACAGTTTATCTAATTATCAAATATAACAATAATTTACTTAAAATATTCGCGATATAGTGTATCGATTTACTCTATATCAATGTAAATAGATATAGAGTGAATTGATACACGGGTACAAAGCAAATTGATACAGTTCTCAGAGAACATATATGTAACAAATAAACAAACCCTTAATTCTCATTATGTATTGTATTTTTTAAAACCTCTCGCCTTTTCAAATAACGATGGTTTCACTCGTTATAGGACTTGACCAAACATCTCACGACACGAGCTGACGACACCACACAACACCTATAAATGTATAAAGTACAGAAACCTCAATAATTTGGGTGCTAATTACATTCTATTCTGAAAGTTTCTCAAATTACAATAATTTTGATTTTTTCAGATTTCGTGGATACATAATTTATATATCATATACATAACTATAAATTAGATTTATACTGATTTAAGTTTAAAATAATTGAGGTTATGTATCAACTATAATATTTATACCAGATATATTGTACACAAACAAAGTTATATTATATCTGATAGATGTGAAGTGATGTATTCCGATGTTAAAGAGAGAAATAAGGAAAAATTAGATTTTCGTACTTAATTCAAATGGTAAGTTATTTTTAAAATTATGTTATCTTACGTCGTATAATTACGTATTTGGGCCTACCAACAAGCCTCTAGGCCTATAGACAAACCTTAAAAGAGGCCCAAATGGACTTTCTTATACAGGAAGTCGTCGATCCGTTGACTCCAAGTAGTATTTAACACTCCCAGCGTTCAATACACGAAACACAGAAAAACAAATAGCCCTAGCTAGTAATTCTTCTCCAATTCCCTTTTTTCCTCTGAAACCCTAACAACACTTTTTCTTCTCTACCGATCAAAAATCTACTCATCAATGGAGATTCTGTCTTAAAACCTGAATATATCTTCATAATTGCTCATTCTCCTCTCTTCCTCTCCTGTATTTCTCTACATATCCAGCGAAAAGTTGCAGATTTGTACGTTCCTGGCGTGTTTCTGCATATATTGGTATTATTTGTTGCTTTTTTTGGAAGTTTTTTGCTGTTGTAGCTGCGGATAGCTCATGTTTTAGCTTTATTCAACGATTTAGTTTTTGCTGTTTTTTAGAATTGTTTGATTTGTTTATCTGTTTGTATCATCTGTTTCTACATATATTGGTAAGCTCTTGTTATTTTTAATCGGTTTTTGCTGCGGAAATTTCACGTTTTAGCTTTATTTAATGATTTTTGTTTTTACTGGTTTTTGAATTGTTTGATTCGTTCATCTGTTTGTATCATCTATTTCTGTATATATTGGTAAGCTTTTGCTGTTTTGTATCGTTTTTGCTACTGTAGCTGCGGAAAGATCATGTTTTAGCAGTATTGAATGAGTTTTGTTTTTGCTGGTTTTTGAATTGTTTGATTTGTATCTGTTTGTATCCTGTGTAAACTTGATTGCATTATCTGTTTCTACATATATTGGTAAGCTTTTGTTGATTTTAATCATTTTTTGCTATTGTAGCTGCGGAAAGTTCGTGTTTTAGCCGTATTCAATGATTTTTTGTTTTTGCTGTTTTTTTTTTCTGGTAAATATTTCAGACACAGCCTATATCTATTTGCCACTTCTTTCTATAGACTTTAGATCATTGTTTATTAGTAATTCCTTTGAGATGTGACATTTATTTGTCTAATAGTTGGAACATTTTCTAGTTTAAATGTCATTGTAAGATTCTACCCTTAGTTGGAACATTTTCTAGAACATTTTCGTATTTGTAGTGGCTTTTTTCTTGCTGATTGCTTTTGTTAAACATGATTTTAACAATCATTGTTGATGTGATTTGTTTCCTTTCTTACAGATTGGCTTTAACTGAAGTTTTCCCAGTCTGCTTTACCTCATCATGGCTTCACTGGATATGACCCTGGATGATATGATAAAAAGTAGGAGAAATATCGAGAGGGGTGGCAGGGGTCAAGGCAGGGCCCGGCGTGGAAGAGGGGCAGGTGGATCATTTAGAGGTGGATCATTTAGAGGTGGAAGGACAACAGGAGCTCCTCGTAGAGGGCCACTTGGCGTTAATGCTCGGCCATCAGCCTACACCATTGCCAAGGCAAGCTCAAAACTATTGGAAATCTTATGATTTCATAGACACATCTGATATGCTTTATGAACCCAACTGAAGGTTCTCTGCTTTTGTTTAGTTGACGTACAAGCGACTCTTGATTTTTTTGGTTCCAAGGAGAAGTCCACTTTGGTTCAGCCATAATAAGCTGTTCAACTGTAGTGCAATTGTTGATGATCTTTGAACTTTCTCCTTACTAGAGGATTTCTGATGGATTTTGATTTAAGTGGGAGATTCAGGTGGCCCTATTCAGGCAAATCACTTCTTTGTAGCATGTTTCTTGGGGAGATTCATTAACTGAAAATTTAAGAGCCTTCACACCATTTAAACATTCCTAACCCCTAAATGTATAGAGATTAGAGGGAGCTTTCTTAACCGTCTGTTATCCTTATGGTTCCAAGGAGAAGTTCACTTTGGTTCAGCCATAATAGCTGTTCAGCTGTAGTGCAATTGTTGATGATCTTTGAACTTTCTCCTTACTAGAGGTTTTCTGATGGATTTTGATTTAAGTGGGAGATTCAGGTGGCCTATTCAGGCAAATCACTTCTTTGTAGCATTTAAACGTCCCTAACCCCTAAATGTATAGAGATTAGAGGGAACTTTCTTAACCGTCTGTTATCCTTATTGTCTAGTAGCAATTGCTCTAGTTTCTCATTATTGGTTTAAAGAGGGAGTTTGTGGCTGTCTTCATGAATTCTACTTGCATTTTGTGGAACTGCTAAGGGACAAGATCTTCTGTTACCATCTCATTTCAAGGCCTTTTTGCAAAGGTGGCTTCATTTGAACATCAGAACTGGAGCTCTTACCTTTTTGCTTAAGTACCTGATGTGCAGTGGGTCAAATCCTTTAACTCCCATCTACACTTAATTCTGCATCGTTGACTTCTCTTTTGCTATTAGATTGCATTTTTTGAGCAATTCAACTTAACTGGAAACTACTGCTAGTGCGATGGAACTTTGATGAAATGATCTACTGTTGAAGAATGGTGAATTTATCTAATTGTTTGGTAGCATGCTGACTTTTACTTTCACACCTGTTAATCTTTCCGGCATGCTTGCTTCAGACTTTCCGCAGAACCAAGAATTTGCCATGGCAGAATGGTTTGTTTGAAGATAGCCTTAGAGCTGCAGGACTGTCATCAGTATTGGAGAGTGGCACAAAGTTATATGTTTCTAATTTAGACAATGGAGTGACTAATGAAGATATAAGGGTACACCTAGAGCTTGTCTTTTCACATTATACACTCCTTTGCAATAGATGTCTTTGAAGATTTGTTAAAACCAGTCTTGAAACACAGGAACTCTTTTCGGAGATGGGAGAACTAGTACGATTTGCAATCCACTATGACAAAAATGGACGTCCAAGTGTAAGTTATTCTGCTCTTCATTTTGTATTGTAATGTTTTCAAGGTCTTTTTACTTGCTAAGTTGCTATATGTTTATTGATACAAATGAATCTGTTTATTTGCTGTTTAAAGATAACACTATAAGAATATGTGTGTATTATTGTTTAATGTGGAAGAAAGAAACATGATTGAATTATAACAAGATGAGAGGAGGAGAATGAAAAGGAAGAATATCGCCAGCAGTTTGCTAATTATGTTCTAAGAAAGTTAAAGTTGTGCGAAGATTGGCATGGCTGTGAAAGGCATAGAATAATAGATCTACTTTAAGATGTCAAAATTTTTGAACCCTATGCTACTGGCTCTTGGGAGATTTGGTTAAAAGAATTTGATATAATAGAAGATCTATAATTAATTGCTATGTCTGTGTAAATTTTAATGGACCCTTTGTCTCTTGTTATTTGTTTCAAGACCTTCAGTTGTGGATTAATTGAATATACTAATTCTTAGTCGCATGCTGCTGGTTTACTCTTGGTAGGTCTTTCATTGTTATATTACCTCTGCAGAAAATACAATAGGCACTATCTCAATAGAACCATATATTCTCACATATAGATTTGCAGCAGTAAGCTATTTGGTAGTAGCATTTGTCTGTAGAGATTTGTCTTGAGTTCATAGTAGTAATTTGGTTTTACAAACAGCATATCCCCTTCCTTTTAAGGGTGGAAATTTCCTTGTATCTGACTTGTAAACATGATATGAAACTACGCAAGAAGAGAGTTAAAGTTCTTTAGCCTTTGACTCTCTAGTATTGTATGAAATCACATTTACTGGTCGAATCAAGATTTGAAGACCCAGGAAAAATATATTCTCTGATTAACTTGGTAGTATTAAATTATAGTTAATAAGGGGGTTTGAAGGTATCCCAAAGGCTGTCAAATTGATTATGGAAATAATTGCAAGCGGTTTTAGCAAAGTGGGACCATTGAAAATGGCCTACAAGTTCCTGTCACTGGTTTTCTAGAAAGTGCTGCTCTATTTAATATATGTGTTATTTTTCCTTGATATAATAATGTCAAATCAATTTTTTATCCTTTTTTGTTATCATGTAGTAGTATTCAGGAAAAAGAAGTAGAAGATATTAAACATCTAGTAGCACATGTCCGTAGTTGCATGCATATGCAGATATGTGTATTTGTTGCTTAGGTCTTTTGCTTATGAGTTTCAATATTTGGACTCAATGTTTCTGAATTTTATAATGCTAGTCTGTGTGGTTTTAGTTTTGTCCTCAAATGTGAAGTTGATCTTATCTTAACTTTCAGGGCGCTGCTGAGGTGGTCTTTGCCAGAAGAAGTGATGCATTCCAAGCTCTTAAGAGATATAACAATGTGCAGTTGGATGGCAAGCCTATGAAGATTGAAATAGTTGGTTCCAACCCAGAAATTCCTTTGTCAGCTCGTGTAAATGTAGTTGGAGGAACCAACCGGAGGAGGACTGTTGTTATGGCGTATGTTAATCTATTAACCATCTCTTTCTTTGGCCTGAGAATTTTGTTGTTTCATGTTTGTGTATGTTTGAATGCTAACTGTGTGTACTTACATACTCAAAGCTCTTTCTGTGTATAAGCATCTTACCAAAGGTTTTGTGCAAATGCTTGTTCTTTCTTTGAGAGTTGAATTTGTACTTCAATTTCTGCAGGCCGGGTGGTCCAGCTCGTGGAAGAGGAGGTGCTACTAGTCGTGGTTCTAGGTAAATTTGTGATGTGGTTTTACTTGTTAGACGAGCTGTGCTTGTGTTCCTATTATAAAGTCAAAGATACATGTATTTTTCTTTAAACATAAAAAAACAAAGAAAAATACGTGTATAAATACAGACCGGTAGAGATGTTCAGTGTGAGCTGCATTTCATGGTTGCATGTTTATAGCATGTGTGTAAGCTGGATTTCATTTTTCTATACAGTCAAAGGGGCCGTGGTGGTTTGAGAAATGCACCTGGACGTGGTCGAGGTGGTGGTGGCGGTCGTGGTTGGGGTAGAGGTCGTGGCCGCGGTGGTAGGGGAAGTGGTGGTAGGGGAAGTAACAGGGCCGCTGATAAGTCAGCTGAGGATCTTGACAAGGAGCTGGACAGCTACCATGCCAACGCTGACGCCATGCAAAGTTAGATGTGGCACTGCTATAATTTGTGACTTAACTAGAAGAACCAATCATGTCTACTATCTCTGTGTATCCCGTCACGAAACTCATGCTTTCCAGTTGTAGTTTCTTACCGTTTATGATTGTACGATACAGGGATTGCTTGATGAATGCTTTTTAATCCCCTAATGAACGAATCGTAAATAGAGTGGTTTATTTTTCTTCCCATCTTTCTTTACAATTAAAGTTCTGCTTGAATTATGCGCAAGGTAATTATATTGTTCAATTGTACTCTTATCCATTTGAGGAGATAAAGTGAATTGAATGAGCATTGAGTGAACACCTTATATTGCAAAACACTTTTATACCTTCGTCTAGTAGTGTTGTAATATTATATTACAACAATACGTATTCAGTAATATCATTTGCATATTGATAATTCATTTCATTCATAAGACCACTAAACCCCCAATCCCCCACCCCACACACACTCCACACAACCAATTAAAGAAACTCTTAGATCCTACAAGGAAATGAGCAATAAAAATAGCATGTCGTATCAATGGAAAGTTCTGAGAATATTTCATTGATCCTAAATGGATATATTCTTCTCCTTCTCGTCGTCCTCCTTATTGACTTCCTCTTTCTTTTCTTCTTCCTCCTCCAACTCCAACGCGGATACTGGAAACGACTTTTTAATACCACTAGGGATAGCAAATGTAATTTTTTTCGATTGAGGATCCTTAATCGAAATATCAGAAACATTAATCCAAAAAGCTAGCTACTTAGTTTTAACCCCAGTTACATTTTTCAGTCTACGATTTTCAACGAACGACCTGACCTCAGCAGCATACGTCACGGTTTTTTTTAATCCTCTTGAAGCAATGATCCGTTTCCTTCTTCTGTTTCAACCAAACGAACCCGGTTTCATGATTTCGACCGACCTCGACGACGTCCTCCAATGGGAGGATTCCATGTGGCAGGTTGATTTCTTCAAGAAGTTCAAGTGATTTCTTCATGCATATTAATGGGTCAGTGTATACTTCAGCATTTTCACGATGATGATCATAAATCAATGACATTATGAGAAGTTTGGGAAAGGGAAAATGTGAAGATGAAATTTTTAAGTGTGTGATGGAAGTTGTTGTTTGTTGAGTGAGGGGTTTGGGAATTGATGGGGGATACTTATAGGTAGGGAGGAACGAGTCAGGATTTGAAGTTTAAGAGTTTTGAATTTGAGAGAGAGAGTAATAATTGAGTTCACAATAACAACATTAAAAAATTGTGTAAAAGTTATTGAGTTCATCTTCACTGTTGAAGATATTGATGCCTTTATTTTAGTAAGGTGTAAGTTGGAGAGCTCTTGATTTTAAATAATCACACTCTTGAATTTCTAAATTTTCCATGTGATACAATGTCAATTGCTTTTTGGGTACTCATATGTTAGTTTATTGTGTGTTGATATTTTGATATTATGAGTTAACTAATAACTTGTTTGGATGGTGTTACCTATAGTTTTATAACGTATTGTATCATTTTCCATTGTTAGTTAATGCTACACATCTGCAACAATATGAAGAATAACCTTGTAATATTATTAACAAAGTAGGATATGGGATACAAATTATTATATATAAAAAAAAGGTAAGGAAACGATAACATAATGTAATAAGCAAAGTCCAATGAAAAAAAAAAAGGTACACAACCACACTAGATTAATCGTCACATAGAATGAGACTTTTTGTAGTTACATAGCGACGAATTTAACAATGGACCGAGGAAAAATGTGAAGCAATTGACAAAAAGTGAAGAGGATATGATCAGTCAAAAATTCAAACACATCATCATAGGAGCAAAAACTATACAAAAACATTTCACAAACAAAACAAATAAAAATGTAATTACAACCACTTATCATTTCTTTCTGTTTCTATATTCCCCTCTTTGGGGCTTTAGAATTATACATTCTAATTCAGATATATTGTTTTACATAAGAAAAATGTACAAATAATTGAACAAGAATAATACTTTTCTTCAATCATCACAAAAAAATTGAAGAAAAAAAAAATAAGAAGAGAGAGAGCACCTTCAAAGGGAGTTGTCATTCAGTACTACAACTTGCTTCTTTGTTCAATGTCAACTTCCCCGTTTCATCTTGCGCGAAAAGAATTTCAACTACATCGTTCCAGTTAGTTCTTGCATCGGTGGAATGGCTTGTACTTGTGGATGCATCTTCTATAAGAGAAGCCGTCTCTGTTACTCCTCGCGCTGATTCTTCCTCTTTATGTACTGATAGTTCCTCGTCTGTGTCTGTTGGCACCGCGTGTGGAATATTTAAAGTGACAGCTCTTTCTAGTGCCTTCTTGTGTTCTTTTTCAAGTGTGTGCTGCCTTACAATTTTCTGCACCGGTGGTGGAGCTGTCGGTGCCTCAGCACTTGTAGCCTCCTTGAGTCTCTGCAGGGAAACATATATTTCTTCAACAAACATTTTCAAGTAAATCAAAATGACTTCCTAGGATACGGAAACATGGCAGCGTTTGGCACACTTTTTCTGCTCCTTTAGGATCTAAGGAATTGAATCAAATTCACGAAAACTTAGCTCATAGACAGTCTAGTTTCACCTACATATGGATCAGTCATGGAGTGGGGTGTGTTTCTATTGTTCAAACTTGATAAGGCAAGACCAACACAAAGAATGAAATTCTCGAACTAATACCAAATAAAGCCGTGCAGTGAAAACTAGATAACTGCTATACAGTTAAACTACTAGGTGAATTTAGAGATAAGCGGGCATTGTTTTGTTGGCCGTGGGAGAAATGCTATTATACCCAAAAATAAATAAAAAATTATGACTTTATAACAAGGAGGATACCCTGGCTAATACTCACCCTGGAAATTTTTGGTGAGTATTAATGTAATTAATCATTTTTAGAAATTTTTGGTTCCTTTCGAGGGATAACCATGAAGTTCATTATGCCCTATAGGCTCATATTGCAATGTCTGCAAGTCCCTTTTTCCCTTAAATGTTATCATATTTACTTGTGAAAACTGAAATTTGAAGGGGGAAAAGACGCAACTCGCTTCTTTTCTCATTCGTGAAAAAATGCCTAACATTAGGCTAGTCTTTTTTGAACTCTTCAGGCTTGCAGTGAAGGTATAACATTTAACTCACATGTTTGATCCAAATGAAATCATTAATGATGATGTTGTTCCCTTTTCAAATGGAAAAATATCCAGAAGTCACTTACCGCTAACGCCTTCTCTGATTCTCTTTGTATCCAAATAATTCCATGATCAGATGTTGCATTGCATGACAGCACAATATGCTCAAATCTTCCATCAACTGGGATGGCAGTTCTAACATCTGGAGGGAATCTCCCACATCTGTCGAGAAACAAAATGTGATTAAGAAAAAGTAATGAAGCGTCAATGTCACAACATCAGCGAATTGATCTTAGGGCCAGGGTAAATCAATTATAAACTGGCTTTCTAAAATTTTACCCAAGAGCTCAGCTTCCAAAGAAGTTGCAAGATCTCTTTTTCTTTTTGCTTAGAATAGAACAAGCAGCGGTCAACACCGGGTACCCCCAAGATTTCGTTATGAATGCGATTCATAATAGCAGTAACCAATCTGTTCAATAATTCTGAATCTAAGCATGCATAGTATCAAATACTCATTCCGTTTCAATGAAGATGTTTGACTTGACATTGAGTTTAAGAATGAAACGAAGACTTTTAAAACTTGAAGTCTAAAATAAGTCATAGATGTTAGTGTGACTATCAATCATCTCATTAAGCGTACAATGGGAGATTAAAGATAAAATTGTTAGTTAACATAGAAAGGTGTCATTTTTTTATTTTTTTTAAACATGTAACGAGAAAGGTGTCTTTCTTTTGGGACCGACTAAAAAGGAAAGAGTGCCCCATAAATTGGGATAGGGGAGTACAACACAATGAGCCGTAAAGTTCAGTAAGTATTGATCTCAGATCTCAGCATGAGAAAAATAAGAGACTTTCGCTCCACTCTCGGGAAATTCATAATGCACTTGAGAAGAAGACGATAAACACGTACTAATTAAAAAGTTTAAACTAAAACTTTTGGAACGTAAACAATCAGGTCTGGTAAAGTACTTAAGTCTGTTAACAGAACAGCTATGTGTTCAATCATTACCCTCCATATATGACACAACTAAGAAAATCACATCAGGTGATTTCTAGTTGAACTAAAACTAAAAGCTTCTGAACGATGGGAATTCAAAGGCAACATTCATCAGTAGAAAATGGCAATCATGGTAGGCAATAGCAATACAAGAACTCTGTCTGACCAGAAATTTGGATGCTTAGATGGTGTATATCAGCTAGCTAGCATAAGTGATTTGACTTGTGTGAACTTCTCTGCTTGTTGACTTAGTAAAAGGTTTACAACTACACCTCCATGCCTACAACAACAATAATATACCTAGTGTAATGCCACAAAGTGGGGACTGGGGAGGGTATAGAGTATGCAGACCTCACCCCTATCTTGGGAGGTAGAGAGGTTTCCAATAGATCCTCAGCTCAATGAAAAAACAGTCCAAAGCAGCACGATAAAAAGAAATAATAGAAGTGAAGTAGTCATGGCAAAATTATATAGACAACATGACAAATCATCATGAACAGTAATCACAAGTAAATAATATGACAATCAAAGTACATAAAACAACAGATAGCAACCAAACTCAAAGTACAAGACACTACAAATGCAATACTACGGGTACTAGTATGGAAGGATAAGCGAACACCTTCCATGCCTCTTCTACGAACATTAGATCTGAATCAAGCAAAGATGAATATCAGCAGTTAAATATTTTGTTACATGCCCTAGTGACTGTACATGCTTACAAGTTCTTCTAGGTGTCTTTAGTCCAGAAGTGTCATTAGCCTTTCTTTTCTAGAATTTCAATCAGTGAGAGGAGCATCAAATTTTGATGCAAGGCTAAATCAATTCTAGTCTGCATTGCTCTATTAGCTTGGAAATAGGAACAGGAACTAGCATAGTAACGTATTTCAAATATGAAAAGTTTCAGTAACATCTTGAATAGTTCAAAAATGCTTCTTAGTCCAAGACGTCAGGTGGTATGTTGCGGTTGCCAAAGTCACTAAGCGAGGTCATATGTCTGAACCTATTGATGTAAAATTCTAAAATTTTATCCTTGGAGCAACGGATAAGCACTCTGTGTTTCGACGTGTGACAGGGTGGGAATCTTGGAACCAGCCACTCCAATGAGGAGGTAAGGGTGTCTAAAAAGTAAATCCTCTTCAGAGATCATAAAAGTAAAAACTGCCTGAAAATAGTGCAGAATAGTAATATCAATATTTGAATGTGATTTACCTGCAAAATCTTCTTTCAACAACGTGATACATTCGACCAGGGGCATATAATCTTCTTGGATCTCTGAGCTTCCTACCTTCCGGTATGAAGGTATCTCTCAAGCACACCAAAAATAACAAGCATGGTAAACTGTTGAAAGCATCAACGCCCAGTTTAAGAGATGCTTAAAACAATTCATCCATAGCAAAAAAGGTATGAAGGAATTTAGGAAACTCAAGGTCTTTGCTCTGCACCCAAAGAGTGTAGGATAATTGAACTAACCAGAAGACGGATTTGAATATATCTTCCAGTGGGGTGGGTGTTCGTGGTAAGAAATCATCCTGAAGAAGAAGAAGCCAGAATAGACGTGTTAATTCAGAGAATAAGATTGTGTCATGAAGTTCCATTTAGCAATAAGGAACAAATCGACGCCTCGTTTATTGCCTTCATGGAGTTCAGACAGCAATATTTAAATTCCCAGATAAAAACAGCACAAACATCGTTTGGGTAATTATTATACTGCAATATCCTTAAAGTGTGACTGCCCCATCAATTAAATCTAAAATATCCAGTAGCTGACAGAAATGATTGAGCATGACACCGATAATGGTTGGATCCATCTTAGTAAGCAGCCTGAATCAGCAGTGTTTGGTCTGAGGCAAAGAGCAGAAGCTGTTCCAATTCCGGTCAGTGGATTGACCAAAATTTCCCTTCCAATACATACCATTTTGTTTATTCATTTTTTCTTAGAATGGATTTTAACTAACAACTGCTCTGGTTCACCAGAATAAGAAGTTGAAGCACACTAAACACATGAAAAGCACATATAAATATCCCTTCTTCCACTCTAATGGCTTCAAATTCCCCCTCGTTATCGAAAGTTGAAATATTAACATCCAATTCTTTATTCTGTGTTATCTTAAAGAAATGAGTTGTAAGAGAAAACTTCAACTGGTATAACCAACTGAACAAAACAAGATAGGATTTAGATAGAATGAATTGAATGAGCGAGTTTTTGGGACAAGAGGAACTTTATGCTAATTCAACAAAAAAACTGACCATTTGGAAGTGTCAAATAGTCTGACTTGGCATTTCGGACTATATCCCGAGTCATAATACCTGTAATATATTTGTTATAAGCTTATTATGCAAACTTTAATCTACATTAAGTTGGTCGCTGTATAGAAGAACTAAAAACTGCCATAGGATAGTGCAACTGTCTCCTAAAGTTCATCTGATGGCTATCATACACTACTCCTGCCCTATAAAATCCTGTAAAAACAAGGTACCGATGATAGACCCTCGGCTCAAAAGAAGTGTTGACAAAACAGGATAAAAAGGAAAACAGCGACAACATAACAACAAAATAAAAAGAGCTAGTGAGAATAAGATACTACGCTAATGCAAAATACTACTACTAAAGGGATGCAAGACCAGGACTTCCCAGGGGATCACCCATCCTACTACCACTATATATACATGCCAACACATCTTGACACAAAAACAAACTATAAACAAATGACCACATATATCTGCAATAAATATAAGGACAGGATGATAGTCAAGGCAGTCTCAACGCATTTTCACCATCCCCTCATCACAAGGTGATTGCGATAAATTCCTAAAGGAATCAGACATTCAAAAAAATTCAATCTGCTTCTACATTTTAGGACTTATAAGTTATCAGCATCAAATTTCGATCTCTTCCTCTAGCCTCCTAATGCCCAAAATTATTACTAGCTAAATCAACAGACCGAACATACATTTTAGTCTAAATCACACTAAACAGCATATCCAACATTTCCAATCACAAGCTAATGTACAAAATATTAATCAAGCAGTAATATTTTTCTGGATATGTTGGTAAAGCATGATTGTAACAAATTAGAATAGGCAAATCAATGACGACTAAACCAACTCACCTGCAAAACCACTGAGTGGATAACATCAGCATATTTAACAGCCAAATTGAGTGACATACACCTAGCAGGAGCAAAGGCATAGCAACGGAGTAAACTCCTTGGAATACCCCCTAATCTATCCCCGTGATTCGCCACAATTATAGTCAACAATGATGCAACTCCAGAACCCAAAGAATGTCCAACAAATATCATCCTGTAACTCTTCCCATTCTCAACCCAAAGCCTTTTCAAAGTCTCGGATTCTTTATTCAACATCCAAATTGCTGCCTTCAACAACCCATGATGCACATACCCACCATCAAACATCTGCTTCCCAAGCTTATTATCCATCAAGACTTTATAATCACTTTCTTTAACCAAATTTAAACCCCTAATGGCTACAACAATCTCATGGTGCTCATGATCAAGGTAAATCAAATAAGGTGGAGCATTACCTGTGGGAAAAATAAGCAATATTAAATGAAAATATTGTTGGAAATAAATGGAAAATGGAAAGAAGCAATATCATTTTTTATGAGTAAATGCACACAGTGGCGGAGCAAGAAATTTACACAAGGGGATTCAGAAATACTAAAATATCACACCACCTATGATTTGAACCAGCAACTTAAAATAATTTTTGAATCCCCTTTAACACTATAGAAAAAATTTCTCTAACATTTTTTTCCCTTTTTGCACAATATCATTTTCCGGCAAAGGGATTCAATTGAACCCCCGTGTAACTATCTCCTAGCCTACATGTATCATTTTTCCCTATTGTATTGTACTGTTTTGATGCTTACAGCGTTTGTATAGATTGTATCGTCTTCTGTCATTACATAATGCCACACTTTGAAGAATCAACTTACAGCATCATGAATAAAAGTAGGATATGGGGCAAAGTTATTACAGGAAATGGAGGGAAAAGGATAAAATAGGTCCGTTAAATAATACAAAGACAAAATAAGAAAAAAAACAAGGTAACAACGCGATCACACCAAAATGGAACTTGTTATCAATGATGGAATTAATGATACAATACAATAAAATTTACGCATCAATCAAAACAAACATTGTATTCAAACTAACAACACAATATGATATGATAGGTAACTACCATCCAAATAAGGTGTTAATGATGGATTTAATGATGTGATTAAGTAACAATCAAAACAAACATGGTAGTTAAAGTAACAACACAATGCGATAGGTAACAACCATCTAAACAAGATGTTAACAAAGGGATCAATGATACGATACTATTAAGTAACAGTTAAAAGTCAAAACAAACATTATATTTATACTAACAATACAATACAATAGGTAACAACTATCCAAACAAGCTGTTAATGAAGGGATCAATGATACGATACGATTAAGTAACAGTCAAAAGTCAAAACAAACATTATATTTATACTAACAATACAATACAACAGGTAACAACTATCCAAACAAGTTGAGTCGTGTTAGACACTGTCCTAAGAAACTAATTCAGCAATGCAAAAAACAAATTTACCGAGTGTTTCTCGATATGCCACACGCTTCACCACCCAATTGGGGTTAAGCCTATATCCTCCTTCAGGTGGAAACTTTGGGTTATGAAGATCATCTTCATAAACAGCAAGAATTGTACGGCAAAGACGAGGAATAGGTTCAAATTCATCATAGGTTGCTGGAGGCCACGTGGCACTGTCATCATTGCCTATGTAAGTACAACGTTTCCATACCCAACGCATACATCCTAAAACCACCACACACTCGAATCCACAAGCAACTGACATTAATTAAGTTAAAGTAGAAAAAAAACAACAACAATTTCTACTACTAAAGATTGTGTTTTTTGAGGTTTATAAGTGGAAATTTCAAATGGGGTTGCAATAATTTACAAGAAAATGTGATGGGTTTAAGATTTTTTGTTTTTTTTTTTCACAGATTGTATGAAACTGGGAAAAAAAAATCAACAATGTATTAAAAATCTCAAATTTTTATATGGGCATACTAAAGATTGTGTTTTTTGAGATTTATAAGTGGAAATTTCAAATGGGGTTGCAATAATTTACAAGAATATGTGATAAATTTAGGATTTTTTGAGGTTTTTTTTTCAGATTGAATGAAACTGGAAAAAAATAATCAAGAATGCATTAATTTTTGTATGGGGATGCTAAAGATTGAGTCTTTGAAGTTTATAAGTGAAAATTTCAAGTGGGGTTGAAATAATTTACAAGAATATGTGATGGATTTAGGATTTTTTGACTTTTTTTTTTCCAGATTGAATGAAAAACTGAAAAAAAATAAAAATTAATCAAGAATGTATTTAGAACTATTAAAAAAACCACTTATAATATTTGTATGGGGATGCTAAAGATTGATTCTTTGAGCTTTACAAGTGGAAATTTCAAGTGGGGTTGTGAGGATTTACAAGAATATATATAATTTTTTTTTTGAAGATTGAATAAGAAAGGAAAATGAAGAACATAATAGAGCTAAAAAAATTTATATAAGTTATGTGAAAGATGTGTTGTTTGGGTTGGGGGGGTGGGGGGCTATGTGGAAATGTCACATGGATTTAAGAAATCTTATGACATCAAAGATTATTTTATTTTATTTTATTTTTCAAGGTTGAATACAGAGAGGATTGATTTAATTCTATTTTGGGTTTTGGCTTGAGGTCTAAGTATGTGTGTTGTGTTTCACTTTTTTTGCTAATGATGGAATGGTCAATTGAATTATTCTTTGTGCTAATTCAGGATTATTTAGGGGTTTATACACTTATTTGATTAAAATTAGTTGAAAGTTGATAATGGTATTTAAAAGTTAAAGCGGTATTTGACTATGCATTTCAATAATAATATATTTAGTGTAATTTTTTAAGTAAATTCTGAAGAGTTGTATACAGATTTTATTCCTATTTTAAATGGTACAGAAACTATTTGCATAGATTCTTGTCGTAAGGATATTTTAAGAATGAAAATGATTTTTTTACTTATTTGAAAAAACTAACAAGATAATTAGTCCAATACATCGAAATAATATTTTTAAGTTTTTTTTTCATTTTCTCATGTGTGTAACTTTTTAGCTTTTGGTTCAATGGCTTTGGGGGCTGCGTGGAAGCATTTGAATAATTGAGTGGGAACAAGGGAAGGGACAAATGCGCCGTGTGGTGTTTGATTTCTTCGCTAATTTTCCACGCTATCAAAGTTGTATACTTCTTTTCAACAAAGTGAATATCTTTGTATATAACGTGAATTGCGATAAGACAGTTGAGATTCTTCCATCTAAAATTAGAGATTTCGGGTTAAAATTTTTAAAAATGAAAAAGATCTTGCATCTATCGCTCATTGTCATTTGAGGAAATGTGTCAATGTAGTATTTTATAAGTTGATGCTTATAATTGTATATCGTTGGTTTGAGTGATAATTTGTTTCGTCATATAGTTTTAGACATTCTTCTTTTTTTGAGATAGCTTTTAAATTTATCAAGCAAGTACATCTAAATTCTTGTTTCGCTCTATATTAGGCCTTCACTATTAACTTGTTCATATTTTAATTGTCAAAACCAGACGTGTTAGAAATGTCAAGAGTTTCACATCGTTAAACAAGATTTTAATTTGTCTCCTTATATAAGTCTTTGAAATTAAATGGACAAAAATGATCCATGACAAAAAAAAAATTGTGTATTCATTTTATATATATATCTTTTAGACAAAATAGATAGTAATACCCAATTTTTAAGCAATTGAGGCTAGTCAAGATATAATTGTATGAAATTTAATTAAACACATAGTCAATGTCTGATTTTGGTGATATTTCCATTGCTAATTCCACAATTATTCTTTTAATCTGACCATTCAACAAGTTTGAGAAGGTATTTGACTATCTTCTTTTAGGAGAAAGGGGCATTTGATATGCATACATGAATATATTTGGTAAATAAATATTTTAATTACGAATGTTCTATAGACATTTCAACTCATCTTTCACATGTTCATTAAACATTCCAAATTACAAAATAATGATCTATACAAACATAAAATTTATATGTTAATTTATATGTTACATTAGCTTCGAGTAGTTATGAAACACAGTAGGGATGAGTTGGAGTGTTTAATTGCCGATTGAGATTAAGTTAAGTTGTCTAAATGTGCACTCTCAAAATTGAAGTATTTATTAACTATCTGTCAAGGCTAAACTTGGTTTGTGTTTTTTTTTATTTTATTTTATAAATTTCACTATTAAAGTGTGAAAAATAGTTTTTAAAGTCTAATATAGCAAACATTATAAAAGGATTAAGAAATAAGAAGAAAAGACTCCCTACCCCACTTAATCTAGATTTCAAATTAGATGTCTTTTAAGTTCTTTGGCCATCATCTAGAACTTTTCAAATTCTACATTAATTTATTTCTTTGGTAAAAAAATAGATTATTTACTTATATAATTAATAGAAAAGGAAAATACATTGTATTCATCGAAAGATTAAAAAATATAATTTTTTCATTTCTATCAAGGATATTTTCTTAATATAATATAATAAACTATTTAACAGAGAAAATTTGACAAGGAGAAACTTTAACATTCAAATTAAGGAATATTAAAATACAAACTAAAGAAAAATGAGTAGTTAAAAAATAAAGAAGAACGACAAAATACAAAGTCAATAGAAAAGGACTTTGTTGAGAAATATAGAGGAACAAAAAAAAAATAAATAAATAAATAAATTAGGGAAAAACAACCTGAAAAAGAAAAACAAGTATATTGGTTATTTTGTGGGGGTAAGATTTAAAGTTTTCTTTTACGGCATGATATTAAGAGTGTAGTATCAAAAAAATTTATTAATGTAATTTAGAATATAACATTATGATAATTGTTATTGCATATAAAAAAAGTTGCTTTCATGATTATTTTTATTGGTGTGGAGTTAGAAATAATTTGTTAATAAATAATTTCAATATTTAGAATTTAACATTACGATAATTGTTATTGTATAAAGAAGTAAAGTTACTTTCCTGCTTGTTTTTATTGTTGTGGAGTTAAAAATCAATTTTGATTGTATTGAAGATTAATATATATAATTAAATAAATAGTTGTATGTTATTCTTTAAAAACTAAAGTTTTAAAATGAAATGATCGCGTATTTTAACATAATATCTAAATGAATAAGATGAATAAAGGTCTTATGGTTCAACTTTTGCCATCACTATTATAGAAAAAACATGCTTTTATGTTTCAACCATGAAATTATAGAATTAAGTTTACATTGTGACAAAGTGTGTTGAAGACATAATTGATTAAATAAAAGTAATTTTTTTTTCTGACGATAAAACTTTAGATAAGACAGTTTCACAATTCAATAATTTGATCTTCATTGCCTGAAATTAAAATAAAAGCATAATAAACCGGAAAATATGGATCAAGAACCCTTGGAAAATATGGATAGGATTTTTCTTCTAAGGTTTTAGATCATTTCTCTTCTACCTCATCTAACTAAATCAAAATTCTAGAAGAATGTTTATTTTTATTAAAAACGTGAATAAAATTTATTAAAATATGGCATTATGTTGATCTCAATTTAGTGACAGTAATTAGAACCACACTATTTTCATTGTCATTCAAGCAGGCTTTCTATATTTATCACTCATCTACACTTTTGCAACAATGCCCTTTTTAAATAATATTAAAGTCTCATAATTAATTCAATACCAAAAAGTCATTAAACTATATATCAGTTACTCATAAAATATAAATCACCGAAAAATTATTTTTTTGACACCAAAGAATGACATGTCATCGCCATATCATCATTTTTGCATCGTGTATATGCCAAGTGGAACTTTAAAATATAGTGAATGTACAATTATTTTTTGGTATATGTAATGATGGTACCATTATAGTCTAACAAGTTGAGACCCTTTTCTTCCTGCCTAAATCAAAAGCAAAAACAAATACATTTAATTATCTAAAATCAGTTGGCCAAATCAAGAAAATTTTCAACCATTAAGAAGAAACTCCTAACTACCAACAAACTAAACTTTCTTAATTAACCAATAAGGGTCGTGATGGAGTGGTAAGTACTCTTTCATTTTTAATCAGAGGTCTCGGTTTCGAGTTTCCTCAGGCCCGGTGTCATCTTTGTTAGGCAGTGGGATTTTTCATCGCGAATCCGGATTTAGTCGGAATCTAATGTGGATACTGAACGATAGATGGAAAACAAAAAAAACTTTGTGATTAAATTTAGCACTCAAAATTCTGAGATTTTCCCATTAACAAGACAAAAATCAAATCCATCACCTACTATGACTAAACTTGAAGTACATGACATAGACTAAAAAAAATGTTATGCAAATTAAATTCACTACAACTTATTATAAATTCTCACCATCAATTGCAATATTTCTCAAGCACTATCTCAAAGTATCCATTCAATCGAAATTAATTTCTCTACTTTTTGTAGGTTAGAACAAGCTTTTTCGAGTAGTTCAAAATGACGAATTTAGGTCAAGTAATTGTTGGATTCTTGATTATTGGGATTGTTGCATGTGTGGATTCAGCTGAAGAACAAGTTGTTACATATGTATTTGGTGACTCATTGACTGAAGTTGGGAACAATAATTATTTGCAGTCATTAGCCAAATCTAATTTCCCATTTTATGGAATCGATTATGAAGGTGGAAAAGCTACTGGTAGATTCACTAATGGAAGGACTATTGGTGATATTATATGTAATTTCTATGAACTTTGCTTCATGATCTTGAGTAAACTTATTCATTTTCTCCTATTTTCAGGTGGCAATTAGGTAGATCGGGTTAAATTATGTTGCTTGATTCTTCAAAAATATTGTCGTGCTTGTGATGCTTATGTCAGATCCTCCAAAATACACTAATTTTAGAGGATCTGCATTAGGTAGCATTTTGAAAAATCCGAACAACATATATTAGCACGGATTGAATCATGAATTAAGTGGTCATGATAGGTTGCGTCAAGTAAGGCTAAATTACGGGACATAGAGCCAACCTCGCCACATCTTTTATATAGATTAGTTCTTTACATATTTACATAATTCACGATCTTCATGTTCTATTTTACTTCTTTTTTTTGGATTTGTGCCCCAAATATAATTTAATGAGTCATTTCGAGTTCAACATGTTAGGTCAATACAATAAGTATATCATAACTCAATTACTAAAAGAATTAGGAATTTCTGAGAAACGTCTCTGACAGAATTCAGTAAAAATTCGTTAGACATTATCAACGAGTCAAATTTTGATGGATTTTCAACTGGATATTCGTCGGGTACTAAAAAAAATAGGTTGTTTTTAACATATTTTTTTCCTCTTCAATTTTCAGCTGCAAAACTTGGGGTTCAATCACCACCCCCATATCTTTCTTTAGCACCAAATGATGATGCAATTTTAAAAGGGGTGAATTATGCATCTGGTGGAGCTGGAATCCTCAATGACACTGGACTTTATTTTGTAATAATCATTTCATTTTATTTTTTTAAAATATTCTAATTAATTTCATTTCCAATTGATACTAAATTTGTTATATGCACATAATTACAGATTCAAAGAATGACATTTGATGATCAAATAAAGAGCTTTGAGAAGACAAAAGAAGCAATCAAGGCTAAAATTGGACAAGAGGCTGCAGAAAAACATGTTAATCAAGCTGTCTACTTTATTGGAATGGGTATGTTTGTTCATTAATTACGTTGCTTAGATTCTTCTAAAATACTGTCACGTGCATCCGTGTCAGATTCCCCAAAGAAGACTATCTTTGAAAAATCTAACATGCACCTGACGATATTTTTAAGGAGTCTAAGCAACATAGATAACACAAGTGAATAAGCGTATTTTTTCTACTGCTCTAATACCAAATTTGTAATCTTTTCAGGTAGCAACGACTATGTCAATAACTTCTTGCAACCCTTCTTAGCTGCGGGGCAACAATACACACACGATGAGTTTGTAGAGCTTCTAACCTCAACCTTAGGCGAACAATTCACAGTAAGTTATAACGAATTTAATACTATATTATCAGTAATGCAAGATTTTGTATCGAAAATCAAAGATTAAATCTTTTTATACTTCAAACCAAACGACTACTTAATTTTTATTTTATATTTTCTTGAATTTTAGAGGCTTCATCAACTTGGAGCAAGAAAGATGATTTTTCATGGACTTGGACCATTAGGTTGTATTCCTTCACAAAGGGTGAAGTCCACAAGGGGAATATGTTTGAAACAAGTTAATCTATGGGTACAAGAATTCAACTCAAAAGTGGAAAAACTAGTTGCCACTCTGAATAAACATCTACCATATGCACAAATATCATTTGCTGATACTTATCCAATTGTTCTGGACTTGATTGAGAACCCCACATCTTATGGTAAGCTCAAAATCATACAGCTTTTTATACACTAGTTTTTGCTTAAACAACTTATATTCTTTACTTAAGTAGAAAGATTAATGGAAAAAGACTTCTTTCGATATAAAGCCAAGTGTAAGCAAGTTTCTTTGCAATTGAGAGGGGGAAGAATGCATCAGAGAAGGGATAAGACATCCAAATACATCACTAGACATCCGGATACATAGGTGAGCGATGTATCAGAGAAGGGGAGGGATGTATCCGAGAGGAGGATAAGGATGTATCAGCGAGAGGAGAGTAATGTATCGGAGAGAGGATTTTTGAATTTTTTTTAAAAGGTAGGGAATTTTAGAGATAATAGTAAAATAAAATGTATATTTAGATAATTTTCTTCCTCAAAACTTTTGATTAAAGATGAAAAAAATACTTATATTAGACATAATCATTATTGATCTTTCCTCTTTTCAATGTCCAATAACCAATTTTGAATACAATTTTTTTTGTTTTTTTTAGGTTTCAAGATATCAAATACATCATGTTGCAATGTAGACACAAGTGTTGGAGGATTATGTTTGCCAAATTCAAAACTATGCAATAATAGAAGAGAGTATGTATTTTGGGATGCATTTCATCCAACAGATGCAGCAAATGCAGTGCTTGCAGATAAAATTTTCACCACTTTGTTTCATCAAGCCTCATCTAGTCCCGCACCAGCACCAACACCAATTCCTCGAAAATTTCTTGTGACATCGATAAATCTCAATTAAAAAAGCAAATATCGCTTCAAGAAAATTCTGTTTTTGTAATGAAAAAACAAGACCAAAAAATTACTTGATTTGTCAATCGAAAGATCCAAATTGTTATTTATTGAACGCATTATATATATATATATATGATTATGATTAACTTTTAGCATTATGTATATTCAATAAGTTTCTTAGCATGTGTTAATTAATATAATTTGGTTATTTAGTGATGATATGATTAATAAACAAACTGTCCCAAAATTTACCTGGAAATCATAATCACTTATCTGACAACTAAATGATATATTTTTCTTTTAATTACTATTTTGATTTGCTTGAACGAGGCTATCAAAAGATACTCAGTACACACTATCTCACTAGATTTCATTTTCATTTAGTTGAATCAAGAGTCTTTCAAAAGCAGTACATTCTATCTAACTATGTTTGATGCTGTATCAAAGAAACAAAAACAATCACTAAATTATTAACATTATGCTTATTTCAATCAGTTTGCCAAATTCATAAAAAAAAATTATTTATTTCATTCTAATCTAATCTGTTTTAATGACACCAAATTACTATATTCATTCACTTTTAATTATTATAATTTCCTAAGAACATGTTTTTCCATAAGATTGATTTGTAAAACAATGCAATTTATAGTACTTTTCATACCATTTTTAAATGTCTTGTCTTTTGTTTAAAATATCAAATTAATGTAATCTATTTAATTAGAAAAATTAATCAAATTAACTTTTAAAAAGAAAATATATAACATAATTTCGTGATAATATTCCAATAAACTATAACAAAAATACACAAATCAAAACAATATTCATAAAAAAAAAAGATAAAATCAAAAAAATTATTTATTTGCTCTCAGACCAGGGCCAAAGTTTGTCCACATGAAAAAGTTTGATAAAGAAATTGACTGACCAAATTAAGGATTTTAAGCTGAAGAATTAAATAAATAAATCCCCACTCAATTTTAATTCTCTGTAAAATGCTTTCATCTTTTACACCAAAATAAATTGGATCAAAAAGATTCATAAAGCCTTTAAACAAAGATTAAAAAAAATTGAGTAAACAATCTTCAACTAAAAATCCAAAAAGGTCTTATCCAAATCCTCATCAAACTTTTTTATTTCAGTGTGGTTAAAGCAAAATCAATCATCACTGAGCAAAATATAAAAATATAAAACTTAAATTTATCAACAAAAAAAATGTTGAACTTACGAGAAAACGCATAAATTCATGAGAAAAATATTCAAATTTGCGTGTCCATAAGTACGAAAAAATAAATTAATTTAGCATTTTTTTCGTATTTTCTCTGTTGTTATGAATCAAAACACAGAGAAAATCATAGTAAATGCTATTTAAAAACAAGCAAAATTGAAGAGAGAAAAAGTAGATCTAAAATGAAAAATTGAATTAATTTTAATAGTAGATCTTGTGTATTTATAGGATACATAGCTAGGGTTTTTTGATGGGTTTGGGCTTTTATTTCAGCCCATTATGGTTTGGATTTATCTGAATCTCTTAAATTACGGTAGTTAAATACTTATCCATAATTATTATTTAATCCATAACAACAATTTTACATTAATAGTTAAAAATTAAAAAATATATATGTAAAAATTAATTACGGTTAAGCACGGAAGGTAAAAAATAAACAAATTATAAAGTTGTAACAAGAGTGAGTTGCTCGGTAAGCATCCTTCACTTTCAACTTTAAGGTTTTATCCTTTTGGGGACATTTGATAAAATTGGAACGATACAGAAAAGATTAGCATGGCCCTGCGCAAGGATGACACACATAAATAGAATTTGTAAAGTTGATGCAATATCGAGGAATTGAATTTTTGTGGTGTAAATATCGGATTGATAAATTTTTACATTAGATTATTGACATGTTAGCTAAGAAAAAGAAAAGATAGGCTAGGTAATTCTCAATTTCATAATCGATAAGAATAGTTTAGTTTAGATCAATATTATACCTATTAACCATTGAAAACGAACAACATTATCAGTTTAAATTTACAAGTGGAATCTAAAGACGATGATGTTTATATAATCTTATTCATACGTAAAAATAGAAAAATTGTTTCAACAACTCAAAGAATAATAAAAAAAAGAAATATATCAAGGGAAGAATGTTAAGCAGCAAAGAAAAAGGAAATCATAAAATTGGAACTTTGTTCATAAACTAAATTAATTTATATTAAATACAATCTAAATTTTTATAAGTTATTGCAATTATTTGCTAACGGATGATAACTTAATCTTTCTGTCGTAAGATTGAACAATATATGAACAAGCATAAACCAAAATATAACATTGTACCAAAAGCTAGTTTGCTAAAGACCATATCTGCACCACTAAATGGTGAGTTTAAAAAGGAACATTTGTGTAAATCGAAATGTGTTTTAAAAAATTAAAATTATAGACGAGTCCCAAAATTATTTTTTAAAATACAGTTTTATATACTGGACTTGTGAAATTATATTTGATATATGTTGTTTATTGTTGTCACTAGCGGCCAAAATTTGTTGTGTTGCTGTCAATTGCCTTAATTGACCCTATTTTGTAGCTAAGTCAAAAGTTTCTAAACAACACTCAATCCCAAAAGTGAAGGGCGAGGTTCAAACGAGGAAAGGCTTACGGTGGATACCTAGGCACCCAGAGATGAGGAAGGGCATAGTAATCGACGAAATGCTTCGGGGAGTTGAAAATAAGCATAGATCCGGAGATTCCCGAATAGGGCAACCTTTCGAACTGCTGCTGAATCCATGGTCAAAGGTCTTCCCGCCCTTTTTGGGGCAGAGTCAAGTTCGTTACGGTCAGCAAATCAGCCTCGCATCGTATCGATAGCGATTCAGATCACTTCCCCAAGCTTCCTTTTCCACTAAGTGATTGCTTAGGGACCTTAGCGTACGATCTGGGTTGTTTCCCTCTCGACTTTGGATCTTAGCACTATTGAATAAAATAGTAATAATATTGACTTATGTTTAATTACATAATATGCATTTGTTTCTAGCTTCATCTATTGGTCACATAAAAGTAAAATACCAAAACTACAAGAAATGACAAAAATGGTCTCTTTTAAGTTTCATTAGAGAAGTTTTGGTTCTTTTAAACGTTGATATCCTAATAGGAAGGTAAAAAGGTTGCTTGATAGACCATCTATTCAAATAAATAATTAATAATACAATAATTGAAATAAAGTAGATAACAAGTAATAATAAAATCGAATAATAAGATTAGCAGAAGAACAATAGTAATAATATAAGTTAGGTATCATCCCCCCCCCCCCCTCCCCCAAAACACACACACAACACTTTTAATTGTCTTTTTTGCTAGCTTAGCTACTCGTACCACTACTTATTTTAGCATGGCTATCACCACTGATTGCATCAACTCCGTCATCACCATCACCATCACCATTAGCACGGATACCATCGTTCACGGAAACGGACTCCAACGTAACCGCCTTTTTGCAGATACCACATTTATTATTCTCAACATAGCTAATTGATGATGATGAGTAAACACTAGTAGTAGTATTATTTACCTTACCATTTATGCCATCACGTATAACTATAGTAACATCTTTTGCACCACCACTTTTGGTGGCTCCACCACCAACTCAACCAGCGGTGGCAGCCAGGCTGCCACCGTAGACGTTGACATTGACAAAAGACGGTGAAGCAACAACGTGACACGTGCCTCGTGTTATTTCATCAGTTCCAATACTATTAGTGCAACATTCTACGATGAAAATAAATACACCAACAAAGGAAGAAATCAATAATATGATGCTTAACACGTACAATGTGTCCATATTTTCTAGCTAATTAACCAAGTTACTTGTGAATTTTTTTCCTAGAGAACTTATCAAGCCTTCTTTTTATACTTGTAATAATAATTAGTTGCACAAAACAGAATTTCCATTATTTAATTTAGATACAAAACGCAATTACCCATATTTGGTTACTTTGATTCTTGTAAGCAACCTGTGAGTAATTTCATTAACATTTTGGTAAAAATAGCTTCATGCCAATTAGTGTTAGTTAAAATCCCTCAACTTACAAGTAATTGTTTTTTTGGGGGAAAATTTCATTTAGACACTTTAACTCAGTCTTGTTTCAATATGGGAATAAGCCAGAACTCATATTCTGTTCAATTGGAACAAGCCTGAGTTCATGTGTCTAAATGAGATATCCGCGCAAGTTCAAGGGCTTGTACATGCATTTGGCCTTGTAACATCTTTTGAGCCATCATGCACAACTTTACTACAACCTCAGAACCACCACTTTTAGCAGCTCGAGTAGCAGAATCAGTCTGGTTGTTCTGGCTGCTGCCACCATAGACATTATAACATGGGCAAACGACGTTGAAGCAACCACAAGATACAGGTGTGCATGCCTCTTAATGTAATTTGGATGAAACTTGAAATTGAAAAGAACAACAGAATCTATAGGCCATATAAGAAAATCACATAAGAAATTGGTATTCCAATGATCATATATGGAAAACCAATAGAACAAATATAAAGAATTTCTAAATTGGTTCAATTTTTCACCCTACACTGCCAAAAGAAACAGGTTCTCTCCTCCCATGGATTTGTACAAAATTATGTGGCTTCTGAAGATCAGTAACCTCACTTCCTTTTTCCGAAAAGGTAAAGGGAATCCACGATAACTAATTAGTCTCGTTTCTTGGAAAAGAAAAATGTGCTATGGGCACCATCCATCGCGAGTAAATAATGATGAAGGAGATTACCATACTACAAAAGAACCAAACTCAATCCTAGAGTTCCCAGAATCATCATCAGTGTTGTTGAAAAGACGTTATAATACCGGACAGGATAAGCTGATGAGCTCGTGGAATCCATAGCTGGAGCTGTGCCATTTAGGAAAGTTACATTTTTGCCAGTACTGCTGCACCACCAACATTCAACAAAATAGTTTAGTTGTGAAATTAAAGTGGAGTGATTTCGTTAGACATAAACACTGATAAAGCGCGTTGTTTTCATAACTAATACATTATGACAGAAAAGTTACCTTGAAAATACACAAGTACCATGACCTGAAATATGCAAATATTAGAATAATTAGTCTCTAAAGTTTAATCCTGTTAAAAAGAAATGACATAATTTTGGTTAGATGGACAAAATGCTTACTTGGATTAGTTGTGGTGATTGTAGCCACCCCGGTGAAGTCACAAGTCCCGGGAGCCTTCCCCATCATGTGATAGTAAGCGTCAAAAGCATAGGTAGCATGTGCAGCCACGTTATCTGGGTCATAACACGGTCCTCCCTGCATCAATGGTGCACAATTTACCTTACCAGTTCCGCAAGCCCAATCCAAACCAGCCTGTAGCATTTTAGTATCCGCCCCTTCTTTTGCAACGCAGTAAGTCTGGTTTGAAGTATTGTTTGCAAAAAGAGATCCTGATTCAGTCAACCGTAGAATATAAACTGGTGTGCCGTTGTTGCTAAATAGTCCCCAATTCTTCTCTGACAAAGGCCCTGCCTTAGCATCTTCATTGTATAGCTCATAGATGTAAGTACTAACAGCAATACCGGGATGCTTAGGAGTTCCGGTTTTGTTTAGCACATGCTTTATCAGATTGCTGTTATAAGTGTTGGCATTGTCTACAGTAGCATCAGGTTCGTTCGATTCACCCATTGATGGCCAGCCTGATTCAGTCACCATAACAGGAATATTGGTGAAATTGACGTCAGCCATCGCAAAGTAAGCGGCATCAATCATTGCATCAAAGACGTTAGTATAATGCAAAAGTGTGTTGGAGTCCACAGCTTCTTTATTTGCAGCTAGAGGCTTGAAGAGAGCATAATCTAGAGGAATAACACCATTCGATTGCATGTAGTCGTAATAAGGATAGACATTTAGCATGAAATAAGAATTAGTGGACTGAAGGAATTTGAGCAGTGGTATTAATACTGGTTTCACAGTGTGATTGAAGAAGGCTTGAGACGGAGGGAACGAGTCAAGGATGATTGTAGAAGCTAGAGGTGTTGAAACTTTTATTTGCCTGTCCAGGTTTGACGCCAAAAGGGCTGAATGAATGAACTTAAGGGCGTTGACAAGGATCGGTGAAGCATTTGGAAGGGCTGATAGAACCTCGGAACCAACACATATGGTTGTGATGTTAGTAGCTGGATAATGTGAGATAACATTTTGGGTAACCCAATTAGCAGCAGTGGTATTTGACTGACCAACACCAAGGATCTGTTCATTAGGCACAGAAACAGCGACTTTGATGCCTGTATTTGCAAGCGCAAGGAGCATGCCGCGGTCAGCATTGAAGAGGCGAACATGTCGAATTTGCTGTGCTTTAAGAAGTGCAACTACTTGAGTTGGATGTGGCATGTCCGAGAGCTCCGTTCCAATGTTTACTCCAATAAAGACATCTGCATGGAAGACGGAGAAATTGAACTAAATATTGTTCTCCCCTCACAATATCCAAGTTCAAGTAAAAGGTCATATCTACATCTAATTAATCAACAATCAATTTAATTCATCGATATGCTAAGATTCAAGAAGTGCATTCCATATTTCCACGTGATAGTTTAACAAGATACAGAGAAATGAGCTTGGACAGCAATACTTTAAAAATCTTGCTTTGAGCCTCTGTTACTAGCATCCAAATTAACTTTAATAGAAAAGAGTCGATGAACATATTTTTTTGGTATAAATAAAGGAACTTATTTAAATATGCATCAATACTATATATTTTATGACTGTTGTGGCCAGACTAACTTGTTAGCGCCGACACCAAATAACTGGTCACCAAAGCAGGTAAATTAGAAGAAATCACCTAGAACTTTTTGTCTTGGTTTTAATACATTTTATTGACCTCTAACTAAGCCACACCTCGAGTGCTGTTTGTGCATCAATTATTGAGGACTAGAAGCACAATATTCCACATCAGAATCATAACAAAGAGAAAATAACTTGAGAATGGAAATCTGGGACCATGTACTTGGCCAACTTGCTGGTAATTAGGGAGCATGCCAATGTGGGCTAGCATAAAAAAGCACATGAAATTAGTTGTACATCAGGTTCTTCCTGCTTTTTCTTTACATCTGAGATGCTTGTTCTGTTCATTGTTCTTTGTCTCATGCATGATTATAAATCTCAAAGATCTGGTTTTGGTTGCCTAACACATATATTCACTCTTTACTTGAGAAAAAGCAAAACTTTAACACAAGTGAGGTCGGACGAGGGTAAGATATACGCAGACCTTACCTCTACCCTTAGTAAAATTCTTTTTATTTCTACTTGCTATCTCCCACCAACACAAGTATGAGATAACTCTGATGACCAATGCTTAGATAAATAGGAAGAACTCAACCAACACCTTATTGTCTATGGAAATTCGGATGCCTCACATAGTTTTCAACCACTTCATTAATCCACCACTAGATCTGATGACACACCATAGTAAAAGTTTCTCTTTTTTCCCCTCTTTTGGTGGCAGGTGGCCAAACTAGATACCGTGCACCAAAAGCGGTACCGGATAACTCAGTCCATAATTACTAAGGCAAATGGGAGACCTCACCTAGTTACCTTAACTCCTTTCTCTATGGAGATTTGGAACTCTCCCGTATTTTTCACCCACCTCATTGACCACTAGATCAGGTGACACACCCTAATTAAACAGTTGTACATTCAACTCTATAGTTTGTACATGATTTTGTGTTTTAGGCCAAAACCCCCACCTCCCAAAAAAGATTGTCAAGTCATTCACACAAATGACCAAGCAACTAAACTACATACAGAAAAGGACAAAAGGAACAGGAAAGTTGGAAACTTTACTCTTTAAACTTCTTCTTCTCACCATATCTCTTCTCAAGAATCCCTAATTCATACTCCATCTCTTACATACTCAACATTAAAAAATTCCATTAAAAAACAATAATACTTACCTAACCCCTCTTAAAATGAAAGAAATGAACAAAATCTTGAAGTTTTAAGAAGGGCCCAACACATGCACAATAAAGAACAGATTTTTATATCTTATCATATTAAAATAAAGACATAACCAACTAAAACAAACCATAATCAACACTTTCCAAAACAAGAACTTCTAAGACTATAAAAATAGTTCACCTTCATCAGCAAGAACTGCAGACACTGCTAAAAACAGCAAGAAAAGAAAAGCTTTGTTAGTTTCCATTAAACCCCACTTGAGAAAAATGGAAAAGAGTGAGAAAAATGAAGAGATTAGAGAAGAAGAAAGAAAAAAGATGTTATCTTTGAACAAAGGGCAAGAAGTTAAAGTGTATATAGTGGAAAGAAGAGAATATTGAAATGTAAAACAGAATCTCCAGAGAGAGAAGAGGAGGGGAAAACAGAGAGTGGGGCAAGAGTGAGGTGAAAAGGTATTTAATTTGTAGTAGAAAGATATAGAGAAGAAGAAGTGAGTATATTTTTTTTGTATACAGTATTTTTTTTTGTATCAACATGGATGTCTTGTCAGAAATTGAAATATCATTCCTTTTTTTATTTAAAATATTTATCTGTTTTATATCTCGATTAATTCAAATTCACGTGTAAAGTTTATTTTGAAAAGTCTCTAGATGAAAGAAATAACTGATCTCGTTATACAAATTTGAATGATACTCATCTCTTGAGCTAATTTTTGAATATTGAGAATTAGGCTTAAACTTCATTTCTTTACATAATATCAAGGTAGAACTCGCCCGATTATGTATCGGTATTGGATTCCATGTCAAGTCGTAAATATAAGATGGGGTATTGAAGAATCTCAAAACAAATAAAATGAAATACAAGTGTTTTCTTTTTATGGATTTGAACAATCTTTCGTTTGTAAGTTAACTTTTGGAGATGAGTTACGCTAAAAACTACTTTTCTTATAATTCATTTAAGAAAAAAAATGTTCTTTAACATAAATCTTTAAATACTCAAAATTTAAATACGAAATCTTTACTTAAGAACGGAGATATCTTATCTATTTCACCATGACCCACATAATCCAACATATAATCACTTCATATTACTGTGTCTTTGTTTTTGTTTTTGTTTTTGCTTTTATTTTTATTTTATTTTACTATGCTTTTTAAGTTTGAATTGGAGTTAGATAGATTCATTAATTGATTGTTGTAGTACTATTGATAATTTATTAACTGTACAAAACAATCAGTACTTCAAGATTTTTTTTTTATTATATGAGAATATTGAAAACGAAATATTGTAAGTTACTATTAAGTCATGCTATTATTATTATTAATTAACATAGAGAATTATTGTTCCAGGAACAATATGAAAATGGCAAATCAGTGTGACCTACCAGTCAAATAATAAAAGAATTTAAAAAATTAAGGTTTTAAATACAAGCATAGCTTAAAAAAGAAAAGGACATAATAGCTTACTAGTTATTGAGTAAATTATTTATGTATAGTCTAAGTGATTCTTTTTAATATAATGCAAGGTTAGAGAGGCACTTGGGTCGAATATTTACATCAAATTATATTTATTATGATTTAATAAATTTAATTTATGTCACTAAGCTTTGAGAAAAGACTCATTTATCTTATCCGTTAAATGTTTGATCTATCTATGTCATTACCGTTTGAGAAAAAGCTAAACCATGTCATTATTTCTTAACTAAAAATATTTTTTATTTGCAAAATCATTTTCAACACATGATCAATTATGATTTGACCACGTCATTAATTATATCATTTTTTTAAAAGGAAAAATGTTTATATATGTCATCGAACATCGAGAAAAGGTTCATTTATGTCATCCATTAAAAATTTGGTTCATTTATGTTATTTCAGTTAGTTAACAAATTATGGCATGAATGAGCCTTTTCTCTAACAAAAATAGCATGGATGAGTCAAATTTTAACGAATATCATAGATAAACCTTTTCTCAATATTCAATGGTATATTTGAGTATTTTCCCTTAATTTTATACATGAAGAGTTTGTTTTCTAACAAAATTACTAAACGTGATATTACTTATACAAAATTTAATATTTACATAACCCATTTTCAAACTAGCTATCGAACGCTCGGATGAATAAAAAAATGTTTGCATAGAAACAAACAAAAACACTTTGTAGGTAGCCGTTACAACTAGCTAGTAAATTTATCATGTTGTGCATGTTTGTTTGTTTGTGTTTATCAATACATTTTTTTGACATGTAAATGTCCTAGTACATCAGACTTCTTTAAGACCAAAAACAGACATAGACAGTGCAAAGTTAAAAATAAAAATTGTACTTTGTAGAAAAAATAAATTAATATTAAAATATACAGCTGGTTCCCAACGGTCATATTTTTTTAATCTTTTAAATAAAATATTTTAAGACAATTACATATGTAACTGCAAAAAAAAATTTCCTTTTTTCTCGTAGGATGCAACTAATGTTAACTTCTTCGAGGTGTAGGGGACTAGGGGTCAGAACTTTTCATGGGAAATTTATCTACTATTAGAAACGAATTTAGAATTTGAAAAATTTACTCGAGTCGAAGGTTATCGAAAATAATTTTTATTACCTTCTTGAGATAGTGATAAGGTCTTCGTATATTTTATCTTTTTCAAACTCTATTTTTGAGATTATACTGAATTTATTGTTGTTATTGAAGTTTACTCGGTTTTTGAGATTTACTGGATTTATTGTTATTGCATTATTGTTGTTTTTGAAGTTAGATCGTATTCAATAGACTCTCGATTCATTCTAACTTACTACATTAAAACGAAGGGAGTGTTAAATACCATTACTACGTAAACATCCAAAATCTAACTAGCTAGCAATGTCTGTCAAAATCCTACACCCACCATATTAAAATCTCAAGAGATATTTCCACTTCATTTGACGTGGTCGAGTAATGAGAGTTCGGAATATTGAGTGATTAGGAAGGTGATGATAATTTTGAAATAATATATATGAAAAAAAATTATTAAAAAAAATCTTACGTTTAAGAAACTAACCCACGCTTAATTACCTCCAGCAAAGGGTCGTTTGATTAGAAGTATATGAATTTTTTAATTGCTAAGTGACATATATATAGTATAAAATTAACCGATATCACAATAATAAGATACACATACCAAATGAAGCACCAATAACACTTTTTAAGACAACCTATCCTGCCTCCTATGCCCCTACAATAAAATTAATTGTAATTATCAACTTTAGTTTCATGTTCCAACTCTCTTTTTTCCCTTTTATATTATTAATTATTATTTTCCTCACTAACTTTCAAATCCTAAATTTATCATTTAGTTTTTGAATTTGGTAAGAAATCAGGATTCATTAATAAATTTTAGAATTGGATAACATTTTAGGGTTCATAGAGAAATGAAGAAGAGGAAAGAAGAAAAAAATCTAAGAAATGAAGAAGTAGAAAGGGGAAGAAAATATGAGAAATAATGCAAAAGTGATGGAAAAAAAGGGGAAGAAGAGAAGAATTTAAAGGAAAATAGAAAAAGGAATTTCTCCATAAATTAGATGTTGCATGAATCGATTTTTATGACTTCTTAAGCCTCTACGCACTTATTGTCGATTGAGTTTAAATTGGACAATTCAACATCAAAATATGTTTTATTATATAGAGAATGATAATTTAGATAAATTTTTAAAAAATGGATAATGTATAATACTCAAAAAAAAAAAAAGTATGATAATTTAGATACGTTTTAAATTTTTAACTGATAAAACATGTTAAAAGCCTAAAACCTTAGGACACGTTTAGTGTGATGGATAAATGAAGATAATCTTAAGTTAAATTTTAGTAACTTTCAATTCTTTGCTTGTTTACAAAGTTTGGAATAGCTTATCCTAGAACTAATAATTAGCGATAAGTTGTCTCTATATCTGGATGCTGGATGGAATAATAATTCTGTGGTAATTTATCCGAGATAAACTAGTTAAAATAACAAAAATACTTCCTCAAATTCTTTTTAGACATCACTTTTCACATCATTTACACTTATGGAATAACAACTTATACTTATAAATTATGTGGTGCATATTATTTTTAATACAACACACAAAATCTTCACTAAAAACTAATATCAAAATAACTAATCTCATCCCAGTATAACTTGTCTTCACACCAAACAACCCCTAAAAGTAGTGATGTTCAAAATTGAACCAAAATTAATAACCCGAATTGAAGAAAATTATTGGTTTAGTGGTTTCCTTAACGATTTTGATTTTTTTATTATTATCGGGTTGTCAGTTCTTAACGGTTTGAGGTTTTTTCTTAATGGGTTAATCAATAACGCACTAGTAAATTAAATAATTATATTTATTCATTTGGTATATAAAGAAGTTTCATACTTTCATTTTTTGTTGTCTCAAACTTTTAGTTATTCTACAATGTGATAGTGTTTGATTTTTAGCAAGATGCATTATGTCAACTCATGTTTCATAGTTCATTTAGTTTGTCAACTTGTTTTTAATTGATTTTCATTATTTTTGGTGCCAAATCTTAGTTGTTAAACCGAAATAATTAATCACTGAAAAATAAATAACTTATAAATCAATATCTTAACAGTTTTATAACGATTTTACATGTATACAAATTGATAATCCATAAGTCAAACCAATAAACTTCATACCAAATCAAATCAAACCGAACCAACCGATGCACAACTCTTATTAAAAGAGAGATTAAGGACCCATTTGACCCCAAATAAAAACTTGGGAAAACTTGGAAAAAACTTGGTCAGTGGCTTTTGGCTATATAACTTGGCAAATATATTTGCCAAGAATCCCAAGTTTCCAAATACTTGAAAAAAAATAGTTTTTGGGCCAAGTTCTAGTATTTGGAAATTTTAAAAAATTTAAAAATTGCCTCAGACTTTTATATAATATAAAAAATACCCATAATATTTATCTACCATATCTATCTACTACTAATAATAAATAACCAGGTTACTACTCTATCTATCAAACAACATGCTCACCAACCATATTAATCATCTTTGTTTACTAAATAAAAAACAATGAAATGCGATATCATTTGTAGGACTATAGGAAAAGTGAAAGAGAGCCTATACGATTAATGTATTGTTCTTGCATATATTGTTATTTTGTTGTTGTTGATTGTTATCAATTATGTTATAATTTTTTTTTTAAAAGGAACATATTCACTATAAATAGATAATACAAATTTATGATTATTTTTAATAGTTTTTAGAACTTAGGAATAATCATATTTTTATTGAAATAGTCAAATATTCTTGGGAAACTTGGGGCCAAACACATGATGTAATTTCACCAAAAAACTTGGCCTAAATATGACTCCTTCTATCCCTAATTACTTGTCCACTTTTGAATTGTTACACTTATTAAGAAAACAATAATTGACATAATGAATTTACCATTTTACCTATATTAATTATGAAGTGGATGAATTAAAAAAAATTAAGATTTTCAAGAAGTTCAAACTTTTTCAAAATAATTAATTGAGATCATAATAGGTAAACAAAATTGACATTTCTTAATCTGTCAAAATAAACAAGTAACAACTAAAAAATAAATAGATAAGTAATTACGGATATAGCAAGTATTTGCCAAGAATATTTGGAAACTTAGGACCAAATGCTTAGCTAAAACGAGGGGAATTTCTTCTTTCTCCCCAACTTCCTAATTTGTAGCTGAATGTGCTTGTACTTTTAGCTCACAGTAGTGTTCTTTTTATTAGAACTTCAGGGAAATTTCCTACCACATGTTATAGATAAGTATAGTTGACTAGAGTATAAGCCATTGAAGCATCAATTGATCTCTTTACCACAACCATAATCTATTGATTCTATTCTTCGATCAATTAACTGAATCTATGGCATCTTCTTCTTCTGCTGCTGCTAGATCGTCGCAGTTGACTGGATCGAAGTACGATGTCTTTCTAAGTTTTCGAGGCGAAGATACTCGCAGAAATTTCACAAGTTACTTGTACCAAGGTTTAAAAAACAAGGAAATACACACTTTTGTAGATGATGAAAGGCTAGAGGATGGTGATTCCCTCTCGAAAGAACTTGTGAAAGCTATAGAAGAGTCTCAAGTTGCTGTAATCATTTTCTCAAAAAATTATGCTACGTCGAGGTGGTGCTTGGATGAATTAGTGAAGATCATGGAATGCAAGGAAAAAAATGGACAATTAGTCATACCAGTCTTCTATGATGTGAATCCATCACATGTTCGACACCAAAGTGAGAGCTTTGCAGAAGCCTTTGCCAAACACGAATCGAGGTATAAGGATGATGTTGAAGGAATAAAGAAGGTTGAAGGATGGAGATCTGCTTTAACTGCTGCTGCAAATATAAAAGGATATGATATCCGTGATAAGTGAGTTATGCTTTGTCCCTTTATTCATAATTATGCAGAACTCTAACTCTACAATGTGAAGTACTTCTCTTGTCGAATTTTTGAACTGTATATATATCAACAATCTTCTTCTTCCTTTTTTATAGGATTGAATCAGAATGTATTCGGGAACTTGTTGACGATGTTTCTTCCAAATTATGCAAGACTTCTTCATCTTATTTGCAAGATCTTGTGGGAATAGATACTCATCTGGAGAATGTAAAATCACTGCTAGAGATGGAAAGTAATGATGTTCGGATTGTGGGGATCTGCGGAACGGGGGGAGTCGGCAAAACGACTCTAGCAAGAGCTGTTTTTGATACACTCTTACCTCAATTTCAATATGCAAGTTTCCTTGCGGATGTCAAGGAAACTAATACAAATGAAATGCATTCTCTGCAAAACATCCTTCTCTCTCAACTGTTAAGGGAAGACAAAAAGTATGTGCATAATAAGGAGAAAGGGAAGCGTCTGATGGCTCGTAGACTTCGTTTTAAGAAGGTTTTAGTCGTGCTTGATGACATCAATCATCATGATCATTTGGAGTATTTAGCAGGGGATCTTGGTTGGTTTGGCAATGGAAGTAGAATTATTGCAACAACTAGAAACAAGCAAATTATAGGGAAGAATAATGTAGTATATGAAGTGACTACACTACCTGAACATGATGCTATTCAGTTGTTCAATCATTATGCTTTTAAGGACGAAGCTCCTGATGAGCATATGAAGAAGTTGGCTCTAGAGGTAGTAAGTCATGCTAAAGGTCTTCCTTTAGCCTTGAGATTGTGGGGGATTTGTTTACATAATCAAGATAAAACTATGTGGAGAGAAGTTGTAGACATGATAAAGAGAGAATCTAGTCTAGATATCGTTAAAAACCTCAAAATAAGTTTTGAAGGGTTGCAAGATAAAGAGAAAACGATATTTCTAGATATCGCATGCTTCTTTAGAGGGATGAGGAAAGATGACATCATTGAAATTCTTGAGAGCTATGATTTGAACGCCTGTATCATATTGCAGGGTCTAATTGAGAAATCTCTTGTGTTTATCACTAAATATGATACAATTCAAATGCATGACTTAATTCAAGACATGGGTAGATATGTAGTGAAAATGCAAAAAGTTTCCGGACAGCCTAGCAGACTATGGAACATTGAAGATTTTGAAGATGTGGTCAACAATACTGTAAGTAGGCTAACTACTACAATAATATTCAATTTTTAATTTTCATATATCAAAATTCATTTATCTTATATTATCAAGGCATGAATTAGTCTCGTAGATGTTTAATCTAACTTTCATTCGTTATTTGTACATAATAACTCAATTAGTTATTTTTTAAGCTAATATTATACAACTATTTACTCTGAGTAACATTATGTTAATAAAAATTCTGTAATGGAAAAAATTCTAAAAGGTTCTTCAAGGGACTTTGTGGTTTAACTATCCACATTTTCATCAAATTGTTTCTTACGAAATTCAGGTTTATTTTCATCTCATATGCAATTTCCTTAGTAGAAATCATAATACTCATAGTACATATAATTTTTTTTTAAAAATAACATATATAAGTAATTGTTTTTTAAAAATGGGGGCCCCAAAATATATGGAGCCCAAGCGATGGCTTTAGTGGCCTAGGGGTTAAGACGGCCCTGTACCCAGTTTGTTTATCTCATGTTAATAAATTATGAATTACTCTAATAGCCACTTAATATATTTAATCTTATATCATTAACTTGAAATTTATACAGTATTTAATTTGTTCATACTAATTTAATCAATAATTTTTTAAAAGCTAATATCACCCATTTATTTACCCCAAGTAATTTTTTATCAGTAAAAATTCAGAAATGAAAAAATAAAATTTAGGAGGGTAAAAACTTACCTTACTAATTCACTTGATCATTATTAATTTTTTTTTTTCATTTAAAAGATGACAGTTATTGGCACTATTTCAGTTACCATTTTAATTTGTTTTATGAGAGCATGGAAAACTTTTTAACTTGAGTCTAATAAACTTCTCCAATAATGTATCATTAAAAAATAAAATTAACTACGCAAAGCATTTCTCTTAAGCGGCATATTTCTTAACTAATATTTGTACCTTAAATTTTATTTGATGGTGCTGGCTCTTCAAATAAATAATATAAAACATGACAAAAATTTGCATTCGGGGGTAGAGTAAGAAAACAATGATATTGAATAGTGGATTGTACATGATTTGTTGATTCATGATCTTTTTATAGGGGACCATGGCAGTGGAAGCAATCTGGGTGCCTCTTTTTGATGAACTAAGCTTTAGCAAAGAGGCAATGAAAAATATGCAAAGCCTTAGGATATTACGCATACGGCCTGATCCACGGACTTTCCCAATTGATTCTATTGAGTACCTGCCCAACAACTTGCGTTGTTTTGTCTGGCATCATTATCCTTGGAAGTTATTGCCAGAAAATTTTAATCCCAGAAGGCTTGTTCATCTTGATCTCCGAGGGAATTTGTTGCATTATTTATGGAATGAAACAAAGGTACCATTCTATTTCAGATACTTTCTATTTTTTAATGTCCTAGAATTATATATGATTCTTGTGTTTAAATTAAATAAGTTATTTATTCCATAAACTCAAACTAATGTATTTCATCATTCTTTCTGTGTTTTGAATATCTGCAGCAATTTCTGTCTCTACGAAGGATAGATCTAAGTCGCTCCAAAAGCCTGAAGAGAACACCAAATTTCAAGGGGATGCCAAATTTGGAGTATTTGAATCTACAGAAATGTACGAGTCTTGAAGAGGTTCAACATTCCCTGAAGTATTGCGGAAAACTCATTGAGTTAAATTTGGAGGATTGTAAAAGCCTTGAGAGGTTTCCATATGTTAATGTGGAATCTCTTGAATCTTTGAATCTAAAATACTGCTCTAGTTTAGAGAAATTTCCAGAAATCCTTGGAAGGATGAAGCAGGGAACTGCCAGAAAGATTATCACGTCAGGCTCTGGGATAAGGGAACTGCCATTATATTTCTTTGATCACCAACCTCATCTTATAGAGCTAGATTTGAATGGCATAACAAACCTTGCATCTCTTCCAAGCAGCATTTGTAAGTCGAAAGGTTTGGTGAAGCTCCATGTGTCGAATTGGTCAAAACTTGAAAAGTTGCCAGAAGAGATAGGCGATTTAGAAAACTTGGAGGATCTTGATGCCAGCTATACTCTAATCTCACGTCCTCCGTCTTCCATCGTCCGGTTGAACAAGCTTAAACGTTTGAGTTTTGGAAAAGATAAATCAGAAGATAGAGTGTACTTTGTGTTCCCTCTGGTGAATGAAGGGTTACTCTCATTAAAATCGCTGGATCTCAGCTACTGCAATATAATAGATGGAGGACTTCCGGAAGACATTGGATCCTTATCCTCTTTGAAACACTTGAATCTCGAGGGAAATAATTTTGAGTATTTGCCTCGAAGCATATCCCAGCTTGGTGCTCTTGCATACTTGGACTTATCAGATTGCAAGAAGCTTACACAGCTGCCAGAAGACATTGGATGTTTATCCTCTTTGGAAAGGTTGTATCTCAGCTACTGCAATATAATAGATGGAGGACTTCTAGAAGACAGTGGATGTTTATCCTCTTTGAAAATGTTGGATCTCAGCTACTGCAATATAATAGATGGAGGACTTCTGGACGACATTGGATCCTTATTCTCTTTGGAAATGTTGTATCTCTATGGAAATAATTTTGAGCATTTGCCTCAAAGCATATCCAAACTTGGTGCTCTTAAATACTTGGGCTTATCAGATTGCAAGAGGCTTACACAGCTGCCAGAATTTCCACAGCAATTAGACACAATAGATGCAGATTGGAGCAATGCTTCAATCTGTAATTCATTGTTTCAGAATATGTCATCATTGCAGCATGACATCTGTTCTTCAGATTCCTTGTCACTAAGAGTGTTTGGGAGTTGGCGGGAGGTATCAGTCCCAAGTTGGTTCAAATATCAGGGAATGGGCACAAGTGTATCAGTCAATTTGCCTAAGAATTGGTATGTAAGTGATAACTTCTTGGGATTTGCTGTATGTTATTCTGGCAAACAAATTGATTGCATCACAGCTCATTTGATTCCCTTATCATGTGATGATGGGATGTCGTCGATGACCCAGGAATTTGCCTTATCCAACAATTCAGAATATTCTAATGAATGGGATATTAATTTTTTCTTGGTACCTTTTGGTGGCTTATGGGATGCATCTAATGCAAATGAAAACACACCAAATGACTATGGGTGCATTAAGTTAGATTTTATTGGAGAAACATATGATGATTTTGGAGAAACAGATGACGATTTTGGAGAAGAGAAGAAATTTGGATTTCGTTTGTTGTATAAAGACGAACCAAAGTTTGGGGGCTTGTTACAAATAAGGGAAAATAATGAATCCATGGCATCATCTTCTTCTTCTGCTAGATCATTACAGTTGCCTCAATGGAAGTACAATGTCTTTCTAAGTTTTAGAGGTGAAGATACCCGCAAAACATTTAGGAGTCACTTGTACCAAGGTTTGAGAAACAGGGGTATATTCACATTTCAAGGTGATAAAAGTCTAGAGCGTGGCAATTCGATCCAAGAAGAACTCTTGAAAGCTATTGAAGAGTCTCAAGTTGCCCTCATCGTTTTCTCAAAGAATTATGCTACATCGAGGTGGTGCTTGAATGAACTAGTGAAGATCATGGAATGCAAGGAAGAAAATGGACAGACTGTCATACCTGTGTTCTATGATGTGGATCCATTGCATGTTCGGAACCAAAGGGAGAGCTTTGCAGAAGCCTTTGCCCAACACGAATCAAAGTATAAGGATGATGCTGAAGGAATGCAGAAGGTGCACGGATGGAGGAATGCCCTAACTGCTGCTGCAGATCTAAAAGGACTCGATATCCGTAACGGGTGAGTTAAAAATACATAATTCCTTTTCATGAAAGATGAAACGGTAGTATTTCTATTCAAATTTGGATGCTTCTGTGAAGACTACCTACCAAAATGAGTCAAGCGGAATATTATATATTTCTTAAATAATTTTTTCGTATTTTCTAAAAATAGAATAATTATATCTGTAAGAAGGCATAGTTCCTATCAGTTTTATTGCTCAATGACATTGTTAGGTAGATAATGTTTTAATTAGTTCTTCAAGGGTTCGGTTTTATTAGTAAGAAGGCATAGTCCTATCAATTAAAAGCATATAAAAGAATGATGGTAGATTATATATGTTTCTGTCAGTAAGAAGGCACAGTCCAGTTCAATTAGAGAGAACACATAAAAATCCTCATAAACTATTCAAGTTTTGCAACTTACATATAGATTGTTGCTATTACCCTTAACAACATGAAATACTTACTAATACTTGACTTTCTCACATTTTCCACAACCAATCTTCTTATTTATGTAGGATTAAATCTGAGAATATTCAGCAGATCGTCGCCCACATCTCTTCCAAATTAGGCAATAATGCTTATTCTTTATCTTCTTTGAAAGATGTTGTGGGAATACATGCTCATTTAGAGAAAATAAAATCCCGACTTGAAATAGAAATCCATGATGTTCGGATCGTAGGGATCTTGGGAACAGGTGGAATCGGTAAAACGACAATAGCAAATGCCATCTTTCATACTCTATCTTATCAATTTAAAGCTGCTTGTTTTCTCGAGGATGTTAAAGAAAATGCCAAAAAGAATCCACTGCATAATTTACAAAATACTCTTCTCTCTGAACTGTTAGTAGAGACAGATGATTACGTCAATAATAAGAAAGAGGGGAAGTGCATGATTCCGAGCAGACTTTCTTCTATGAAGGTGCTAATTGTGCTTGATGACATTGATGAAAGAGATCATTTGGAGTATTTAGCAGGTGATGTTGGTTGGTTTGGTGATGGTAGCAGAGTTGTTGTAACAACTAGAATTAGAGATTTGATAGAGAAGGATGATGCAATATATGAAGTACCTACACTACCTAATCTTGAAGCTATGCAACTGTTCAATCAGTATGCTTTCAAAAAAGAAGTTCCAGATGAGCGTTTTAAAAACTTCTCGTTGGAGGTAGTAAATCATGCTAAAGGCCTTCCTTTAGCCCTCAAGGTGTGGGGTTCTTTGTTGCATAGGAAAGGCCTAACTCAGTGGAGAAGAACTGTAGACAAAATAAAGGAAAACTATAGTTCAGAAATGGTTGAAAAACTCAAAATTAGTTATGATGGGTTGGAGCCCAAAGAACAAGAGATATTTCTAGATATAGCTTGTTTTTTCCGAGGAGATGAAAAAAAGAAAGTCATGCAAATCCTTGAGAGCTGTGATTTTGGAGTTGAATATGGATTGGATGTCCTAATTGAAAAATCTCTTGTGTTCTTAACTGAAGATGATACAATTGAAATGCATGACTTAATACAAGATATGGGTAAATATATAGTGGAAATTCAGAAGGATGCGGGCAAATGTAGCAGAATATGGGACTATGAAGATTTTAAAGAAATGATGGTCAACAATAAAGTAAGTAGACTAAACAATACAATAGTTTTCAATTTCTATTTTTCATATTCCAAAGACATACAGGGTCAATTCCATTATTTGTTCTTCTTACTTCATATTTCCGCACTTGAGTCACATCAGTTTTTTACTTTAGTAGTAGAAGCAAGTAACATTAATTGTCTTAACGCCGCCTAATTCGTCAAGTAGCCACTTTAATTACCACTGCCTAATTTGTTTTTTCTTATGTTACTAAGCCATGATTTAGGGTGTGTTTGGTAGGAAGGAAAATGTTTTCCTAGAAAACAATAGATTTTTGACTTATTTTCTCATGTTTGGTTGGTGAGTAGAAAGTATTTTTCGAAAAAGATTTTTTAGTGTTTGATTTATTAATGAAAATTGTTTTGGAGAAAATATCTTTTATTTTTACTAGAGAGTAGAAAATAATTTTTGAATTGAAATTGAAAATATTTTTTAAAAATAAATTTAATTTTTTTTTGGGGAAGGTTGGGGTGGTGATGGGGGCGGGGGTGAGATGGGGTAAAAAAAATGAAAATTTGAAATTAAAAAATATATTTTAAAAACAAACTTAAATTTTTTTTTTGAAGGGGTTGGGGGCTGATGGGGGGAGGGCCACGGGTGGGGGTGAAAAAATAAAAATTTGAAATTGGAAATATTTTTAAAAACAAACTTTAATTTTTTTTGGGGGTGGGGGGGCTGGTAGTGGGGCTGGCGGGGAGTGTAGGGGGTGTAGGGGGTGGGGTGGGCTGAAAATAAAAATTTGAAATTGAAAATATTTTTTAAAAACAAACTTTAACTTTTTTTTTTGTTTGTTGGGGGGGGGGGGTCGGGGTGAGGATGGGGTAAAAAATTGAAGTTCAAAAATATTTTTTAAAAATAAGCTTTAGATTTATTTTTTCAACAAAAAAAATTGTAATTTGAAGTTGGAGGAAAGTTTTGGACAATGTTTTCCTTAATTTTTGAAGGGAAATCATTTTCCTTGATTTTAAGGAAAATGAGTTGATTTGGAAAATATTTTATCCAACTAAAATGAGAAAATTGGAAAACATTTTCCTCCATACCAAACACACCCTTAGTCTAGTAGTCACTTACTCTGTTTAAGCCAACTTCTTTTTTTGAAATAACTTGAATTTTGTTTGAGATTTTATATATACTAACTCAATCAGGAATTCACTTTACCGTTGAAATGACAAGTTATTGGTTTTACAATTTTATTCTGTAACTGCATGAAAAAACTCTCAGACTTGACTCTAAAGCACACTTCTCAGAAAATGTGTAACTCCATAGAAAATAGAACTGTTGAACTAATTGCACAAAGTACTTCTCTTAAGCAACATATTTCATTTAAAAGACCTAACAAATATTGTACGCTAATTTGGCACTGCAAGGATTGAGGAAGTAATCATATTGGCAATTGAATTTTATACGACGTTTGAAGTTATACTTTTGTAAAGAAATGATCTTTTTTACCAGGGGACCAAGGCTATGGAAGCAATCTGGTTTCATTATGATGAGAAAATATGCTTTAGCAAAGAGGCCATCAAAAATATGGAAACACTTCGGATATTATACATATGGTCCCAAGATTGCTCCCCTTGCCATGATGGCTCCATTGAGTACCTGCCCAACAACTTGCGTTGGTTTGTCTGGAATCACTTTCCTTGGGAGTCATTGCCAGAAAATTTTGAACCCAAAAGGCTTGTTCATCTTCAACTCCGCTTCAGTTCACTGCGTTATTTATGGACGGGAGTAAAGGTACAATAATTAAATTCCTGTTTATTTTTATTTTCTCTCTAACTATCTTTGTCCTTCAGTGATGCACAGATACTATTTCTTTCAGCCTGTTTTATTTGATATACTTTATATTTTGGCTTGTTCTGAAATTATGATGCGTGTCTTTAAATGAAAAGAAGTTGTTAAATCCATGAACTCAAATTAATATATATTATATAACTAGTTTTGACGCACGTGCGTTGCATATGAAAATCAAACCATGTACCACACTATTTTTTAAAAATAATAAGAATATTGCTAAATAAAAAATTAGTCACTCTTAAAATCTCTTAGTTGCACCTCTTAAATAAACTTTCTACTCCCTTTCCCATAGTGCATTACTTTGTTATTATTGTTTTGTAGGTGTTCTTACTTTTAATATAATAAAATATAAATAAATATTGATATCAAATATAGAAGTTATACTAAATTGGATGTTTTAGCTGGAGTATTAGATTAATTTAACATTCATGTTATGGAGTGTTCTAATTTCACTGAACTTTGAGATTGTCAACGTTTGTAAATCAAACTTGAGGTTTTAAGAAGAGAAGAATAGAAAACATAAAAAACCGTAGTTTAAAAATGTGAGAAAATCCGTCCATTTATAGTTAAAAATGTGTGGTATTAGTATGTGCATATTGTTTCTTATCATAAAAATATAGAAGTGATGAAGCCCCCTTTTTTTTTTACGGCCAACAAAGGGTAGTGTATGAAAAACTGCTCGTGGTGCCTTATCAAAAAGAAGTGACAACCCTTTAGAAAAGTCACAACCTTTTAGAAAGGTCAAAACTCATCGAAAAAGTCATAAATCTTCGAAAAAGTTGTAACCCTTCAGAAAAGTACTCTTCGGAAAAGTCGCAACCCTACAAAAAGTCAGAACCATTCAAAAAGGTCACAACTCATTAGAAAAGTTATAACTCTTCGAAAATGTAACAACCCTTCAATGTGAAAAGTTGTCTGACTTTAATATAATATAATATAATACACACAATTAAATATAATACAATATAAAATATAGAAGATATACTACATTTGGTGTTTTAAGTTGGGGGTATTATAATAATTTAACATTTAAGTTATTAGTTCATTCTTTTAAGGTAGTATAGATTTTAAAAAAATGATAGATATGGATTGGTCTAATTTTAATTTGATATGAAATTTTAAAAAATAAAGAAGACTTTTAATTTAAGGATCATATGTAAAATATATAAAAATGTCTTTTAACTTTGTGGTCTTAAAGATGTGTCCTCACCCCCAATAAAAAAAGAACATTCTATATTAAACTGAATAAAAATAAAAGTACAACAAATAAATTGAAAACGAAAGAGTACTTATTAAATGTAGTTAGGATTCTTCAAACAAGTTTTTGATCAAATACTTTTTCTCCAACAGTTCGAGACTTTTCAGATTCTGAACACCAAGTTGTAGTTTGTGCAACGGAAAATCATTGAACTTCTTGTCAAGGAAGAGTTGCTGCAAAAGTATATTTTATGGCTATGAAAATGAGTGCATATTAATTATCACGATACTTTTCTCATTTGAAGTTGAGTTATTTCATTCTCCTTTTTGCATCAATTTTTATTGATCTATCTAATTTACCCACAAAAAAAATATTGTAATTGCATAAATGAACAACTCTCACAATCTTCCTTGTTTTAAGTAGAAGAATAGAAGACTTACAATTTTTGTAGTTTTAAAGTGTGAGAAACCCCCTCTATTTATAGACAACAAAGGATAATATGATAATGTGCGTATCGTGTCTTTTTAGATAAGTCACAACCCTTCAGAAAAATCACAACTTTTTGAAAATGTCATAACTCATCAAAAAGTCACAACTCTATAAAAAAAAAAGTTACAACCTTTCGAAAAAGTCATTACCCATCAATTGAAAAGATGTATGCATTTAATATAATATAGTGTATATAAATATAATATTAAATATAGAATATATAATAAATTGTGTGTTTTAAGTTGGGGGTATTATAGTAATTTAACATTAAGTTAGGGAGTTCATGCTTTTATTTTAAGGTAGTATAGATATAGATAGATAGATAAATTTGGGTTATTCTCATATCTATTACTGGAAAATCTTTATGTCGTTTTTCTCCCAAATCTTCCTATCATATATTAACTTATAAGAAGCTAAGTCGTTCAAACATTTCCCTAGCAAGATATGAATCTCATCCTAAGATTGCATGTAGTGTTACAGACATGAAGGGTAGCTTATTTACAACTATTTTATAGAAAAATACAATGTTGAAATAAATAGTCATTGCATCTAAAGAGAGAATAAAAAGAAAACACTGTTGGAACTCTACTTCCTTGGCTATTTTTTTTTTTTTAATTTGGATAAACGTACTGAAACCTTAGCCAATCTTTTTTTTACAGATTCTTTTACCTGGCTGTTCTTGTTTTCCTTTCTCATCCTTTTTCTGTTCTGAATGGCAGCATTTTCCGTATCTACGGACGCTAGATCTCAGCCGCTCTAGAGACCTGACGCAAACACCAGATTTCACGGAGATGTCAAATTTGGAGTATTTGGATTTGGGCAATTGTATTAATCTTGAAGAGGTTCACCATTCCCTGGGATGTCGCACAAAACTCAAGAGGTTGAATTTGATATATTGTAGACGCCTCAATAGGTTTCCATATGTTAACATGGAATCTCTTGAATATCTGGATCTAAAGTTCTGCTCCCGTTTAGAGAAATTTCCAGAAATCTGCGGAAGAACGAGGCCGAACTTAAAGATTAAGATGTGTGACTCTGAGACAAGGGAACTGCCATCATATATTGTTCAGTGCCTAACTCTGAGACATTTGGATAATCTTGTAGCTCTTCCGAGCAGCATTGGTATGTTGAAAGGTTTGGTTATTCTTGATGTGTCAAATTGCTATAAACTTGAAAGCTTGCCGGAAGAGCTAGGCGATTTAGTAAACTTGGAGAAGGTTGACGCATCAGGGACTCTAATTTCACGACCTCCGTCTTCCATCGTCCGTTTGAACAAGCTTACATTCATGAGTTTTGCGAAACAAAGATATAATGTAAGCCTCGAAGGGGGAATGTCCTTTGCGTTCCCTCAAGTCAATGAAGGGTTACACTCATTGGAAGATCTGGATCTCAGTTACTGCAATTTAAAAGTTGGAGGACTTCCGGAAGACATTGGATCCTTAATCTCTTTAAAAGAGTTGAATTTCACTGGAAATAATTTTGAGCATCTTCCTGGAAGCGTAGCCCAACTTGGTGCTCTTCGATCCTTGGACTTAAAAGAGTGCAAGAGGCTTAAAGAGTTGCCAGACTTCATGGGGATGCCAAACTTGATGACGCTGAATCTCAGTATAATTAACATTGAGCATTTGCCTCAAAGCATAGACCAACTTGGTGCTCTTCGATCCTTGGACTTATCATATTGCAAGAGGCTTAAAGAGTTGCCAAGCTTCATGGGAATGCAAAACTTGGAGACTTTGAATTTGTCAAATTGTATAAATCTTGAAGAGGTTCATCATTCCCTGATATTTCTCAAAAAGCTCTGTACATTAAAATTGACTAATTGTAAACGGCTAAAGAGGTTTCCAGCTCTGTGCATTGATTCTCTTGACTATCTGTGTCTACGGGATTGCTCTAGTTTAGAAAAAATTCCAGAAATCCTTGGAAACATGAAAGTGGAGTTAGAGATTCACATGCTCGACAGTGTAATAAGGGCTTTAGGTTTTAGAGGTTTTGAAAACCTTGCAACACTTCCGAGCAGCATTTGTAAGTTGAAAAGTTTGGTCAGCCTAAATGTGTCAGATTGCTCTAAGCTTAAAAGCTTTCCAGAAGAAATAGGAGATTTAGAAAACTTGGAAAATCTTGATGCTAGAGGTACTCTAATTTCACAACCTCCATCTTCCATTGTCCAGTTGAACAAGCTTAAATTTTTGAGTTTTGCAAAACAAAATTCTGGAGGAGGTCTCGTAGATGGAGTGTACTTTAGTTTCCCTGCGGTGTCTGATGGATTACGCTTGTTGGAGATTCTGAATCTCAGTTACTGCAATCTAAAAGATGGAAGTCTTCCGGAAGACATTGGATCCTTATCCTCTCTGAACGAGTTATATCTCTCTGGAAATAATTTTGAGCATTTGCCTCAAAGCATAGCCCAACTTGGTGCTCTTCGGTCTTTGGACCTATCAGATTGCAAGAGGCTTAAAGAGTTGCCAGATTTTGGAGGGATGCAAAACTTGGCGACTTTGAATCTGTCAAATTGTATGAATCTTGAAGAGGTTCATCATTCCCTGGGGTGTCTCGAAAATCTCTGTACATTAAAGTTGACTAATTGTAAAAGGCTCAAGAAGTTTCCAGTTCTGTGCATTAATTCCCTTGAATATCTGAATCTAGAGGGGTGCTCTAGTTTAGAAATGTTTCCAGAAATCCTCGGAAGCATGGATTTGAATTTAAAGAGTGGGTTAAAGTGCCTAGACTTGAGAGGTTTAGAAAACCTTGTAACACTTCCGAGCAGTATTTGTAAGTTGAAAAATTTGGTGGAGCTAAATGTGTCGGCATGCTCAAAACTTGAAAGCTTACCAAAAGAGATGGGGGATTTAGAGAACTTGGAGTGGCTTGATGCTAAAAATACTCTAATTTCGCAACCTCCACCTTCCATTGTCTGTTTGAACAAGCTTCATTTCTTGCGGTTCGCAAAACAAAAATCAGAAGTAGGCCTCGAAGATGAAGTGTGCTTTGTTTTCCCTGCGGTGTCTGATGGATTACGCTTGTTGGAGATTCTGAATCTCAGTTACTGCAATCTAATAGATGGAGGTCTTCCGGAAGACATTGGATTCTTATCCTCTCTGAATGAGTTATATCTCACTGGAAATAATTTTGAGCATTTGCCTCCAAGCATAGCCCAACTTGGTGCACTTCGATCTTTGGACCTATCAGATTGCAAGAGGCTTAAAGAGTTGCCAGGTTTCAGGGGGATGCAAAACTTGGAGACTTTGAATCTGTCAAATTGTATGAATCTTGAAGAGGTTCATCATTCCCTGGGATGTCTCAAAATGCTCTGTACATTAAAGTTGACTAATTGTAAATGGCTCAAGAGGTTTCCAGTTCTGTGCATCGATTCCCTTGAATATCTGAATCTAGAGGGGTGCTCTAGTTTAGAAAATTTTCCAGAAATCCTCGGAAGCATGAAAGTGCAGTCGGATATTCACATGTTAGAAAGTGTGATGAGGGATCTAAATTCCATGTATCTTTCACTTCCACGTTCCTTGTCTCAGGATATCGTTTCCTTGCCGAATGCCATCTCTGCTTCAGATTCCTTGTCACAAAGAGTGTTTACCATTGTGCATAGTGGGAATAAGATCCCAAGTTGGTTCCACCATCAGGGAATGGATGAAAGTGTGTCGATCGATTTGCCTGAAAATTGGTATGTAAGTGATAATTTCTTGGGATTTGCTGTATGTTACTCTGGCAACCTAGTTGACATCACAGTTGACTTGATTCCCTTATGTGATGATGGGATGACCCAGAAACTAGAATTATCCTTCCTTCCAAATTATGATACAGAATCATCCGATGATTCAGAATGTGATACTGAACCTACGATTCATTTTTTCTTGGTATCTCTTGCTGGCTTAAGGGAAACATCTAAGGCAAATGGAAAAACACCAAATGACTATGGGCATATTACATTATCGTTCTCCGGAGAAACGAAGGAGTTTGGATTCCGTTTGTTGTATAAAGATGAACCAACAGAACATTGCATTGGGACACCATGATAAAGCCAATTACTTCTCTTCTAAGAAACAAAGCTCTTATTTCTAATATTCATTGGAGCTGTCTTTGAGAATCTGCAGCAACAACCAGTCTCTTCAGAAACTTTGCAGCTCTTTCCCCGAAGCCCAGAATTTTGGCTTAAATATAGGTAATATACCTCATGATTTGTTTTTCCCCTAGTTGGTAGTGAAATTCTGTTCAACTCTCTTTTTATGTAATTCTCTCCTATTAGCTAAAAAATCTTCTTCCAATTCAGTTAATAACTTTTTCATTTCTTTTCCTTTTTGTTTTCTCTATTCTTTCCCCTGTTGACAGGAGCTCATCAATGGGTGATGGAAATATCAACAGTGAGTTTTGTCGATTGATTCTCCATCTTGTGTTAAGCCATGATTAACCATGGTGAGTTAAAGGATGTGAACATGTTTATTTTTTCGATACTCAAATCAGATCCTGGAATCATTCAATCTTCATAAATTCTTACCTTAAAATGTGCTCACAAGTGAATAGAATAATCTTGCATTTTATCTTGGTATTTTTATCACTTATCCCTCATACCAAATAACCCTTTTAGGGTTATTTGGTTGGGAACAAGTTATCCTGTGATAAGTTATTCTACTATGTATATGAAATAACTTATCCCATCAATATAGTATAGAATTATAAATGGTGGGATAAATAATTCAAAGACTACCTAATACCTCCAACCCAACACATGATAAAATTATCCTGCATTTATCCCGAGAATATTATACCTTATACCTCACACCAAACGACTCCATAGAGTAATGGAAACAAATTTCTCTTAAGTTCTATATTATACTTAATTTTGTTTTTCAACTTGTTCATTTGTGGTTCTTTTTACGATTCAATTGTCTCTAAAGTGATTTTCTGAAATCAAGTATTTTTTGTTTCTTTATTTAGTTCACGCACCTTTTTCAGTGAGAATGAAGGACTAGGGTTTCTCCTTAGAATCAATTATCATATTCATTTTGAAGTATCATTTCAGATGAATACTTCAAATGCTATTTCCATTGTTCAAATTGGGTGATCCGCAATCGGAGTCTTTGATAAGGATGTATATCTTGTTGTGTTGTAATTTGACTATCTCTAGAAAAATCACTTTTTGAAATGTTCTAAGTATAAAACAATTTGAGAAATACTTAGAAAGAGTCGCCACTTAATTTTTTAAAGAAATTAAGAAAATTTATAATTTTCAAAGATTTAAACAGAAAAAAAAAATCATTTGAAAATACCAAAGAAGGTTCGGCGTTCAATTTACACTTCGAGAAGGGTTTAAGCATTTGAAGTGTCCGCTAACATGCGATTGACTTGCGACTTGACTAAAATATATATTTGACTAATTTTTTAGAAAAAAGTGATTTAACATGAGAAGAATAACTTATAATATTTGATTAATTTTAAGAAAATAATTAAATAAGTGACACATTTTATATTATTTATTTATATTTTATTAGAGAAAAGGATCCAAAATGAAACAATTAATTCGAAATACAAGTGATTAGAATATTAGTAAAACAAGATTTGTTAGAATTTATTTTATTCACTTTGAAATAATAATTTAAACCAATTTAATAAATTAAGGCATAAAAATTATTTTTTAATTAATTGTTTTGAAGTATCATGGTGTTTTTAGCAGATGAATACTTCAATTGCTATTTCCTTTGTACAAATTGGTTTATTGGAGTCTTTCGTAAGGACATGTAGCTAGAATATTTGGCTTTGCTGTGTGATATTTGAGCTACAATCATAGTCGGCAAAAAATGCATAGGTCTCAACTTAATCTGTATCCAGATTCCTCAAGTAAGGGAACATTCTCCTCGATCTGGTAATCTCCATTCCCCCAAGTAGAGCTTCAAATCCAAGACTCAAAGAACAGTTATGAAACTTGTTTAAACCATTTCAATATAGTTTTCATTTTGGAAAAACCAGAAGTTCCTTGCACGTTACGCGTCAGTTTAACCCTTCTGCATCAAATGTTTTCATGTCGAAAGGTAATGATCATTCACCTAACTTTTGCAATACACTTCCGCAGGAGGCATTTTCATCCTTGTACCAAAAAAAAAAAAAGGTGAGTTCAATTTGTATACATTTACTGTAAGTCAGTATTCTGCTTTTTTGAGTACTGAGTTTTATATTTTGACTTTGTTGTATGATTTTCATTTGATACCCTCTCAGAATGTTATTGTTGGGATTCTTTAAAAAATGGGCTTCAAAGATCACGTGTAGTGTAATACACAGTTTTGTGTGGGCTCAGAACTTCATTAATCTGTTGTTATTTTGTTCCAGTATATAATTTGAGTACAGGTATAACAGTTATATTAGCAGAAATCTCTGTTTTAAATATATCTCTTGTTATAACAGGGAGGTTCAATCAAAGATGCAGCACAATGTGAGACGGTGGAGCAAGAGATGCAGCTGAGGTTCGACCTTGCTCATGATCTCCTTCAGTTTTCTTATGCTTCTTTTGAAGGAAAATCCGAAACATAAGAAACCTAGTCTTTGTGTTAACTTTTAATTACAACAGACAAATTATGTTACCATTTGCATAAACATCAGAGAAATTTCAGAATTATAGCAGTGATAGAGTTAATGGCTATATATGACCTTCCATCTCTTATTAAGCCAAGATTGAATGCACCAATTGTCTGTTGTCTGGCTTGTTAACTTCGATCTCTATAAAAGTAATAAGTAGCATCTATGTTTTGATTACTTATAAGTAGTTTTGACAAGTTTCACTCTTTTGGTTTTGGTTCACGTTTGCAGTGCAAAGTGGGACCATGATTGCTTTGAGAACAACACCGGTAACACTGCCTATGAAGGGGCACATATTTCCTCTGTTTGTTACAGAACAACTAGTGTCTTGGATTACTTAGAGAACAACACCGGTGACACGGCCTATGAAGGGCACATGCTTCCTCTGTTTGTAACAGAACAACTTGAGTCTGGGCCTGAGAAAGAGATTCACGAAATCTTTATATCCTGGTATTATTATTAAAGGTCATGTCTTCTTCTTTTACTTGGATTTATTGCACTTGAGCCGAGAGTTTTTTGGAAACAGCCTCTCTATCCTCATGGGGTTGTGAACTTGTGGTAAGGTCTGCGTACACACTACCCCTCCTAGACCCCACTTGTGGGATTCACTGGGTATGTTGTTGACTATTAAAGGTCACACAGACACACCACACCTCTCTTAGACCAGAACGCTGCATTACATTATGAACTGCAATCATACCTTCACATTTACTGATGAGTAGCCTGTCCAAAATCCTACTGCAGATGAATGTCTGAGAAGCAAGCAAACTTCACCAAAACGGGTGGGTGAAAGAAGCCATGGAACTATCAGTAAGTCGCCTCACATCACAAAGGGAAACTATTTCCAGGAATCGAATGTAGCTTGGTGGTTGAGCAACTATTCTTCCTTTGGATGTGAGCTCAAATACTCTCTGACACTATCAAGCAAGCGTAGAGTTTATTGACATCGATCCACTATCAAATCTACATGTGGTAGAAATAGTTGGTGGATAGGAACTAAACACTGAAACTGGTCAATACGATCCAGTGTCAAGGGAACAACCAAAAAATAAATTAAAAGTACTGGAGGTATATTTTTTGCAATCTCCACAACCATCAGGGTTTTCACGGCAAGTTTTCGACCAAACTCCAGATTGCATTACCAATGCATTGGGCTGACAAAGCAGCTACTGTTTACCCGCGTTTAAAGCACCTTTGTAATAGTCAGCGTAGTTTTTCCACCCTTCTGGGGCTGTAAATAATCCTCCTAGTGCTCATGCTACTTATTTTACTCCCACTGCTTTATCTAATGCTACTATGCAATAAAAAAATGTTCAACCCTGCTATGTAGCCACTCCGTGTAATAGCTAGTGTGTTTAATATATCATCTTTTCTACCCAAAAAAAAAAAACAGTTGTCAAACAAGAAGAACACGAGTGAAGTCTAGCTGAGCTGTCGGTGACAAAGAAATTACCCTTCTTTCTCTTTGCTTCTTCATCAGCTTGTACTTTTAGTTGTACATTGTGTACAATTTTCTATTGAGTATGGAGCCACTTTAGGGTAGGTAGGTCTAATTCTATCACAGAAATTTCCTACTACTTACCGCTTTACAGCATTGATACAAGTTGACTAATTCAATTGGAGTAGACCCCATCTTCACAGAAACTTTACAATCTGGTTAAGGGGTCCCGGATACACTAGCAAACATTCAGATCTATACTCCTGCATTTTATTTATCTTGTTCACTTCGTTTTAACCCTAAATCAATATTCAAACCGCTAGTAAATGAATCTAAATATAGTTGAATCAAGTGGGTGTTTGGATTGATCATTTCAACTAACATGCACACAGTTGGGAAGCTTCACAGAAAGTTTTTTTTTTTTTTTTTTTTTCAGGACAGAAAGCTCATTCTGTATTACCGCTAGTAAGTGGAAATACTTACCAGTTGACTGGTCCAATAGCAATAATTTAATTCAATTCAATGGTTTTGGCTCCACTCCAGTATGTCATCTCTCAAAAATATAATGAATGGTTCATATTTATTCTCTAAAAACCCAACATTGGTCAACAATAATAACATGTTTTCTCTATTTTGATCTCCATTGCCAGACAAGAATTCCACCCCCATTACCTTCCAAATCTTCCAAGAATTGATGGCATCATCATCTTCTTCTTCTGAGAGTAATTCACAGTATTCATGTCCTCAACAGAGCAAGTACGATGTCTTTCTAAGTTTTAGAGGCAAAGATACTCGCAATAATTTTACAAGTCACTTGTACAAAGCTTTGAAAAACAGGGGAATATTCACCTTTCTAGATGATGAAAGTCTAGAGAGTGGTGGTTCCCTCTGGATAGAACTAGTGAAAGCTATGGAAGAGTCTCAAGTTGCTATAATCATTTTCTCAAAAAATTATGCTACGTCGAGTTGGTGCTTGGATGAACTAGTGAAGATTATGGAATGCAAGAAAGAAAAAAAACAATTAGTCATACCAGTCTTCTATGATGTGGATCCATCACATGTTCGTTACCAAAGTGACAGCTTTGCAGAAGCCTTTGCCAGACACGAATCGAGGTATACGGATGATGTAGACGGAATGAAGAAGGTCGAAGGATGGAGATCTGCTTTAACTGCTGCTGCAAATATAAAAGGACACAATATCCGTGATAGGTGAGTTTGGATGTGAAATTCTACTTATTCTCGTCTCTCTTATCTGTATATATCAATAATGTTGTTATTTTTTGTAGGAATGAAGCACACTGTATTGAGGATCTTGTTAATGAAATTTCGCCCAAATTATGCACGACTTCTTTATCTCGTTTGACAGATATTGTGGGAATAGATGCTCATTTAAAGGAAGTCAACTCTCTTCTAGACATGACAATTGATGATGTCCGGAGAGTGTGGATCTGGGGAACTGGGGGAATTGGTAAAACGACAATAGCAAAAGCTATTTTTGATATACACTCATCTAAATTTGATGGTGCTTGTTTCCTTCAGGTCAGTAAAGAAAACAAGCATGAGATACATTCTCTGCAAAGTAGTCTTCTCTCTAAACTGGTAGGGGAAAAAGAAAGTGTGAATGATAAGAAGAGAGGGCGGGACCTGATTTCTCATAGACTTCGTTTGAAGAAGGTTCTAGTTGTGCTTGATAACATAGATCATGATGACCAATTGGATTACCTAGCAGGGAATCTTGGTTGGTTTGGCAGTGGCAGCAGAATAATTGCAACAACTAGGGACAAGCATTTCATAGGGAAAAATGATGCTGTATATCCTATGACTACACTACTTGAACATGATGCTATACAGTTGTTCAACCAATATGCTTTCAAAAATGAAGTTCCAGATAAGTGTTTCGAGGAGATAACGTTGGAGGTAGTAAGTCATGCTGAAGGCCTTCCTTTAGCCCTGAAAGTGTGGGGTTCTTCCTTACATAAGAAGGATATACATGTGTGGAGGAGTGCTGTTGATCGAATAAAGAGGAACCCTTGTTCAAAAGTTGTTGAAAACCTCAAAGTAAGTTATGATGGGTTGGAGCGTGAAGATCAAGAGATATTTCTAGATATTGCATGCTTCTTAAGAGGGAAAAAACAAACCGAAATCAAGCAAATTCTTGAGAGCTGTGGTTTTGGAGTTGATGACGGATTGAGGGTGCTAATTGACAAGTCTCTTGTGTTCATCTCTGAAGATGATATGATTCAAATGCATGACTTAATACAAGAGATGGGAAAATACATAGTGACAATGCAAAAGGAAAGGGGAGAACTCAGCAGACTATGGCTCACTGAAGATTTCAAAAAATTCTCAAAAGCAAAAATACAAGTAAGTGAGGCCAAAACTGACCTTACCGATCCTCGATCTGTTAGGCACTTGATCATCGATTACTTTTTATTTAAAAGATGACAGTTATTGGTGTTGTTTAAATTACAATTTCCTTCTATCACAACATGAAAAACTGTTCGACTAGATTCTAAAGAACTTCTCAAGAAAATGTACTACTACAAAATAGAATTACAAAATTAATTGCTCAAAGTATTTCTCTTAAGTTACACATTTCTTGAGAAAGACCTAACTAATACTGTACCTTGATTTTTCTAATGGCACTAGTTATTCAAGAACTTCAAGTGCAATAGTAAATAAACGGAACATGGGAAATTTGGCATTGCGAGAAAGTAGTCATACTGAGTGCGGATTTTATTTATGCAGATATTTGAAGTTATACTTTGTAGACTAATGATTCTTTTACCAGGGGACCAAGGCAATCGAAGCAATCTGGATACCAGAAATTCAAGACCTAATAAGCTTTAGCGAAAAGGCCATGAAAGATGTGGAAAAGCTTAGGATATTATACATTAATGATTTTCATACACATGATGGCTCCAATGATCAGTACCTTCCCAGCAATTTGCGTTGGGTCAACTGTAGTAAGTATCCTTGGGAATCATTGCCAGCCAAATTTGATCCTGACATGCTTGTTCATCTTCATCTCCAGCAGAGTTCACTGCTTCATTTATGGACTGGAACAAAGGTACAATAGCTGAATTCAATTTTATTTTTCTTTTGATCAAATCATCATCGTATCATACTCATAACCTCAAAGTTGGATTACCATTTTCCTTATCTTATCCCTAAAATAAATTAAATATTAATATCTATTTAATTTTTTTTTCTTTTTTTCTTTTTTTCTTTTTTTTTTCTTTCTTTTTTAATTAAATATTGAATAGTGAGTAATAGTTATATTTAAATTCATGCATCAAAAGATTTTAATGCAATCATATATTCACGTACTAATTAAATCTGGGTAATGAAGAGTCTAATAACCTTCAATCTTAATTTGTAAGATAAGTGGGGGTAACTATTAATTTATTTTCTTCAAATTATTTAATTTTTTTTTTTCATTTAAGATTTATTTTGGGATTCAATGAATTTTGACTGTTCGTATTGTGGTAATTAACACTCTTATTTCCAGCTAGACTTACAATTCAATACTTATTATTAAATTGTAAGTTATTATTAGCAAGAAAAAACCAACAATCTTCAAAACCAACAATCTTTACATCTTTATGACAATTCTTTGTGCTTCTCAATGTATCATATAAATAGTGACATTTGACACAATAATGTACACACTTGAACCAATTGGAAAAAACCATGAGAAAATCTCTATGCTTTCTTTTCTTGTCTTTTTTTATTTGTTTAGTTTAATAGTTGTTGTTATTATACAACTTTCTATTGTTGTGTTGTTATTATTATTGAGAATTTACCATGGTTTGTTGCTTTGTATACATTAGCCTAGCATGTAATATTTTAGTATCCTCATTTGAATATTGAATTTGTGCAATAGTCAGTTATTTTTACTTTATGCACTTTTAGTCATTTTTATAGTTAAAAGGGGTATTTTTTTGATTGTTCGTATTGTTCTAATTAACACTCCTAATACCCTTTAACTATTAATTTATTTTCTTGGGTGGATTTTTGGAAGAGCACGAACAAGGCAGGTATAGAGTGGTTAACCAGGCTGTTTAATGTTATTTTTAAGACAGCAAAGATGCCTGATGAATGGAGGTGGAGTGCAATGGTCTCGTTGTATAAAAACAAGGGTGATATCCAGAACTGTAACAATTACAGGGGTATCAAATTGCTAAGCCACACTATGAAGATTTAGGAGAGAGTGATGGAGATGAGGGTGAGAAGAGGGGTGTCCATCTCTGAGAATCAGTTTGGATTCATACTGGGACGATCGACTACCGAAGCCATTCATCTTATGCGAAGACTGGTAGAAAAATATAGAGAAAAGAAGAGAGTCCTTCATATGGTGTTCATTGACCTTGAAATTACCTATGACAAAGTACCGAGGAATGTCCTCTGGAGGTGCTTGGAGGCTAGAGGTGTCCCGATGATTTATATTAGGGCGATAAAAGACATGTACGGTGGAGCCAAGACTCGGGTTAGAACGGTTGGAGGAGACTCGGAACATTTCCCAGTTGAGATGGGGCTGCATCAAGGATTTGTCCTTAGCCCTTTTCTATTTGCTTTGGTGATGGATGAGTTGACGCGGTCTATTCAGGAGGAGGTCCCATGGTGTATGTTATTTGCGGATGACATAAGACGATTGATGAAATGCGGAACGAGTTAATGCGAGGTTGGAGGTGTGGAGACAAGCGGCGGAGTCCAAAGGGTTCGGGTTGAGTAAGACCAAAACGAGAATATTTGAGGTGCAAATTCAGTGATGTGTTGGATGAGGCAGATGTGGAAGTGAGACTTGCCATACAGATCATTCCTAAGAAAGAAAGTTTTAAGTATCTTGGGTCTGTGATCCAAGGAAGTGGAGACATCGATGATGATGTCACACATCGCATTGGGGTTGCTTGGACGAAATGGAGGCTTGCCTCTGGAGTCTTGTGTGATAAGAAAATTCCACCTAGACTTAAAGGTAAGTTCTACAGAGTGGTAGTTAGACCAGCCTTGTTGTACGGAGCGGAGTGTTGGCCAGTCAAGAACGTACATGTTCAAAAAATGCATGTTGCGGAAATGGGGATGTTGAGATGGATGTGTGGGCACACTAGGAGCGATAAGATTAGGAATGAGGTTATCCGGGAAAAGGTGGGAGTGGCCTCTGTGGTGGACAAACTGAGGGAAGCGAGACTGAGATGGTTTGGACATGTGAAGAGACGGTGTGCAAACACCCCAGTGAGGAGGTGCGAGGGGTTGGTTGTAGAGGGTACGCGGAGGGGTAGAGGTAGGCCTAAGAAGTATTGGGGAGAGGTGATTAGACATGACTTAGCTCAGCTCCACCTTACCGAGGACATGATTCTAGATAGGAAGGAGTGGAGGTCGCGTATTAGGGTTGAAGGTTAGTAGGGTTAGCGTGTTGTTTTTCCTTGCGAGGGTATGAGTTATTAGCGTTTGTAGTAATCCTAGCCTTGCACTTGTAGTTCTTGTCTGTGATACCTATAGCCTTATGTTGTTTATTGCGTTTCACTTCTCACAGTATTTCATTGATGTTATTGTCTCATTTGTTGATTATACACTATCTTTCTTATTAGATGTTATATTTTATACACTGTTTGCCTCTCCTTTTACTTAGATTCGATGTACTTGAGCTGAGGGTCTTTCGGAAACAGGCTCTCTACCTCCACGAGGTAGTGGTAAGGTCTGTGTACACTCTACCCTCCCCAAACCCCACCTAGTGGGATTTCACTGGGTATGTTGTTGTTGAAATTTTTTAAAATATTATTTTTTCATTTAATATTTATTTTGGGATTCAATGAATTTTGATTGTTACCCTTTAATTATTAATTTATTTTCTTGAAATTATTTAAAATATTATTTTTTCATTTAATATTTATTTTGAGACTTAATGAATTTTGATAGTTCATATTATGGTAATTAACACTCCTAATACCCTTTAACTATTAATTTATTTTCTTGAAATTATTTAAAATATTATTTTTTCATTTAATATTTATTTTTGGATTCAATGAATTTCAACTGTTGTAATTAACACTCCTATTTTCAGGTAGACTTACAATTCAATACTCATTATTAGTAGCAAGAAAAAACCATCAATCTTTACATCTTCCACGTAGTAATAGTGGTGATTTTTCATAATCATAATTACTATGAATTTTTTAATAAGTAGTCATAATGATTTTCCATTACACATTTAATATATTTGAATTCTTTTACATATTTTTTATCCTTAAATTACAGTTTTTTTTCTATATTACATTTAAATGTTATAAATTGTTTAATAAATTAAATATTAAATATTAAATAGTAAATCATGATATTAGTATACGTAAATTACCACTAACTCTTCATTATGTAAATGTATTTAACTCCCACTAATTATATTCATTATGTTTTTTACTCTCATCTCTCATCAATAATCTCAAATGGATTAATATCATATTTATGACAACTCTTTGTGTTCCTCAATGCTATCCTATAAATAGTGACATTTGACACAATAATGTACCGTTTAAACGAATTGAAAAAAAAAAACAAGAGAAAATCTCTATGCTCTCTTTTCTCTTGTCTCTTTTTATTATGTTATTTTAACATTTATGTTTCTTGTTTGTTGTCATTGTACAACTTTCTATTGTTGTGTTGTTATTATTATTGAAAATTTACCATGGTTTGTCGTTTTGTATATATTAACCTAGATGTGCAATAGTTAGTTATTTCTACTTTATGAACTTTTGGTCAATTTAATAGTTAATGGTATATTCTTTTTATTAGGAAGATATATGTAGTTCCTTTCGAATGTGTTGTTTCATTTTCATTTTGAATAAATGGGCTTGTCCACTTTTTAATTTAAAAAAAATGTAGTTCCTATCGAAACAATGATGGAGTTTTTCCCCATAAATACGAAAGATTTGAAGGGGATAAAATATGTCATCTGCAATACAAATTTTATATGAAGTATTTTGGGATAAACGTGCAACGCACGTTCCCAGATCTAGTATTATTATTATAAGTGGGAACCTCCTAACCTTAAAGTTGGATTACCATTTTGTCCTCCTAACCTTAAAGTTGGATTACCATTTTTCCCTTATCTTATCCCTAAAATAAATTAAATAGTAATATCTATTTAATTAATTAAATATTAAGTAATTTATATTTAAATTCATGCATCAAACAAGATCTTAATGCAATCATATATTCACGTGCTAATTAAATGTGGGTAATGAAGAGTCTAATAACCTTCAATCTTAATATGTAAGATAAGTGGGGTAACTATTAATTTATTTTCTTTAATTTTTTTTTTTCATTTAATATTTATTTTGGAATTCAATGAATTTTGACTGTTCATATTATGGTAATTAACGCTCCTATGGAAGCTAGACTTTAACTATTAAATTGTAAGTTATTATTAGCAAGAACAAGCCAACAATCTGTACATTTTCCACGTAGTAATAATGATGATTTTTCATAATCATAGTTACTATAAATTCTTTAATAATTAGTCAAAATGATTTTCCATTAAACATTTAATATATTTGAATTCTTTTACATATTTTATCCTTAGATTATAGTTTTATTTCTACATTACATTTAAATGTTATAAATTATTTAATAAATTAAATATTAAATAGTAAATAGTAAATCATCACATTAGTATTCATAAATTACCACTAACTCTTCATTATGTAAATGTATTTAATTCTCACTATTCATTATGTTTTTAACTCTCATCTCTCATCGATAATTTTAAATGGATTAATATCATATTTATAACAACTCTTTGCGTTTCTCAATGCTCTCCTATAAATAGTGATATTTGACACAATAACATATACACTTGAACCAATTGGATAATAACATCAGAAAATCTCTATGCTCTCTTCTCTTGTCTCTTCTTATCTGTTTAGTTTAATATTTATGTTTTTTGTTTGTTGTTATTGTACAACTTTCTGTTGTTGTGTTATTATTATTGAGAATTTACCGTGGTTTGTTGTTTTGTATACATTAGTCTAGCATGTGGTATTTTAGTATCCTCATTTGAATATTGAATTTTTGCAATAGTTAGTCATTTTTACTTTGATGCACTTTTTGTCAATTTTTTAGTTAAAGGTATATTCTTTTTATTAGAAAGATATATGTAGTTCCTATAGAAACAATGATGAATTTTTTCCCGTAAATATCAAAGTTTTGAAGGGGATAAAATGTCATTTGCAATACAAATTTTAGGATAAACGTGCAATGCACGTACCCAGATCTAGTACATCAAAGTTGACGATAACTTTCAGATAGACATCTTAACTAGTCCATTCATACACCTTTTGTTGATGAGTTAATGGTAAAAACACGCCTAAAGTATCCCAATGTTCATTCTTTAACTAGCCAAATCAAAATCTACCTTAATTTTATGATATTTCTTTCACCTGACATTTCTTGTTTTCCTATCTCATTCCTTTTCTGTTCTGAATGGCAGAAATTTCCTTCCCTACGGAGGCTAGATCTCAGCGGCTGTGAAAACCTCAGGGGAACACCAGATTTCACGGATATGCCAAACTTAGAGCATTTGGGTCTGGAAGAGTGTAGTAATCTTACGACAGTTCACCATTCCCTAAAAGATTCCAAAAAACTCATGAAGTTAAATTTGAGAGATTGTAAAAGGCTTGCGACATTTGAATGTGTCAGCGGGGTATCACTTGAATATCTAGATATACAAGGTTGCTCTAGTTTAGAGAAATTTCCAAGGATCAAGGAAAAAGGGAAGCCCGAGAAAACGATTCGTGTGCAATGCTCTGGGTTAAGTGAACTACCATCAGCTATTATTCAGCACCAATCTAGTGTTACAGAGCTAGATTTGAGTGGCATGAAAAACCTTGCAACACTTTCATGCAGCATTGGCAAGTTGAAAAGTTTGGTGATGCTAAAAGTGTCCTACTGCTCAAAACTCAAAAGCTTGCCAGAAGAGATAGGTGATTTAGAAAACTTGGAGATACTTGATGCCAAATATACTCTAATCTCAAAACCTCCGTCTTCCATCGTCCGCTTGAACAAGCTTAAATCATTGACTTTTGAAAAAGATAAATCAGAATATGGAGTGAACTTCGTGTTCCCTCCAGTGAGTGAAGGGTTACGCTCATTGGAAAAACTGGATCTCAGTTACTGCAATTTAAAAGGTGGAGGACTTCCGGAAGACATTGGATCCTTATCCTCTTTGAAAGAGTTGAATCTCAGCTACTGCAATATAATAGATGGAGGACTTCCGGATAACATTGGCTCCTTATCCTCTTTGAAAAAGTTGAATCTCAGGGGAAATAATTTTGAGCATTTGCCTCAAAGCATGACCCAACTTAGTTCTCTTAAGTACTTGAACTTATTAGATTGCAAGAGTATTACACAGCAGCTGCCAAAATTTCCACAGCAATTACATATAGAATACGATCCGAGCAATGATTCGATCTATAATTCGTTGGTTCATCATAACTCATCATTAGCAGCGGACTCAAGACTTTTGCGCAGGAGGTTCTCAGTATAAATAAGAAGTTAAGGTGGTAATGTAAGTGCACGGTGAGCGTAGTAGCCCCTCGGCATGCTCTTTGTACAAGAACCATATAGATATTTCATCATATATATATATATTATTGTAAGTGGAAAGAATTCAAGTCAAAAGTTAAATTACGATTTTACCATCCTATAAATTAAAATGTTATAATAAGTTAAATTAAAATAGTAATGGCTTTTGAATTTTCTTAGATTAATTCCTATATATATTATTATAATAATAATAATAATAATAATAATAATAATAAAAGTGGTTAAGTGTATTTTTACTCTTTATAAACTAAAAAATTATAAATATAGTTTGTCACATCATTAATTCATTTGTACCGAAAAAACTTTTCTCATCAGTATCATTTCATTAAAAACTAATTAACGGCTCTAGATCTCTTTGCTTCAACTTCATTCTATTTATTTGTTTTAGAAAAACAAAAATTACTAACCGTGCAATTCTAATTTTACTCGAAACTTAGTTTAGAAATTCTAGTTGGAAAATGAAAATGGTGATTTCACACCTCCAAAGCTGTGATGACCCGGTAGGTTATTTTTGGAAATTTTGAACTATTCGTTTAACTTTAGTTAATTAATTAGTTGATGGGTAGTTGTAGATATTTGACTTAATCGATAGTTAATGGGCTAAAGTGATCATTTATTTAAAAACCTAAACCACTTGATATATATATATATATATAATTTAATGGAGTTTGTCACTTTAAATTTATAATTATTATTATTCTTTAAAGAAATAAAAACTACCCTAAAAGATGTGTGGTCGCCGTATCTGCAACGAAGAGGATGATTTCCAGGTGAGATACTTTGAGTAAATTATTCCTAAAGTTATAACGATATCAATAGGAGGGAGAGTAGAATTCATGCGGTGGTCATATACTTAAGTAATGCTTCTGGTGTTTTCTTGATTTGGTCGTATGAATTTGCATAACAATTATGTCATGTATAATGACTATAATTATAATTAATAATTGACCAATAATGATTGTGGGGTGGTGTTTGAATAATTAACCACAGGAGAAATATTCTTCAGGTAACTAGTAGCTAAATCTTTAATATCCTATAACTAGGTATGTAATGAAATAGAAATTATTTTGTAGTTTGTTAATTGGGCAGAAAACAAAGGTGCGAATGATGATGCTGTACGTGTTTGGAAGAAGGATTTTAGCTTTGCAACAAAAGAAAATATATTATTATTATAAGAGGTTAATGTACTGTTTCTTCTTTTCCTTTTCAAATGAGTCTTATAATTCCTATCATTATATAATTATCATAGCTTTGATACAATATTATATGTAGTTAATTAGTGGGTTATTGTGATATATAAAGATCATTAAAATTATGTTATCTAGAGATATTGAGACTAAATCCCAGACTTGAAATTTGGAAAATATGAGAGTTGACATGTTAGCAAGAAAAGGAAATTGATTATAAATTTGAGTGAGTTTTTGGGTCTAAGTTAGACATATACTAGTATGGATGTTGTTAGTTTTGAAATCCTTAGTGTGACTATTTATTGAATAGATTATATTGATTTGGAAGCCCAAAGAAAGGGGAAGGCTCACGTCCCGAAGTGATCGTTCTATTTTTTTAGGCAAGTGAATTTCTAAACCCTTTTTAAGTGTATGAAATTCGTGTATTTCCTTGTAATATGTGTTTGAGGGTAATGAGACTTGGTGATGGGTTGATTTGTCCACATTGATTAATTCAAATAATGAAAAAGGGGTAATAAAAGGCAATGTGATTAATTGTTTGTGTGTGATGTGTTGAGAATTATTGGTGATGGGCATCAGTACCGATGCTATAAAGGGAAAGTTTATTACTATAGAATGCGGATTGTAATTCGAGAATGCCAAAACATATGGGCATTAGCTGATATATTATTGACTTGATTTATTATGTGCGATTGTGTTCTTTATTGAACCCGTACACTGGTGATAGCTGAGGTGATTACATATCATATTGATATTTGATTGAGATGCACCATCCCTTTTATTGAAATCATATTCTGCACATGCATTGACATGGGATTGAGTATAAGTTGGGCACGTGGAGATCGTCCATGCTGGGGATGGTGAGAGGTTAAGATTATAATTTGGCCACGTGGAGATCGTCCGTGCGAAATTTGTTTAATTTATGATAGTGCATTGAGATCGTCCGCACAGACACGTGGAGATAGTCCGTGTCGATATATGGACCTCGCGAGTCCACCATGGGTCATGAACTCTCGATGTATTTTTGAGGAGTATCATGAATATACGATTGAGAGAGTACTTGGTATTCTGAGGCATATCATTTCATAGTGTCATATTGCATTGCCCATGACATCCTTTATTCTTGATGATTATGTGTTTTATTGGTGGTTGGAAAGTACTTGATGTTTGATTACCTCTATTTGATGAACTTTATCTTGTGTGTTGTTGATATTTGTGAGTGCCTTTTTGTGAATGTTGTGATCGATGAATATTGAGTTTGTTGTTGAAGATATGTAATTTGTTAAAGTGATTGTTGTTGAGCTGGGTGCTAGGTAAAATGTGAACTGTTAGGTTGGGCTGGTTTTATGCAGGTTGTAGTTGTGGAGGTTCGGTTGGGGTGTAAGAAGTACCCGTATTCTGTTCCCTTAGCTTGTGTTTAGAGGTGTACTTGCTGAGTACCGTGTGGTTTGGTACTCACCTTTTGCTTCCACAATTTTTTGTAGGTTACGAGCCAAAATTTTGTGATACTTTCCATTCTCTTATTTTCCGAGGCTTCTTAGAGATTTGTGAGGTAGTTGTTTGTCATCTTAACGGACCTTCTTACTCTTATTTATGATATTGCTCTATTTTAGGGACAACATCATTTGAGACTTACGTTTTCTTCCAAATCTATTGTAATATTTTAGAGGCTTGTACACGTGACAACCAGATTTTGGGGGTATTTTTGAGTAAATTATGAAATTTCCGCATTTTATTGTAATGAGTGAATGTTAGGTAGGATAAAATGAGTGCCATCATGTCCATTTTTGGATCGTGACAAAAGCTCAGCATCTATATATGTTTTTATTTTCTTTTTTCCAGATCTTTTAACTTTCATCCGTATTTCAATAAAATCTCAATTTTTGAAATGATTTTCCTAATTAAAATTATTACAGTATGATTTATGAGCCTTAAATAAAGGAAGAGGAGGAGATTTTGGAATTGAATTACATCTTTCACCATATACAATAATTATATCTTAAATAAGGAGAGGAAGAGATTCAATTTAATTGGATAGAGTAAACAACTTTAATGACTCAAAGAAGAAAAGATATAGAATAAAGCTGGTAAGGAAGCATTGAATAACTAAAAAACGACTTCTCTGGTAAATCCTCTCTGGCCCCTCTCCTCATTTTTCTTCACAAATTCAATGAGATCTCTTTGTATCATTTTGCCAACTGTTACTAGAAGTACATATCAATATCTTTTATATTACCTTAAAAACATGAACTCCTAACTTGAATGTTAATTACTATAATATTCCTAACTTAGGTTCTTACCTTTTTGATGAGTTGTGACTGTTCCGATAAGTTGTGACTTTTATTGAAGGGTTGTAATTTTTCGATGAGTTGTGACTTTACAATAAGTTGTGAGTTTTCCAAATGGTTGTGACTTCTCGAAAAGACTATTCTGATAAGAAACAAAAACACTTGCTCATACTACCTTTTGTTAACTATAAATAGAGGGACTTCCTCTCATTTTCCACCACAATTTTTTTAATCTTCTACTATTCTTCTTCTTGCATTTTAAAATATTTCATGTGATTTATTGTTGTTGAGTGAGTTCGAAGTTTAACAATTTGAGGTAACACTATTCTGATGAAGTAAATCGTTTTATCCTAAGATGGTATATTACATAACCTCGAGTACTTGAGGAAAATAATTTTGATGATATAATAATAATTTTTTTACTTAATATATACATTAGTATATGTACTGTTCCAATACATGAAGTTAACATAATGAAGTCTAAATTTATTTGTTTTTGTTAACAATTTATCTTGTGATGTAAATATATGCTTTTAAACATCTTTTACCAAAATTATTAAACTTCTCCAGACGTAGAGAATTGTCACAATTTGTTTTTTTGATGTCCAACACAAAAGAATGACTTTATTTATCAATTCTACTTATGTGATTTAGAATGTTAGGAAGTTTGCTTCAAAATAGTTACTACTATATAAACATTGCCCTTTTGTTTTACTTATATACTATTTCTTAATATTTTAGTATTTTAGACAAAGAAAAACTCAAATTGCTTGTAATAACGTCATATATATATATATATGTTAAATTACTATAATATCCCTAACTTAGGTTGTGACTTTTTGATGAGTTGTGACTTTTCCGATATGTTGTGACTCTTTTCAAAGGATTGTGATTTTTTGACGAGTTGTGACTTTTCCAAAAAGTTGTGACTTTTTCAATAAATTGTGACTTTTCCAAAGAGTTGTGAGTTTTTCAATAAGTTGTGATTTTTCGGAAAGATCATGACTTTTCAGATAAGACACAAAAAACATTTGTTCATACTACCCTTTATTGACTATAAATAGAGGGACTTTCTCTCATTTTTCAACCACAATTTTTTTTTAATCTTCTACTCTTCTTCTTTCTTGCATTTTAAATTTTTTGGTGTGATTTATTGTCGTTGAATGGGTTCGAATATGAGGTACCACTATTTCGATGAAGTAGTTGTTGTATCCTAAGAGGGTATATTCCATAACCTCGAGTACTTGAGAAAAATAATTTTGATGATATAATAATTATTTTTTGCTTAATTTATAAATTTGTATGTAATGTTCCAATATATGAAGTAAACATGATGTAATCTAAATTCATTTGTTTTGTTAACAATTTTCTTATGATGTAGATATATGCTTCTGAATATCTTTCTCCAAAATTTAGAGAATTGTCACGATTTGTTGTTGATGCTCAAGATCAAAGAATGACTTTACTTATCAATGTTACTTATGTGAACATTGCCATTTTGTTTTACTTATTTACTATTTCTTACTATTAGTTTAATTTTTATAATTTATTTAATATCAAATTTTATGAGATAAATATTTTCATTAATGAAAATATATATTTATATTTGGGTAGATATTAGTATTTAAATTAGAGTATTATATATGTCACAAATGTATTATCACGTTAACAAGATCTTTTAACTTCAAAATATATTATTTTAAAATGTTCCGAGTTCTTTTTTTAAAATAAAAAACTCACAACAAATGTGAAAATCCGTGAATAGATAAAATTTAGTTGTTCTCCACATTTTCATATGACATCTAAACAATTTAACGTAGAATATACATGCAAAGCACATCTGGTTAGATGACAAGAAAAATACAAAACAAATATTGTCTATAAGGTAATATTAGTGAGATAATACTAATTACATGATTGAACTTTATCAAATTGAAATAAATATATACATTATTGCATTCTAACTAATAAAATATTTCATTGACCATCTTCATAGGTTTGCGTGAATAAGAGATATATATGGGGATCCAAATTGAACATTCACAAAAAAATTTACAATATTATTTTTTGCTAAGCTTATTTTCAAATCTTCGCTTAAATAAGTACCATTATAAGTATAAATTATATCTAATATGCTATTTATTTTTGTCCTTTCCAACTCTCTACTTGACCACTCAACTTTTAATCTAACTATATATAGTGGTCTCTGAGTTCATTCCAATTACATTGAGGTAGTTTTTAAATCTTTTTTCATCTTCATAGAATTTTGTATCACATGTTGAAATTAAATTAGAGTAATTACCAACGATGATGATGATATTATAGTTCTCTTTCTATTTAATTCCACGAGTTGATGGAGATATTTGGTAAGTTTTTATCTAATAGATTCATTATTACTTTATAGTTCGTCTACGATTTTCACTTGAAAGTTATTTTTGTTGCTGCAATGATAATAGTGTGCTACAAGCATTTTTCTATTCTCTGTTATTTTTCTATAGAGTAGAAAATGTGGTCAAAAAGTTCTTAATTATATTAACTACGCATATCATTTACATACATTATACAATACTTTATAAAAATCGACACCAAAGTGGCATAGTGTTAAATCAATTTCATCATTTTATCAGTTTTCTCTTCTTCTCTCTATCAACTCTCAACGACAACTACAACGCTCAGGTTATTTTTTCTCATATTTTCTGCTAATTCCTGTCACGCCCCGTGCCTACACCCTGGGCGTGACTGTCACTCGAGAATCATTGTTAGCCCCAAGCGAACCCTTGACCTGACTTACTTACTCAGTGGAAGACTTAAACATTAATACAATGATCAAATGAACTTACTCAAATAACTTAGTTAAATAACTTAGAATGTTTAAGATTCAACATTCAACTTGGCCAAAATAGAAACTCAAGTCCTAATATATGAAATGACAATGTAAAGATATCCGACTACTAACTGTCTATGAAGCCTCTAAAACAAAGAGGGATGTCAGGACAGGACCCTCGATCATCTTAACATCTGAAAGACTAGAAAGCAAATAAAGGAATCCTCCGGAATGCAAGGAGGCTCACCAACAGACTCTGAATGCTCAAGCTTGATCAACGAGACGCTGGATGCCGATCCTGGTTACCTGCATTTGCATCATAATAAGATGCAGGGGAACTGACATTAGTAAATTGAATGTACGAGTATGCGAGTTGAAATGCTAACAAACATAGGCTCAAATGAGATTATGGAAGAAACACCTACCTGGCTTTTTTCAACTCATGGATACTCAATTCAATATAAAGCAATAAAACACATGGGATATATATATATATATATATATATATATATATATATATATATATATATATAAAGCTTATAAAAACAACTGAAAACAATCTTAGTTCGTTAAAGATAAAGCAATAACAAACTTAACTTTACTCATTTAGAAAGTAATATAACTTCTGTGGGATATTCTCTAACCGACAACCATCACTATGAGCCTAAGTGATGGTACAACGTTTTACCTCACGTTGCCAATGACCGTCCTATACCTTTCCATCGGTATAGAACCTGAACTACTAAGTGGATCCACTAGTCTATGCTAAAAAGCACTAAGGAATCATCTAAAAAGTATGATTTTTTTCTGTCCATGATGGCTACATAGTTTATAGGGGCTTGAGTTAATATGACCTCGCGTCCCTATATCGGTGCTCAATACTACTCCCAAAATTTACTTAGCTCATATGTTTTTAAAAACAACTTCTTCTCTGGTTCGAGATAATTGCTCAAACTTAGTTTAAAAAGCTCTCTTAGAATCAATGTTCCTTTTTTCTTGCTTAAATGTGAAAAACATTTATAAACTCTTTGGAATACTTAGTTCCCATATACTTTTGAAGGAATGAACTTCAATATTTACTCTTAATTCTTTACTCAACTTGAACTTTAAGTCTTAAAACAAGTTAAAAACATTTGCAAAAGACTTCTTGAAAAGACTCGAAAAACTTCCTAAACTTGGCTCTTAACTTTCCTTGAATTTAAATTTATGAATTCAAGGTTATGATTCATGTTTCTGGTTGATTTCTAGATGTTTAGAAGTCATTTAGAGTAGTTAGAATCAATGGAAAGTGTTAGGACACTTTAGAAGACTTAAAAGGACTGAAAGACGAAAACTGGGTGAAAAAGCCGATCCGGGCGCGTTCGGGGGGCGCCGCGCCAGGCCCCAACTTACTGGGGCTCACTTTGGGTGCACTGCAGGCGCGCCGCCCCAGCCCTCATGGCGCTATGGGGGCGCGTCGCACGACCTGTTCCTTAGGCAAAAATCTGACAAACTTTTGATCTCGTTTTCTGATCCTAAATCGTTTTAATTCGATTCATTTTCTCAAATTCACTTTAGATTCATATACTCAAATCATATACACAAAATCTAACCCAAACAACACTTGATCAACAAGAAACTTCTTAATCCCAACTCATATTGAAGAACGAAATCAATTTAGGAACAACTATCGAGAACATCAATTTCTCAATCTTTTTAGGACGAAAAATACACTGAATTAAACATGCTTGGCGCGTGGGTGAACTTACCCAACGCTATGTGATCTCACATACCTTGTTGGGATCACCCCCGACGAATTCCACAATCCAAACTTTGACGATCTTGAACGTTCTTGCTTCCTCTTCTCCTTTCTCCTTAGCCCTAGCGTGAAATCCCAAATTCTAAAACTGACTAAAATCTGATTTGGCCCATATTAAACTCCTAAAAATGGATTAAAATAATAGGGCAATGAAAAAACTAAAATACCCCTTAAAATTCCGGATTGGACATTTCCTTAATCCAACAGTCCAACTTCCAAAGGGCATAACTCACTTATACAAACTCGGAATCGCACAAACTTGGTGGCGTTGGAAATATCATTCCAATAGCTTTCCAACCATATATGAAACTACACCTAACTCATCCTGATCTAGGAGTTATGATCGTTTGAAGTTGACCCAAAAACTCACTTTAACTTGCTTAAAATTTTTCAGATTTGCTTATACTTTCCAAAAATGACAATTTCCAGATTTTAAATTTCTTTCTAGTTGCGAGATGTTACAATTCCCTACTATTTTGAAACTTATACTTGTGAGATTACGAATAATGTAATGGTTAATTACTTTTTTCCTTTATAGTAGATTGCTTTACTACTCTAATATAACGTGAATTGCTTTATTTCTACTTTATTATTATTAATATTTAATAATAGTTGGCTTAATATTATATTCACCATGTTACTTTGTGGTCTAAGGATGTTTGTGCACTGTCTCTTATAACTTTTATGATTTTGAATATCTCAATAATTCTCTTTCTTTTTAAATTTAAAAACATGTAGGGCCCGTTTGGCCATATATTTCTCAAATAATATTTGGGAAAAAATTTGGCAAACAATGTTTGTCCATACAATTTGCCATTATTTGGCAAATATTTTGGTAAAATTTCAAATTCCCAAATACTAGTTTCTTCTAGTATTTGGGCCAAATCTCATTATTTGGGATCTTTTGAAAATTGAAATTTTACACCAAACTTATTTTTTACAAAAACACCCTCGATAGTAGTGTTTGCGTTGTATTACATATTTTTTACGTGAACACCAAAGTAGTGATGAGATATTCAGTGAATATGAAAGTGATGATATGGTTGTTGATGAAAAGGATGAATAATCGGCTCAGGGTAACAAAGTCATGTGCTTTGTCTACTTCACGATGTGTGGAATGATGCTTGTTGAACTCACTCCAAACTACCACATTGCTCTAGTGTCATGGACACTACTTGTTATTTGTTGCAACGAAGATCCAATTGACTTGTAATACAAACTTATGGTTAGTTTTGATAGTTGCTAAAACTTATGGGTATAAATCATATTTTTCTAAAAAAATGAAATATATTTCCCAAATACTATGGCCAAACACATGGTGAAATTTCATCCAATTTTTCACCCAAATAATATTTGCCAAGAATATTTGGAAATCTATGGCCAAATGCTAGCGTAACCTTTTATTTGCTTTCGTAATAGACCCGAATAAAATTGTTCAAGAAAAACTACACGAAATCAAATGAAAGAGAGAACTCAAACATGTAATTTGGTTATACTTCTCCTCTTATCCTATTTTATGGGTTGTAGTAGGAATAACTACTAAAAGATGTCATTTTACTAATTATAACTCTTAGGCAGTGAGGCCGGTAGCACATAATGATTGGGGCAACAACAAGAATGATACAACTTAACATGGCTCACACGTGCAATGCACGCATCCATGACTAGTTGATTCATAAAAGTAACTACTAAACTAATAAAAGATATCGAGAACAACGATGCATTGATAAGAAATTTAGTGGATTGACTGTATTACATAAGTTAATTCCTAAAACACGTGAAAATTAAATAATGAAAAAGGGAGCGAGACGGGGAAGAAAGATATTTACCTTATCCTGCTAAATTTAACTCACTTTATTATAGCGTAGTAAACATTTCTTTTTACTTTTATCACTCTCCATCGAGCATTCTTAAAATTTCTTGTGCTTTTTATACTTTTATTTTGTAATGTTTTACTTTATATTTCACTTTTTAAAGATTTTAAATTAGTATCTATTCAATCAAATATTACTATGAAAATCGTCGAGATTCTCTAAAAGTGTGTAAGAATAGAGTTACTCATATTATAATGCATATTTAGAAGATAAATAAATAGCATCGTCAATTTGTTTAGTTCATATAGTTCAATTTACTAGGTTAGTCATAATTTGTAAAAAGAAAAAACAAATAACGAAAAAATCAAATAAGTTTAGTTTCCATCTCTCTAAAATAGAATGAAAAATATAAAAGAGATTTCATAAATTCTATTAAATTAATATTTTTAAAAGCATGTTGACGATATTTAAGTTTCTTCATTCAATTACATATAATTTACATTTTTTTTAAAAATAAATTATATTTCTATTTCAATTTCAAGTTAAATATAATTCATCATTTTTTAAAAAAGTTATTCAAACGTATATGAAAAAAGAGTTACGTTGAAACAAAATGAATAATAAATATAAAAAGAATAAAATATAAAAATAAAAAAGAATGTATCTAATAAATTTAAACAAAAACAAATTAAAAAGAAGAGATGGAATGAAAGGAAAAAAAAAATGAAAAAGAAGAAGGTCTAAGCCCAAAAATTTCATTTTCCACGGGCATTCCATGAACCACTTATCCACTGAGCCAAGTCTATTCTTTGTTTTCAGGGGTTCATTTTAATATATACACACATAAAATCAGAATTTGATGTTGTATATATAGTGTAACTTTTTGACGAGGGGGTTCGGGTGAAACCCCTAGGCTCCACCTAGGTCCTCCCCTGCTCATCATTCCAGCATGATATCTGTGCTTCAGATTCCTTGTCACTGAGTGTGTTTTTTACCAATGAGTGGGAAAATATCCCAAGATGGTTCCACCATCAGGGAAAAGATAAAAGTGTATTAGTCGCATTGCCTGAAAATTGGTATGCATGTGATAATTTCTTGGGATTTGCTGTATGTTACTCTGGCTGCTTAATAGACACCACAGTTCAATTGTTATGTGATAAAAGGATGCCGTGTATCACGCAGTATCTTGCCTTATCCAACCATTCAGAAGGATTTCCAGAATCTGCTATTCATTTTTTCTTGGTACCTTTTGCTCTCTTATGGGATACATCTACGGCAAAAGGAAAAACACCAAATGATTATAGGCACATTATGATATCTTTTTCTAAGTTCTATGCTATACTCAAAATTGGTTTTCGATTTGTTCATATATGGTGCTTCTGTTTACATATTTCTAAAACTCTGTGGCTTTGTTGTGTGATATTTGAGCATCTATCAATCCCCTATAGGCGGCGAAAAATGGTATAGTTCTCAGCTTAATTTGTAGTTGCTTCTATATCAACATTAATTCCTCAAGTAAGGGAAACATTGTTTGAGTTCTTCGTATGATTATGTGCTGCATTAGCTACAGAACTAGTTTTTCCTCCATGAAGTAAAATTTTGGTGGGATTTTCAGGCCTGTGCAGTTGCTGAGGAGTTTCCGCGGCAGTTGCACATGGCAGTTGCACTGTTAACTAAGCAGGGGCTTGTGGAGTATATTGTGATATTGCAAAGACTGAAAAGACTTCCACACACTATAAACAGAGTGAGATCATTCTTCATGCCACACTACACTATATAGAATTTCAAATCGCAAATATTATATATCTTAATAGGTGAAAGAAATTTTCTTGTAGTGATTTTTTTTATTTAATTCCAAAACCAATGGCATATTTTGATTGTTTGACCTTGTGAATTTTTAATCAAATTTTATAAATTTGTCTTTAAATATTTATTTGACCATACATTTGACTTGTTTGACCACATATTTTAAATGGTTTGATCATATATTTTGAAAATCTGTCTTCAATATTTTTCTAATTATGGACCATTTTTTTTTAGAGAAATTTCACTTCCACCTACAAAACTCTAATTTTTTTTCCAAGACCATCCTTGTGATCTTTGAATCAAATTTTGTTAATCTATCTTTAAATATTTGTTTAATCATAAATTTAACTTATTTGACCATATATTTTAAATTGTTTGACCATATATTTTATAATTTTGTCTTCAATTTTTTTCCAATTATGGACCAAAGAAATTTCATTTCCACCCACAAAACTCTATTTTTTTTTTCCAAGACCGTCCTTGTGAATTTTTAATAAATTTTTGTAAATCTATCTTTAAATATTTATTTGAACATACATTTAACTTGTTTGACCATATATTTTAATTGTTTGACTATATATTTTGCAAAATCTGTCCTTCAACTTTTTTTCCAATTATAGACCAACTTTTGAGAGAAATTCACTTCCACCCACAAAACTCTAATTTTTTTTTCCATGACCGTCCTTGTGAATTTTTAATCAAAATTTATAAATCTATCTTTAAATATTTATTTGACCATATATTTTGAAAATCATTTTTTTTTCCAATTATGGACCAATTTTTGAGAAAAAATTCACTTCCTTCCACAAAACTCTAATTTTTTCCCCAAGACCATCCTTGTCTGAGGAAATTACATATACAAAAAAATAATAATAATACATTTATTAACTATTATTTCGATAAACAACTAAACATCATAATTTTTTTTGTCGAGATAAGTTACTTATTTGACCGTTCGATCCGGGACAAAAAGGCCCAAAATAATTCGACCCACTAAAGCCCAAATTAGAAAAATAGCGCCAAATACCTTTACGTTTGCAAAATCCATTTTCTCTCTCATTCATCTCTGTTGCAACAAAATTCTCTCACAAAAAACCAAAAAAAAGCTCTGCAAAAAGGTAAAATTCTTCTTCTTCTACTCTCATTCTTCACATTTTTTCTGTGCATTTGATTGTATAAACATAGAAAATTCATTTGTGCATTGAAACCCTAGAAAAACAACGATCTGTTTTGTTTTTTTGATTGATATAGAAAGAAGTTGCTATGGATGGTTATGCAAAAATGAATGCTGCGATCGCTAAGGCTGAGAAGGAAGAGTGGGCGCAGGAAGAGATTGATCGGATGCCGTTCGGACAGCGAATGAACTCACTGATGGGCAAGAGCAAGCGCGGTGCAAAAGCTTCTTCCAGTGGCCGTTCTACTCAAGGAACTGCACGAGTGTTGAAGTGAGTTTGCTTTTTCAGTTTAATTAAGTTTTTGCGCATTGAATTTTCTATTTGAGAATCAATTTTGATGAAATAGAGCTAGTTTACAGTTTTAGAAATAATAGTGAAAGAAGATTCCTGCAAAAGATGATTTTTTTTTGGCTATTTAATTGTGTTTAGTTTGCAGTTTTGGAAGTAAAAAGTAAAGGGAAAAGAAAATTAAGATGTACAGTTGGAAAAGATGGAATTTTTATTAAAAAAACAAGAGCTGTTGTAGTGGTTTTTAGTGTTCAGTTCACTGTTTTGGAGTTATATAACAAAATGGAAAAAAAATCAGGGAAGAGAAAGCAGAGATACTGTTCAAAAAATGGAACTTGATAAAAAAGGATGGGAGTTTTTGTAGCTGTTTTATTGTGTTATGTTCACAATTTTGTAAGTGACATAAAATTAAAACACAGTATTTGTAATCCGTGGCTTTTATCTACTCCACTATTTTAACTGCATCTCTTTGTTATTTCTAACAATTGGATATGTTAAGCACATTATGCTATGTTTTTTTTTCCTTGTATTGCTCAAGTGTCAGACTAAAACAAGAAAAGAGGGTAAAAGCAGGTTAGAAAATGAATGGTTTGTCCAATGTAGGAAGACTAACTAATTAACCAGCCAGGAGTGAAGTGGGATGGGAAACTCTAGGGAAAAAAATTATTTTGATGGATACAGGAAGTAACGAAGGGAAAACAAAACCCTTAAAAAGCTAGTGAAAGAGTAAAAGAAGTAGAGTAACTTTCTTTAGAAAATACTTTGAAATATGAGGACTACCCAGACTCTTAAAAAGTCGCTGGCACATTCCCCCACTAGTGCATTCTGCTTGGTCACCGAACTAGTCCAAAGTAAAAAATCTCGATCATCTAGAAATACAAAGTAGAAACTAATTTATAGATATATACAAGCATGTGGCGATGTTCTCCCTAATGACAGTAAATTGACCAAAGTCCATACATACATCAATTTAGATTATGCGTATATTTTTTTGTTTTTGCCACAATTGCTTTGGTTGTTATAGCTTGGTGGTACCTCTTGTTGCTTTCCTTCATTAGTTGGGAAAATGTTTCAAATCTTTTTCCACAGAAAGTCTTTCGATTTAGTCATCGTTGTTGAGTCTCCCACATTGGCTAAGGGATGGGGGAATTGCTCTCTTTATATGGAGTGGGCAATCCTCATCTCTTGAGTTAGATCTCTTGAGTTAGCTTTGGGGTTGAGTTAGTCCCAATGTCCATTTTTTTTATCATGATATTAGAGTCGAACCCATCTCAATTCTTTGTTTCTCTGATGTTGGGCCCCCAATTGTATTGTTCACGCTCTGGTTGGCAGGTGGGGGTGTCGAGTCTCCCATATCGGCCTACGGATTGGGGACTTGATCTCTTTATATGGCTTGGGCAATCCTCACCTATTGAACTAATTTTTAGGGTTGAATTTGACCCAATATTCATTTCTTTATCAATCCTTACAAAATTTTCTGAAAAAAGTGGTGTACATTTTGCATTCAACATTGGTGGTAACATGTGCAGGTCTTCAGTTGATACCGTTGTGAAAAAGGAAGATGAATGTGATTCACAGGTATTAATCCCAATATTCATTTCTTTATCTGTCCTTAAATTGACCGACTTCTTGTAAAGGCTTCCTTGACTGACTAATTTATTATGCATACATGAGGGGATAGGAATACAAATTACTTCCTTAAGATGACCAATGTTCACTAGAGACACAACACTATTGAAAGTTTAGAATCTAATGGTACTGTTTGGAGAATGAGGTGGATAGTATAGATGCAACTTTAAATTTTGATGAAGCACTCTACACTAACTCTAACCATTGGAGACCAGAGTGGTGTCTGCAATCTCGGAGGAGGAAGGTATGTGGATGCAAATACTATTTGATGAAGAGGATATTGTGTGGGTGATCAGGGAATGTAATGGGGACAAAGCGCTGAGACCAGATGGGTTTAATATGGGGTTCTACAATAAATGTTGAGGAAGATCTAATTAGGGCAATAAATTTTTTCACTTCCAATGCCTCTTATATTGTGTTAGTCCCCAAAAGAGCTGGAGGAAAGGAGGTGAAGCATTATAGGCCTATAAGTTTGATTGATAACTTCTATAGAGCGGTGTTCAAACTTTTTACTAACAACCTTAAAATTGTTGTGAGTAGCTGGTCTGCCCTTCCTTGATAGCCTTTGCGAGAGGAAGGTAGATTACAGATGCATCACTCATTGCGAATGAGTGCCTTGATTCTAGACCTCGACATAAAAAACTAGGTATTTTGTGTAGTTGGATATTGAGAAGGCGTTTGACACTTAATCAACATTTTAAGGCAAGTGGTTTTTGGATAAAATGGATCAATTGGATTCACTTTTGCATTTCTACAGTAAAACCGTTCATCATCATCGATGGATCCCCTAAAGGTTTCTTTGTTACCCAGGAAGGTTTAAGACAAGGACAGCCTCTCTTTCATATATGCCACCTAGGTTATGGAAGGCCTTAGTAGAATGTTTGCGCAGAGTTGCAAGGATGAAATGAGGTTTTACTTCAAGTCTGAGGATCAGGGAGAAATGAACGTAACACACATTTTTTTGTTCACAGTTGTGTCCAAACTTCTTGCTAATAAACTTAAAATTATTATGAGTAAGTAAGCTAGTGTCACCTACCCCGTTGGCCTTATGAGGGTAAGGCAGATTCCATATGCATCATTCATTGCAAATGAGTGCCTTGATTCTAGACTCCGAGGAAAAACAGGTATCTTGTGTGAATTAGGTATTAAGTCAGTGTTTGACAATGTGCACTGGAATTTCAACATGTTTAAATGTCAATGGGTTTTGGGAAAAAAATGGATCAATTGGTTCCCATCTGCATTTCCACAGTTAGCTATTCTTTATTATCAATGGTTCCCCCAAAGGTTTCTTCGCTATCCAGAAAAAATTATTAAGGAAGTGTTTGACAATGTGCACTGGAATTTCAACATGTTTAAATGTCAATGGGTTTTGGGAAAAAATGGATCAACTGATTCCCATCTGCATTTCCATAGTCAAGCTGTCCTTGATCATCAATGGTTCCCCCAAAGGTTTCTTCGCTATCCAGAAAAAATTAAGACAAGGAAAGCCTCTCTCTATTTTTTTTAAAGCCTTTGTTATGAAAGGCCTTAGTAGAATGTTAGTAACGGCATGCAAGGATGCAATAAATGTATTAATCCAAGTCCGAGGTTCAGGGAGAAAGTTCACTTCACACACCTTTATGCAGATTCTCTGGTTTTCTGTGAGCCTAATAGAGAGAAGATTTTTTACTTGCATGTGATTCTTTTGATCTTTGAAGCAGTCTCTTGCTCCGTATCAATAATTCCAAGAGTGTTCTTTATTGGGTTAATGATGTCTGAAGCATACTGGAATTGCTGGTCTACTGAGGTGCATCAGTAGGTTCTTTCCCTAATAATTATTTAGGCCTTCCTTGGAAATGCGTTTTGGAAAATAAAAGTTCCTATGAAGGTGTAATGTTTTGCTTGTTGATGCAAAAGGAGCTTGTCTTACACAAGATAATCTTTAGAAAAGGGAATTAATATATGCAGTAGGTGTTTGCTTTGTGAAAAACAGGTAGAGGACATCAAGAACCACTTTCTCCACTGTCAGTTTACTTCAGGGATATGGAGTTTCCCCATTTTTAGCGTCTTGGTAGTTTACTTGGCAATGCCAAGGACAACAAAAGAGTTATTGCAATGTTGGCATCCAAGAGTCAGAGGTCATGCCAGCAGTGATATGGTGGAGTTATTGGAAAGAAACTAATGCAAAAGTTCTTAGAGAAAAGCTGGATCTCTAATTAGTATGAAACACATATGTATATCTTCTTTATTTTCTTGGTATAACATGGCTATAGTAGATGCCATGGATGCCATGATTGACTTTCTTAGCTCATTACACTTTCTATGATCTAACCCTCTTGTAACCACTGGCCAGCACACTCTTGTTACTGAAATCTATGTAATTTCTTTTAACAATAAAAAGAAAAAGAAAAAGAAAACTATGTAAATGAAGCTGAATCCATACTAGTTGCAAAATCCTTGTAAGACGAATAATGAGGGATTTTTCTCTTTTTCAAACTGTATATATGGCTTCATGCTGATGATTCATATAATATTACCTTTCAAAAAATGTGTTCTGAATTGATTCTTCAACCAGAAATATGTACTTTCAACATGTGCGACTGCAAAGTTCTTATGCTTAATCAAAATATTTCCACTCCACGGCTGTGCTAAATCTTGTTGCTACTGATCTATGCTCGGCCGCCGTTGACATGGGTTTGCGAGCAATATGCTACAATTTTTAGGTACTCAGAGAATATTTTTTCTTAGCTTCTCAGGCTAATAATTTTTGGGCTGGATTATAAGCAATAAAAGTAATTAGTAATATTCTGTAAAAGTTCTTTTTTCCACTGTCATAATCATGTTTTTACATCTTGCAACTAAGGCAGTTCTCCTTGAAGCTTGGCTGTGAAAGTTGGTATATGTTCGACCTTAGCTCAGGTAAGAGCAGGGGAACATCCCTCTTGGTTGCTGGTTCAAATCCAGCAGGTCGAATCCTATATTTGTTTCAGAACTCTTTACATAACTATGTTAGTCTGCTATGCGATTTTCCTATGTGATTATTTGGCTCAATTGATTTACTGCATTCCTTGAAGGAAAACAACATCATTAGCTTAATAGTTCTCCCTTTCTCTTTATCTCTCATGGATGTTTGGTCCAGAGAGAAGAAGATATGGAAATTATCTTTTTAATAGTTCCGGAAATACTTATTTACCAGTATCTTTCCCCACCGAACTGCTTTTTTGTTGGACAATATTCTCCCAGAAGAGTAAGGAAAAGTGGAATTTAATGCCAGTTATGTTACTGCCTGTCCATATCTTGTTATTTCCTTTTTTCATAAGTCAACTGAAGAAGTTGCCAATTTCTGTATGTTGTGCAGGATAACCCTTCCAATTTTTCCAGCGTACTCATGGATGACAAGATTTCTCAAAGTGCTGGGAAAAAGAAAGTTAGTTCTCCTTTATCGGACCTTGTACATGTTAAGGTTGAACCTGTGGGTAACAATATGGTTGAAACTACTGTGAAGAATGAAATGGGTAATTTTCCCAATAGTAGCATGGTTCGGGTGAAAAGTGGAGTTGGAATAACATATGAATTTACTGAAGACGAACTGGATAATATGGCGTTATCAGAGCGAATGCAGCTGTACTCTAAGAGAAGGGCTCCTTCATTCGAGATAGGTAGAGTTGTAGAGTGCTCAAGCGAAATAGCTTCTTCTGTCTCTGATTGCGCACCCATTTCAGCTGTGCCAGCCAAACCACTAAAAGTTTGCCCGCCACGGAAACAAAGGAAAACTGCCACGTAAAATTTCTTTTTGCTGACTATTTACTCTATATATGTATATATCATTTGTATATGACTGCATTTATTATGGATGACCACTGGAACCTCAACAGACACATGCTCGCATGTATGTGTATGTATTTACGTATACTGTACACATTTAATCCATATCTTTTTCCTACAAACTGCAGAGATTCAGTTCAAGCAGCAATGGAGGAAGATGCTCCTGGACTCTTGCAGGTATTTTCCCATCAAATTGCCTAGTTAAAAATCAGATGGCTCATTGTATCGATCTTTGCAGGTATTACTTGAAAAAGGCGTAAGCATCGATGAGATGAAGCTTTATGGGAAAAATGAGAGTAATGAGCCTCTTGATGACTTGTCCTCTGAAGACAACTTCTCAGAGCTTCAAGCTGTTATATCTAAGGTATGCCATACATGCGTTCATGATCTTTCTTGTCACTAATTGAGGAGGAAAGCTGCCTACATTCATAAGTGTCTGGATTACCTGTTTCCTGCTGAAGCATGCAATAGATTTTAGTCATTCAATGATCCGGGAAATGTTACTGATGGTTAGTTCAGGAATTAGGCACTTCTTGAGTGTCTTAGCTGTGATATTTTTACATATCAATGATTGTCCTTTCTCAAAGAATTTACTAGTTGAAATTACCATTATTGATTATCTGCCATGCTTGCTTATGATTGGCAGTTGATTATTGATCATTGTGGGTTCAGGATATAGATTGATATTTTGCAATTGGAATGTCGAAATCATGGAGTCATGAGTTAATAATTTGAAATTGAAGTTACTATTTGTCTATTGCACAAATTGTATGATTCAGTTTAGAGGCTTTCAGACATTAGTACTCAATTGTAATAGACTTATTCTTGAAATCTATTTCAATTACGGTTTTAGTTTACAACTTCCGCTTCAATTTTCATATGATATGCTATGCCAAATGTTAGCTTGGGATCACATGGAGAGAGGTGTGTTTTAGATAAATAAAGCGATAGACATGGAGAAAGAATCAAATGCATTTTGATATATTTTAATGTGAAGCAGTGATTTTAAGCTGTAAACCTTTTGTTTTCTTTTGTGAACTGAAGTCATTCATGTCAATTAACGAAACTGTCGAAGTGATCATCAAGACTTTAGGATTCTGAAATGGAAGTGAAAATAAGAGGCAACTCGGCTTAATTATTCCCTCAAGCTATTGGGGGTTTAAATAACCGAGTTTACATGTCCTAAAAAAGGAAAGAAAATCTATGCAAATCAATACCTAATTACAATAAGAGTAAATTAGGCTACCTATTATATACCTTCAAGCTGGTGCATACAAATTATATGTACCAAGCTTGCTATAGATATAACTTGTTCGGGGATCGGCTAGGGACTTGGTGAATATGTCTGCAAGCTGATCACTTGACGCACAAACCTTGTGATGATGTCTACTGAGAGGTTGAGAGTACTTCCTCTCTTAAAAAATGACAATCAATCTCATATGTGCTTGGTCCTCTTTTGAAACTCTGGATTCGATGCAATGTGAAGTGCAACTTCACTATTGCACACAAGTTCCATTTTTTTATTCTCTGCGAATTCCAACTCCTTCAATAGTTGCTTGATCTATATGAGTTCACATGCCGCAACTGCTAAAATCCAATATTCTGCTTCTGCACTAGATCTACCAACCACATTTTGTTTCTTACTTTTTCAAGACACCGAATTTCCCCCGACTAGAACACAATATCCAGAAGTGGATTGTCTATTAGAGGGCGACCCTGCCCAATTGGCGGAGCAGTGTCCGCCTCGCCAAAAAGTGGTCAGAAAATAGTGTAGCAGGTATAGATTTGCTTGGAATCACAAGGCGACCTTGCTAGAAAAGGCAGATCGCCAGAAGCGGGAAAAGCTAGCAGTCGCCTGGAAAATCAGATCTGCTGACAGGAAGCGGTTGGAATCAGGTGGAAATTGGATCAATAGTATCGGAATCAACATGCAAGTGTATTTTGAAAAATGAAACTTGCCGGAAGGTGGCCGAAACAATGCTCACACGCTGGCGCGTGGGTAGATCTCATCGGAACTGGCTGACTATCTGGCGGTGCATGGATGGTGTGTTCAGGGCGACACTGGTTGGGGTTTGGTTGCTGATGTCTTCCGCTTCTTTACCTTATGTGCTATTGCAACTTTTAGTGGATCACGCTTTTTTTTCCCCCTATTTCCTTCATACTATTTGATTTATGACGGTGGTTCCTTAGCCAATTTGCACACACCTCGCTTGTTTCACGGGGTAGCTGCTACTTCCCACCAATATATGTACCGGGTAACTCTGAGCTTAGGCAAATGGGAAAAATTACCTAACTTTCTTTTCCCTACCTAGGTTTAACTTGAAACCCCATGTATTCCCTTCGTACTATTTACAATGGGCTATTTTAAAATAGTTTTGCACTGGACTGTCTTAGAAGGCACTTAGTTCATTGCTAGTTCTTTCTTTTTTATTTTACTAGTGATCTTGCCCCTGCTTCATTCAGTCATTAAAAGAACAACAACAACATGTCCATTGAAGTCCCATAAACTAGGGGGGTTTGAGAAGGTAGAATGTATGCAGACCTTACCCCCTACAACAATGAAATCAGATATGATATGTTATTTAACTGTTTTAGGAAATTAGATCAAATAAAACAATCCCCTGATTCTCAAATCACTTAGAATCCAGGGATTATATTGCTAGTTTGTTTTTCTCTACTATAAATTTGTACGATGAATATGAATGAACAATTTTGGTACCAAAACTTATATGGTATCAGAGCAGCTTTATTCTTGTGTTACTTATGACTAAATCAACATTTTCGGCTATGCCACCCAGCGGCATTCTGAGAGTTCCGTTAACAAAGTTCCGACCAAGACAACAACAAACTGAAGCGACGATTCTTCTCATTTGTCTATTCAACTTACCTCTCGCAAGCCGAAGGACAAGGATTATTTGGAATGGGCGCAATCCGTCCGTATGACAATTGATGGTTGAGGAAAACTTAGTCACCTAACTGGAGAAAGGATAATGCCTGAACTACGAGACCCAAAAATAATCGCCTGGTGATCAGAAAACTCAATGGTAATCATTTGGCTACTAAACTCCATGGAACCTGCAATAGGTAAACCATATTTGGTTGTTCCCTCTGCTTGGGATGTTTGGGAGGTTGTTAGAGAGACTTATTATGATGTAGAAAATGTCTCTCAGATTTTTGAGTTAACAAATAAATTGTGGAAAGCTAGGCAAGGGGAGAGGTATTACTATTTACTATAATGAGATGGTTTTCATATGACAAGAATTAGATGAATGCTATAATGATGAATGAGAGTGTCCCGAGGATATCATAAAAGCAATGAAAAAGAGAAGAAAATGAGAGGTTTACTCAGTTGTATAAAAAAAAACAAAATGCTCAAGGAAAAGCAGATCATACCGTGTCATTTGACATTCTCTTGAGGGGAAGACAACTATTCTAAATAGTGTATGTCAATGATATCATACTTACAAGAGATTTGTCAGAAATGAAGAATTCAAAAAAATAGTTGGTCTCAGAATTCGAGATCTAAGATTTGGGTCATTTGAAATATTTTGTTGGCATGGAAGTAGCGAGATCAAAAGAATTTATTATGTTGTCACTAAAGAAGTATGTGCTAGATCTTCTAAAAGAGATAGGGATGAGAGGTTGTCGTCCATTTGAAACACCTATTGATCCGAATATAAAATTTGAAAATAAAGAAGGAAATTCAGTTGACCAAAGTCAATATCAGAGACTAGTGGGGAAGTTGATCTACTTGACACACTCAGGCTGATATTGCTTTTGTTGTAAGCTTAGTCAGTCAATTTATGCACTCTCCAAGGAAGCGCACCAAGAAGTGGTCTACATGATTCTAAGATATTTAAAAAGTTCACTGGGGAAAGGATTGGTTTTTTTTTTTAAAAAAAAATCATCACAGGGACATTGAAAGCTTTACAGATGGGTAGATTCTACTATTGACAGAAGGTTAAGGTCTGGATCAAACTCAACATTAAGTGATAGAATTTAATGGATATTAAGAGCAGACATGTTATGAATATATCTCACCATATTTGACGGGAATTTAAATTATGAATGTGAAGGAAATGGAATTTAGATAAAAGGAAAAAGATTTAAGGAAATGAGATATAATAATAAGATTCAATGTCAGAAAGATATACTTTGGTCTATTAAAACCAATATAAAGATTCGTCAAAATGCAAAATAGGTAGAATTTATTTGTGTTGAGACAAAGTAATATTGAATTTACCAAAATAATTACCAAACCATAGCAAAACCATATGAGTCGAGTTCATGTAAATGTTGTAATTACTGAAAAAACTCCCAAGCAAAAATACCACATCAATCTCTCACTCCATTGGTCACAACACTTTGTAGAAGGTTAAATTTTCATCTCGATGAAAACAATGCCCCTCACCGAAATTCAAAGTAAATACCAAAATTAATCATTATAAATACGTCTTAAGTTGCTCGGACTTGGGTGTAGGTGTCCGATATGGGTGCGGATCTAGAGGTCGGATCCTTCATGATCTAATTTTTAAGATTCGGGAATATGAATTCATGTATGGATACGGGTGCGGGGATTTGCCTAAAAATAATTAAAATATCTAAAAATAGAGTTATTAAACCTTAAATTATGAGATATTATGTGGAGAACTTGAGGAGAATCTTGGAAGGAGATTAAAGAATAAGGAGTGACATAAATTTCTATATAAAAGGTATTCCATTTCTTCAATTTCACCTTAGTTTTTGTATTGATTACAGAAATCATTAAAACTGTCCAGCTTTTCCCCATCGATTTTGGTCAAAGTATCCAAAATCGGTTGACTAATCGAACACGGATCCCACACCCATGCCAATATCGTGTCGACACGGGTGCGACACTAAAAGTGAAGAGTCCGAGCAACTTAGAAATACGTAAACTCAATATCTTGATAGAATAAGTGAGGAAACGAACCCAGTCATGTGAAGTAATCAATTGCGAAAAAAAGATTATATCAATCCATTAATAAAGGATCTTATATATTCAGAAACTTACAGTTCGGATTTCAAATTGCAATCGAAATAGTTGTTTCCCAAATCATGAAAAGTAATTGATACATATTTTGTCCTTTCGATAGAGCCAAACTAAATCTTCCAATACTATACGTTTTTTTTTTTTGTAAGTTAAATTTTTGGAGCATCAGCTCCTTCATTCCTTTTCAATAAAGTTTGTACAAAAAAGGCCCCAAACAATCAAATAAATGCTGCCTAATCTGATCCCTCCTTATCAGGCAATGGATCATTGATCCAAAGTGGTAGGTTTCCTGTTTGTGCCTTCCTTCTTTCAGTTGAAGTAGGAAAAGGTTGTCCCGGAATGCTCGCATTTTTTCCGCCAGGATCTCTCCAACAACTCCAGATTTAGACTTTGTGTTGTCTTGTTTCTATTTCCTTTCTTGTTTATAACTGTGTCTGATTTGAGATCCTCCTTGTTCTGATTCTTAGTGATGGTATTTGAGCCTGGATTCTTCTATTTTGACTGCATGCTTCATTTGCCAGTTTGTCTGCTAATTAGTTTGCCTCCCTAAAAGCTTGTTGTATTTGTGTTCTTGGTTTGCCTCCCTAAAAGCATGTTGTATTTGTGTTCTCGTTGCTTGAATTATTGCTTGTATCTCTTCTATCACCTCTTCATGTTGCCATGGAATCTTCCATTCTCCCCTTATCATTTTTGTAATACCTAATGAATCTGTTTCCAATATTACCTCATCATATTTGTTTCTCCTACAGTACCTGAGTGCTTGTAATATCGCCATAATTTCTGCATCCATATTAGTTCTATATCCCATTCCATCCGCCTCTGCATACACCATATCTCCTTTGTAGTTCCTGATGCAGAAACTATATGCGCTATCCCCCGGGTTTCCTCTGCTAGCCCCATCCGCGTTGCATTTCAGCGTACCCATCTGAGGTTTTTCCCATTTCACAGCATAATGATACAAATGAGGTCTGTATCCCCTTAATCCATCCACAATTGCATCCCAGTCTTTAGGCATGCTTATCCAAGGATACCTTATTTTCATAAGCTGTATTACAGTGTTAAGACACTGTTGTTTAAGCTTATATAGATTAATATCCTTGTCATGTCTTCGTGCATTTCTTCTCTTCCACAACTCCCACAGTAGTATTGCTGGTATCGCTTGTAGGATGGCCTTCAATTTGTGTGGAGTATCGACCTCCCACCACACTTGGATCATTTGCTTCAGCCCTCCTTGTATTTGTATGCCTGCACAAGTAGCAAAGTGCCTCCATAGCTTTTGGGCTATGGGGGCCATTAGAAAAAGATGAGTCATCGTTTCTTCCTCAAAGGACTCACAGCAGTGGCATCTAGAGGCAATATTTATTCTCATTCTTTTAAGATTGTCCTCCGTTGCAATTCGACCCTTCCAAACTCTCCATAGGAAGAAACTAATCTTGAACGGCACTCCTTTACTCCACATTTTGCTTCTCCATTCCTCCTTTCCTTTCTTACGTCTCATCATTTCAAATGCAGATTTTACTGTGAAGTTACCACTAGTAGTCCCCATCCGCCATGGTTTATCTCTCTCTCCCTCTAATATTTGCGGTTTAACACTCTCCACAATGTATTCCACCATTTCTGTAGACAAAGCCTGTGAAAGTTTCTGTCTATCCCATTCCCCTTCTCTGATGAATTGCTTTACCTCTAATTCCTCCTCCCCTCCTTTTTGATCCTCAATGTAGAATAAAGCACCTTGTTTTGTCCAATTTTCGAACTAAAAACTGGCTTCCCCTCCTTTAATCTGCCACCAAATTTCATGCTCAATCTCTTCCCTGATATCCACCATTTTCTTCCACACATGAGACGCACCCCTCCCCGTAACCATTATCGGGTGATTTTTCTTGCAATATTTATTCCACATAAACGTACTCCACAAAGAGGTAGATGTTCTGAAATTCCACTATAATTTACCATATAAAGCTTTTGAGACATCATGTAAAGATCTTACTCCTATTCCCCCTTCAATTTTAGGATAACACATATCCTCCCATGCCACCCAATGTTTCTCTTTCTCCCCTCCTGATTTCCTCCAGAAAAATCCTGCTAGAACCTGGTGGATTTGCTCAATAACCCTCTTTGGAGGGTTCATAGCTGATAACAAATACATCGGCATTGACTGTAGCACACTTGTTATCAAAACGAATTTCCCTCCATAAGATAACCATTTGCTCTGCCATGTAAATATTCTTTTCTGAATCTTTTTTATCAACTCACTAAAATAAGATTTCCTCTTTCTTCCATAGAAAACCGGACACCCTAGATATGTAAATGGGAAAGAACCTTGCTTTATTCCAGTGATTCTTCTCAGCCTTATTGCTACAATCAATGGGGTATTATCATGAAGGTAAAAGAAACTCTTATTGAGATTAATCATTTGTCCCGAGATCTGCTCATAATCCCTTAGTACCCCCATCATCTTTTTAATTGACATCTTGTCCCCTGAACAAAAAAGAATGGTATCATCTGCATAGGATAAATGATTGATAGGTGGACTCCACTTCGGCATGCCATACCCCTTGAAATCCCTGTACGCCTGCAGTTTATTTAGTCCCCTCGCCAATACTTCTGCCGCAATGATGAACAAAGTTGGGGATAGAGGATCTCCTTGTTTCAAACCCCTTGATGATTTAAAGAAACCATATGAGTGCCCATTTACCAATATTGAGTACCAATTATTAGATATAAGTCTCCATACCATATCTATTAAAAACTCCGAGAAACCAAATTTCCGAAGTACCTTAATCAAGAAAACCCATGAAACTCTATCATATGCCTTGGCCATATCCAGCTTTACAACCACATATTGATGTTTTTTCCTCATATTTATCTCTTATAATCTCCTGTGCCAACAATACATTCTCCGTAATGCTCCTGCCTTTAACAAAACCTGTTTGATTCCTTGAAATAATACCTGGCAGAAACTTTGTTATTCTCTGATGTATCAGTCTTGAGATAATTTTGTTTGCAAATGTACTCAAACTGACAGGCCGAAGGTCTGAGAATTTATTAACATTTTCCTTCTTGGGCAGCAGAACTACATTTGTGTGTGTTATAAATCTCAACAACTGTTGGCCACAAAAAAATGCCTTCACCATGTTCGTGATGTCTTCACCAATTATCTTCCAACATTTTTGGAAAAACTCCCCTGAAAAACCATCGGGGCCACTTGTGCTGTCCCCATTTAACGCAAGAACAATGTCCCTAACCTCCTCCATAGTTGGCATTTTTTTGATTTCCCCATTCTGCTCCGGGGTGATAATTTTTGGAATCACATCCAGCATATCATCGTTCTCTTCTCTATCCGTTTCTTTAAATTGTTCTTCAAAGAACAATACTGCTTCAGCTCCGATGTTGTCACTTGTAGTCACAGATGCTCCTTGAGCTGTAATAATTTCCGATATATACAACTTCTTCCTCCTTTCCTTCACATAATTATGAAAGAATCTTGCATTTCTATCGCCATCTTTAAACCATCGCATTCCCGCCTTCTGCTTCCAAAATTCCCCCTCTATGTATCTAAACTTTTTCAATTCAACCTCTGCTTTACTCAATTCCTCCCTATTTTGTTTCGATGGGTGAATTTCCAATTGGATTTCCTTCAACCTTATCTCCTCCTCTAGTGACTTAATTTTCTGAAAGATGTCCCCAAATGTCTCTTTACTCCACTTAGCCAAAGCCTGTTTCACCTGTTTCATTTTCGCCTGAAATTCTACAAATGGAGATCCCTTAAAATTGACCTTCCAGTTCTCTTCAACCACCTTTATAAACCCTGGATGCATTGTCCAAAAGTTCAAAAACTTAAAAGGCCTGACTACATTCTCCTCTTCTGAGTTACAAATCAAATGTAAAGGCGCATGGTCGGACCCTTGTCGTATCAAGTGATGTACTGTACTGGTAGGAAATAATTCTCCAAATTCCTGATTGCAAAGCACCCTATCGAAGCCTTTTGAATATACACTAGTCCTCAATTCTTCCGTTCCACCACGTGTATTTACTACCCGCGACCCTCATTTCTGATAATGCACACTTACTGATACATTGACTGAAATCTTGTGCTTCATATGGAGTGAACTCCAGACCCCCTTATTTTTCCCCCTCATCTAAGATCACGTTAAAGTCTCCTCCCACCAGCCACGGATGTTGATAATGCCCTGCTATCTCCTCTAACTCCTCCCATAATTCTAGTCGTTCTAACGCATCACACCTCGCATAAACAGCCGTCACCACAATTTGCCTATTGAACATGGATACGAGTGAGGGATATTAGAAGTTAGGGTAATCGAGGTCCCCCTAAACATATCAAAAAAATTCATTTAGACACTTCATATAAAGGTGTTACCTATTGAACATGGGAAGACTATTGGATGTGTATGAATTAAGCACAAAAGTGACAATCTGCCTCACAAATAAAGCGTATGATTCTCACACACTAAAGCAACAAATTATTAAATGACACGTGGAAAATAACATTTAAAAGAAGAAACTCTTTATCGAGCAATTTTTCTTACCCTCACCCATAACTCGTGTTCTTTCTTTTGATAGCCTCCGTCACAACCATTTCCATCCTTCACCACTTCTATTTTTTCTTCTTTATTTCACCATGACGACAGCCTCCACCATATTCGTCCATCTTAATTTCACTACCACTACTATCCTCCATCCCCGCTAACAAACACATACCTTTATGAATCACACCATTACGTACTGTGACTTCAGTTGCCAAAATTGAAATGAAGTCCCGAAAAATTCTCATAATCAGTTCCCAAATGTTTTTTTGTTTTGAGAATGGTAACTTTTTCATCTATTTATCCATAGGTATACTACATCAATGTAGTCCTCCTTCCAAAAGTATTACAAACTAACAGACTTTATCCGTGCTATTTGTCACAAATAGTCTAAAACATCAAAGAGTTCTTCTGCCTGTACTAAAACTTTCTGTTTACACCAAATATAATAAAGAGCTATACAATTCATCTTAAAGTTTTGGAGATTGTTCTTCTTGCCCTCAAAACATCTTTGATTCCTTTCTTTTCCACACCATATGCAAGCTGGGACAATCTTCCATCTCTCCTCCTTTATTGTAGTATTGCCCACATTAATCCAACAGTTTAGAAGTTGTACTATGTTTCTTGGTTTCACCCAAGTGATCTTCCTAAGGCTATTGAATATTCTCCATAATTGATCTGTCCATTTGCAATGCAAAAAGAGATGATTGACTGTCTCTGCCTGTTCCTCACATAAGTAGCATCTTGAGCACAACTGGAACTTTTCTTCTTTATATTTTCTTGTGTCAACACTGCTTCCTTTGCTACTAACCATGTGAAGCAGTTTACCTTGAATGGGATTTTAGATCTTCAGATCAACTGCCATGGCTAGAGCTCCATCCTATCATTTGAATTTGAGTGATTAAGGTCTTTGTAAGCTGAATTGACACTGAAGACCCCTTTGCTGCCAATCTTCCACACAACCTTGTCTTCTCCCTTAGTCAGATTACTAAATTGTGCCATTGTATCATGGAAAGCCACTATGTTTCCCATCTCCCAATCATTTTGGTTCCTCCTAAGATGTAAGTTCCATCCCTGTTCTGTCCACATTTCAGCCACAGTTGCATTTTGTTGGAGGCTTAGTGTAAATGTTTTGAGTTCTTACAATTCGTAATACTAGACCAAAATCAATTTTGTGCAATTTTTTTTATTATGTATGAAACATTCTCAAATCTATTTTATCCATTTGAGAAATGCTCATTGGCTACCACCCCTAGAAGATCTTGACAAAGGCACTTTTGCACTGATTAAAGCAAAAGAAAAAACCCAGAATCATTCAGTAGACATGTATCCGTTAGCTTTAACTTTTTAGTATTTTGAGATTAATTGTTAATGAGCTTCTTATGATTTTAGTTTTCTAGGCTTACTCATGAAATTTACAATTCCATCATGAAACTAAGAAATATAGTTAAAAAGTGAAACAAATCCAGACCTATCTCAGCTAACAACACTCCTGCTACTAATGGACCCTTTTGGATGTGGTTTACATATTAGAGAAAATCAAACTGCCGTGCACATGGTTACACTAAGTAAAATAACCAGAGATTTTCAACCAATACAAAAACATTGACGGATTAATCTCTAATATGTACCAAAATATGCTAAAGGTGGAGTTGAGAAGCTTTATCTCTATCTCTGCGTTGACTCTTTGCTCCTTTTGCGGAGATAAAGAAATTTCTCAACAACTTGATTTCTTCTTTTCGGTTTATTTCATGAAGTTGAGATCCCCCCCCCCCGGACATTTTGTATGAATTGAATCATGGGTCGGGCTCATTGGGTTACCATTCTGCTAATGGTGAAAGTCTAAGCAGTAGGCCTACTTCTCCGACCTTTGAAACCATGTCAATTGTAGGAACAATTGTAACATTTTAGGGATTAGGGAACGACAATATTTTTTTCTGTAAGAGTAATGATTGTATATTAAGTTGTGACTTTCGGTTTTTTGTATATTTAATTGAATGGGAAATTTTTAGGGAAAAAGGCAAAAAGCTACAAAAAAAGATAAATAGTATTCTAGGCCTTAGAGAGTGCCATATTACCGGCCCTATGTCCTTACTAGTTTCTATGTATGTGCTTTGCCGTAGACCTTCAGTTAATTGTTTATAAAGAAGAAATAGATTACATTCATTAAAATTTATATATAGGATGAAAGTTCATTTTACAATAATGATAAAGTTTTATTTATACCAAATCTATTTAACTTCCATTATAGATAACCCCAAGGTATGATGATCACAAATACACTATTACATCTAATATAAATTAATTGTTGGTCATAAACATGATAATATCAAGTATATATGATCAATTGGTGTGTGTTAATTTAATAGCCATAGATTTTTTATTCATAAATTTGTCAAACAATCAGCTACCCAAAATTAGTTTATTTTACTAAGTTTTTGTTTCTCATTTTAACTCCATTGAATAACATTAGAAGAAAATGGTAAAGAAATTATTTAAATATTTTTGTAGGTGTTCATATCAATAAGATAAGTTGGTGTAGAAGTGCATTTTTATTTTAATGTTTTTCCATTAGACTGAATAGTTAAGGTTTGGTTATTTAATTAATTAATTTGGGACAAGATGCGGGAAGCGATGTAGAGATGGTCCGGACATGTGACAAAGAGATGCGCAGATGCCCTAATGCAGAGGTGTGAGAGGTTGGCTATGGATGGATTCAGGAAATATAGAAGTAGACCAAAGAAGTATTGGGGAGAAGTGATTGGGTAGGACATGCCAGTTGCAGGTTACAGAGGATATGATCTTAGATAGGAAGGTGTGGAGGACACAAATTAGGGTAGAAGGATAGTAGGTAGGAATGTGTCCATACTAGTAGGTAGGAGTGTATTGTCTGTCTTGCTGTCCATTCTAGAAGTCATAGTATTACTCTTGTTTCTTGTTCTTCGATTTCAGTTGTTATTATTTATTTTTTTGAAATTGGTAAGGTTGAATTCTTCAGCATTAAGGGTATGCTGGCTACCTCCAAGAAGGGATAATTACAGATTTCCTATCAAATCTATAATCTGGTCTATATCATCTATACAAAGTTGTTTACACCAAAAAAGTAGAGATACTATACAATTCCATTTAACTTTGTGGATGGAATTGGATCTATCTTCAAAACATCTTCCATTTCTTTCTTTCCGCATTTGACCACCATACACATGATGGTATTAGCTTCCACCATCTCTTTTGACTCTTTATCGCCTCCCCTACTAATCCAAAGCAGGCTCAACAGATCTAATGTATGTTCTGGCATTGTCTAGTTCATGCTTGTGATGTTGAGAAACAAGTTCCAAATTTGGACAGTAAACTTATAATGCAGGAAGAGATGGTTATTGTTTCCCCTATCAAGTTGCACAAAAAACACCTAGGGACTAGTTGTCTGCCTTTCTTTTGTAGAACTTCTTCTGTTAAACATACTCTCTTTATCACTAACCAGGTGAAACACTTTATTTTTGTAGGGATATCACTCTTCCAAAAGTAGTTCCAATTATATTTTGGGGCGCCTGTCAGTTATTATCTGTTGTTTCGTGTAGTTTGATTATAGTTGTAGTATTGCTCTGCTACTATTTGTTGTTTAGTACAGTCTGTTGTTACTTTTATTTCTAGTACTTCTTTTTCTAGACTATTTTTTATCTTGAGTGAGGGTCTATCGGAAACAACCGCTATTCTACTAAGGTAGAGGTAAGGTCTACGTATATTCTACCTTTCCCTGAACTCCACTTTGTGGGACCACAGACACTATGTTTATTGTTCATTGTTGTAGTTTGGGAATTAAAATTTAGTAGTAGAATTTGTTTAGACTCTATTTTCAAAGTGATTTTTTTTGTTACCCACCAAATTAGTCTAAAATGAAATAGGGTAGAATTAGGCTAAAATGGTATAAAAGTCGATCAATATTTTAAAGTGATTTTGGTCCTTCAACATTGCTACTCGTGCTTTTATAATAATAATAAAAACATATATTAATTTTTTTGGTTTTATCTCTTTAGGCAGGGTACTGATCCATTTATTTGATTTCATGTTGTGTTAACTTGTTGTTTAGCTTTTCTCCGTCGAACGGCATTCATTAATAAAGCTAGCTCCACTCCAGCGTACAAAAGGTGAAAAAGCTAGCTATTGTTTAGCTTGTCTGTTTTCTCTCATTGAGCAGGTATAGACATTTATTTGGTGCAAACTCTAGTTGTCTATATTCATTTTAATATGTCTTTGTATCTCTGTTATCTCATATGTATTGGCCCTTATCTTTTTCAAATTGCACTATAGGCACGATATCTACAGTTCCGGAAGTGGCCTGCTGAATGGGGATGGTGCCGAGATCTCCAGTCTTTTATTTTTGTCTTTGAAAGGCATAACAGGTCGGTTGTTGGCTGCCATGTTTTGTTCTAGAGTTCTCGTAGTGTTTCAGGATCCATCGAGATTTATACTTACATACATGTAGGATTGTGCTGGAGCGTCCTGAATATGGCTATGCAACATACTTCTTTGAACTGGTGGATTCCTCCACCATTGATTGGCAAATCAGGCGATTGGTAACTGCTATGAAGCTCACTAGCTATAGCAGAGTCAACCTAATCGAGAATAGAGCACTGACGGTATTTACCTTTGTTGCAATAATGTTCCCATTTTCATGTTGCTGATGTGGATTTGACCAAATTTATTGTGGCCCTTTTTCCCCTGGGGGAGGGAAAATCTTGTTATCAACTTTCTTTGGCGTCAAATTGAAGTGAGAAATAGTTGCTTTTACTTTACCCCATAATGGTCCCTTGTGTTTTTTTTTTCTTCTTCTCTTTCTTATGAGTTTTAATATGAAATCCTGGTTCCCCTTTTGGTTGGGATTTTAGGTGAAAAAGGTTGGGGGCGTAGATGATTGTTGGACTTGCTCCTCAACAAAGTTTTTCGTTCTCACTTGTTGATTTAATCTTTATTCATGCTAAATCATTTCTGCTATCATGATTGGAATTTTGTTACTAGATAAAATAGTCTGTCTGTTTAAGCTGTAACCATTATATGTTGGTTATTAACTTTTTGAAACTGTTGCAGAACTAAAATAAATAAATAATTATATGCTCAATCTCTAAACAAGTTAGGCTTTTAGATGAAGTGTTTCAATATGGTATTAGAGTAGACAAAAGGTTACTGCCACCATTAACAAAGTTTTTCCACGTCCTTGGCATATGAAAAAAACCAGACTTTCCTTGTGACGGGGCAGTTTCAAACCTAAAATAATAAACATAGGTGTTCTATTTCTAACGGCTTGAACTTTTAGATGAGGTGATCACAGTCGATTGGAATAGTTCCATACTTCCATAGTCTAAACCAAAACGACCATTAACTTCTACTTACCCAAAAAGTAGAGAGAGGAGAGAAAAGGGAGGGGTTGTGATTTGAAGTTGTCAAGCTAGCTAACTTTTTAACCTGCAGTTAGAAGATTTAGTATATTGGTGGAACTCTTAAAAAACATCATTTTAGTGTAAGCAGTCGTTATAGATTGTCAAGGGATAAATCTCTGTCGTAAAAGTAGAGGCCTCGATAGGAAGATGAAGCAGGTCTGTGGGTGGAGACAATTATGGACTAGGTAATAGCAGTTGAAGTAGAACCTTTGACAGTCCTAGAAAATGTTGAGGAAGTAGGATTTGTCTGGGGTAGAAAGAGATGTATTGGTGGTAAAAGGGAGGTGCAGTTTTATGAATCAAGCATTTATGATGGTGTGGAATATTCTCTATATGACTCTGTATACATGCACAAGGAAGGTGAACTTCCTTACATTGGTAAGATCATCAAGATATGGGTAAGTCCAGACAAGTCTAAGATGATAAACATTCACTGGTTTTTCCAGCCATTAGAGATCTTATATATCACCTGAAGATGTAAAGGTAGCTGAGAATGAAGTATTTCTTGCCTCTGGTGTAGGCACTGGTCGGCTAATGTTAATTCTTTGGTGAACTTCATAAAGCTGCTTTATCTCATTGCATGTTCTTTGTCTGCTTTTACTAGAATTTCTCAAACCATATCGTTTTATGTATATCATAAACTATCACTCAAACCATATTGTTTTATGTATATCATAAACTATCTCTCGACCAACTCCTTATAGTTAGAGGAGTTCGATTGATCAATATAATCTATTTATGTCCACCTCGTCAATGTTAATAAAACTCGCTTAGCTCTTGTGGAAACCCTTCTGCTTGTTTCTACTCTCGTCAATGTTAATAAAACTCTCTTAGCTCTTGTGGAGACCCTTCTGTTTGTTTCTACTCTCGTCAATGTTAATAAAACTCCCTTAGCTCTTTTGGAGACCCTTCTGCTTGTTTCTACTTGGTTTCAGTTAATCTTCAATTGAAGATGGGCTTTGTATTGAGGAGACAAGACAAGTAATTAACTTGAAACAGATATTATTTGCTGAAGTTTGATAATGATGAGTAGTTAAACTAGATGCTATTTTCTAACTTACATAGTGGTTAATGTGGTAAGATGAACAATCAAGAAGGAAATTTAAGCTGATATATTACTAGCTGATGATCCTGTAGCAATAAGTTCTTCTCTTTGAAGTTTGTCTAAAATGAAAGTTAGAAGAAGCTAGCAGATTGATCTCTCCTATATTTCTGCTCAATGGCATTTCTGTCTCTCAATGCGTGTCTGCCTTCTTATTGATTGAAAAAAAGATCAACCTCTGGTCTACCTCTTTCTAAATGAATTTTTGCTTGGGTAATTCTTGTTGACCTAAGAAAAGGAAGAAGAACGGAAATGATAAAGGGAGGATAATGCTCTGAATAGGCGAGGGGATTTTGAAAGTGAAATTTAGGATGAAACGAGTAAATCATTTAGAAACAAGTTCCATCTTTTGCATGTTTAGTGCAAAAACATCAATTGCAGCCGAGTTGCCTAACCGTGATAGGAAGTTATTGTTGGAAGTATGGGAGTAGAAGAAATAAATGGAAGGAAAATGGGGAGGAAAACTAAATTTAGAAAGCAAAGTCTGGGAGGGGTCTGATTAGGTTTGGAAACAGACAAGAATTCAGTATATTCTTCTTATGGGATCTTGTAGGAGCTTTTTCTTTTCACCATAAGGGTGTAGAAGGTTTCATTAAGCACCTATGTTTGCCAAAAATGCACATCGAACACCTCCAAATGAGCATGGACATCAGTTGCGCTGACATGGACAACAAATCAGGTGTTGTACAACTTCATTTTTCACTCTTCAGATTATTTTTTGGACTTCCATTGATTGTGGGTAGACAAGATGAGGGAAGCGAGGCTAAGATGACTCAGGCATGTCAAGAGGAGATGTGAGAGGTTGGCTATGGTGGGTCTGATAAGAGGTAGAGGTAGGCCGAAGAAGTATTAGGAAGAGGTGATTAGACAAAACCTAAAACACCTGCAGCTTATTGAGGACATGACCCTAAAAGGAGGATATGAAGGTTGAAGATTAGAGCAGAAAGGTTAGTAGGTAGTCGCGCTGTCCAGTTTCCCTTATCAATGGTATTGGTATTTTTTTCTTCTAATTTCTTATACTTCGATTTTTTTATTATTTGTTTCCTTTGCTTCAATTATCTTATTATTTGTTGGTGCTACTAGTATTCTGAACTGTATTCTCTTTTCCTTCTTGTTTTGTCTTGCTTTTCTTGATCCGAGGGTCTATCAGAAACAACCTCTCTACCCTCGTAAGGTACAGTAAGGTTGTGTACATACCACCCTCCCCAGACCCCACTTGTGGAATTTCACTGGTATGTTGTTTGTTGTATAGGAAGATTTGCATGAAAATTTAATCTGACAAAGTTTACTCCTAAACTAAAGTGTCATGCTCTCTCCTAGTTTATGGTAAAACATATTATCCAGTTGATTGGAAGCAAGATGAAGGGAGATCATGCTTTAAGCTTTAATTGGAATTGAGTCGTAGTAGTAGTTGTTGCCTTGTTGGTGGTTATTGTATGTGTCGTAGGTGTAACAAATCCGTTGTCGGTTGTACACTTGTATCTGTATATTTTATCTTTAACTGCATGTAAAGCAAATATGAAAAACTTTTGGCTTTCCAGATCTAGCTCATATTATGAGGTCAAACTTGCTTGACTTGGACTTTGTTTTTTTGGAGCATATGCTGCTAGATTGACTGAAAACCGCCATCTATTGAGGAAACACTTGAACACGGATGACTTTAGACAACAAATTTCTGTGATGTTTAAGTTAATCTCTTTTTTGTTTCCGTACCATGATTCCCACATTCCCATGCTCTGGCCTGTCTTATGATCTTTTTGGAATGTTCAAATCTCAGTAGATACATGTCTTAATCATTGTGGAAGTCATTATGTACATTTATACGAGTGTAGTCTATTAAAAAAATGTTCACAATACTAGTAAAAATGTCCTCAAATGGTCTCTCGACATCCGAAATTATTCATTTACCTTACCAACATGTTTTCTGCTTACAATGTCAAATCTTATCTCTTTGAAAACATTTTCATGCTTCCATTGTATGCACGCAGGTAGGAAAAGATCTTAGTGAAGGAGAAGCGAGGGTACTAATGTCATATGGTTGGATATGTAACACCGGTTTGGGAACGATGCTCAAGTATTGTGATAGAGTTATTCATGACAGGATAACGGAGAAAGATGGCTCGGAGTGGAAGTCGAAAATTGAGAAGTTGCTTGTGGCTGGATACAGTGGTGGTTCGATAGTTGAAAACTCTGTGGACCATAATTTTGCTCAGAATGGCCCTGAAATCAAGTTAGAACTAGAGTAAAACCTAGCTTTACTAGTCAAAAATCTTGTAAATGTCCATCCTTTGCAAACTAGCCTAAAATGCTTTTTTGTACATACTTTGACTAGCTGGCTGTCTAAACTTAGTTTGTGTTATAAAAAGGAGGCAATTGCATTACCCTTTAATGAAACTGCATGTGGTTATTATTTGGGTTTTTTTTTTTTACTTCAGTTATTGTTTTATCTTGTTATATGACTCCTATTTAGGATGATTTGTTAGGTTGTCCATAATATTTTGTCATGATTTCTTTCTCTATATTGTTTTGGAATGTTCTTTCCTTGAGCTGGGGTCTATCGGGAAAAAAAATCTCTTTACCCTAAGGTATGGGTAAGGTTTTCTTACACTTTACCCTCTCTAGACCTCACTTTGTGGGATTACGTGAGGTATGTTGTTGAAACTGCTTTGGTTTTGAAATTGATAAACTATTTCAAAGTCCCCGGTTTGAGTCTGGGCGAAGCCATTTCTTTTCTCAAGTTGAGGGTCTATAAAAAATAACTTTATCTTCACCCAAGGTAGAGGTAAGGTTGCATACACATCACTCTTCTCGACCCCGCTTGTAGGATTATGCAGAGTATGTTAGTGCTTCTCGAGTCTAGGGTCTATAGGATTTACCTTCATAAAGTAGGAGTAAAGCTATGTATCACCCTCTTCAGGCCCAACTTGTGGAATTATACTAAGTAATGTCGTTGATATTGGCTCATGGCTGTGCTAACCCAATATATAGGATATGTTTTCCCAAAAACTTGTTGAAATGCTTTGTTGAAACTTTTTTTTTTTTTCACAATGTCGAAACTACTACTAGAAAGAGGTTTAATTTATATACAGTTATACACCGTCCAATGTAAGGAGTTTTCACACTAACTTTTACCTATTATAGTATGTGACTTTTACTTGTTGAAACTTTTACGGAACCTTCCGTAGCGAGTTGGGGGACATTACGTACAGTCTCACCATTTTCAAAGTCTATTTTGGCCATTTAGGGTCAATTTACAGGATTTAGGTGATTTTCTTAGTTTTACATGTGTGTTAGCCCATAAATATTTTGGTGATACGACTTTCAAACTATTTCTTTTTGAAACCATTATAGAACCTTCCGTGGGAAGTTGAGGAGCACTACGTATAGTCTCACTATTTTCATAGTCCATTTTGGGGCATTTATGTGCTAATTTATAAGAATTATGCGATTTTCTCAAAAAAAAAAATGGTGTGCATTAGTCCATGAATATTTTGGTGATATGACTTTCAGATGTTTATTTACGAAATATTTATAGAACCCTTAGTAGGGAGTTGTGGAGCAGTACGTAATGTTTCACCATTTTTGGAGTCAATTTTGGGCATTTAGGGGACAATTTACATGAATTAGGTGATTTTCTTAGTTTTTCGTGTGTGTTAACCCATGAATATTTTGGTGATATAGCTTCCGGATGATTTTTTTGTGAAACCTTTACGGAACCCTCCGAAGGGAGTCTCATCATTTTCAAAGTCTATTTTGGGTTTTCAAGGGCCAATTTACATGAATTGTGCGATTTTCTTAGTTTTTTCGTGTGTGTTAGCCCATGAATATTTTGGTGATACGACTTTCAGATGATTTCTTTGTGAAACCTTTACAAAACCCTCTGTGGGGAGTTGGGGGAGCACTATGTATAGTCTCATCATTTTCATAGTCTATTTTGAGGCATTTTTGGGCTAATTTATAGGAATTATGCGATTCTCATATTTTTTTTGTGTGCGTTAGCCCATGAATATTTTGGTGATATGACTTCTAGACGGTTTTTTTGCGAAATATGAACGAAACTCTCCATAGGAAGTTGGGGGACTAGTATGTATTGTCTCACCATTTTTAGAGTTAGTTTTGGACATTTAGGGGTCAACTTACAGGAATTAGGTGATTTTTTCAGTTTTTCATGTGTGTTAGCCCATAAATATTTTAGTAATATGACTTCCAGATGATTTCTTTGTGAAATCTCTATGGAACCTTCCGTAGGGAGTTAGGGGAGCATTAGGTACGGTTTCACTAATTTCAAAGTCTATTTTGGACATTTAGGAGTCAATTCCCAAAAATTAGGCTATTTTCTTAGTTTCTCCTATGTGTTAGTCCATGAATAGTTTGGTAATACAACCTCTGGATGATTTCTTTATGAAACCTTAACAGAACCCTCTTAGGGAGTAGTGGGAGCACTACGTATAGTCTCATCATTTCCATAGTCCATTTTGGGGCATTTATGGTCTAATTTATAGGAATTATGCGATTTTCTCATTTTTTTCGTGTGTGTTAACCGATGAATATTTTGGTAATATGACTTTCGGACGATTTATTTGCAAAATATTTACGGAACTATCTGTAAGGAATTGGGGGAACAGTACGTACTGTCTCACCATTTTTAGAGTCAGTTTTGGGCATTTAGGGGATAATTTACAGGAATTAGATGATTTTCACAGTTTTTTGTGTGTGTTAGCCTATGAATATTTCGGTAATATGACTTATGGATGATTTCCTTATGACTCATTTACAGAACCCTCCGTTGGGAGTTGGGGGAACATTATGTACAGTCTCACCATTTTCAAAGTATATTTTGGGCATTTAGGGACCAATTGCAAGAATTAAACGATTTTCTTAGTTTTTCTTGTGTTTTAGCCCAGAAATATTTTATTGATACAACTTACATACGATTTCTTTGTGAAACATTTACAGAACCCTTGGTGAGGAGTTGGGGGAGCACTACGTATAGTCTCAGCATTTTCATAGTTCATTTTGGGGCATTTATGGGCTAATTTATAGGAATTATGCGATTTTATTATTTTCTCTTGTGCGTTAGCTCATGAATATTTTGATGATATGACTTCTGGATGATTTATTTGATACATATTTATGAAACCCCCTACGTACATACTGTCTTACCATTTTTAGAGTCATTTTTGGGCTTTTAGGGAACAATTTACAGGAATTAGACAATTTTCTCAATTTTGCATGTGTGTTAGCCATGAATATTTTGGTGATATGGCTTCTGGATGATTTCTTTGTGAACCTTTATGGAACCCTTCGTAGGGATTTGGAGGAGCATTACATACAATTTCACTATTTTCAAAGTCTATTTTGGTCATTTAAGGGCCAATTTATAGGAATTAGACGATTTTCATAGTTTTTTCGTGTGCGTTAACCCATGAATATATTTCGTGATTCGGCTTCCGAACGATTTTTTTGCGAAACATTTACAGAACCTTTCTTGGGGAGGTGGGGAAGTACTACGTATAGTCTCACCCATTTTCATAGTCCATTTTGGGGTATTTATGGTCTAATTTATAGGAATTATACAATTTTCTCATTTTTTTCGTGTGCGTTAGCCTATAAATATTTTGGTGATATGACTTTCTGACGATTTCTTTGCGAAATATTTACGGAACTCTCCATAGGGATTTGAGGGAGCAGTACGTACCGTCTCACCATTTTTAGAGTCAGATTTGGGCATTTAGGAGACCATTTTGCAGGAATTGGACAATTTTCTCAGTTTTTTCAATGTGTTAGCTCATGCATATTTTTGTGATATGACTTGCGGATGATTTTTTTTGTGAAACCTTATCCTTTTCAAACTTTAGAGTACCATTTGATGTTTTGTGTGTAATACTTTTGACCTGATGGTCTATCGAAAATAGTCTTTCTACACTCACAAAGATAAGAGTAAAATCCGTGTACATCTTACATTTTAGACCCCACTTATAAAAGTTCACTCGATATAACATTGTTGTTATCAAATAGTTTTGGGCATTTCATGAAGGTGTTGAATTTGGTATTGTGACATTAATTTTTTACAAGTAGCTTTTTGCATATACTAAACCTTGTTTTATAGTGCATAAAAACAGATTTACTTGATTATATTATTCTGAATAATAATAATAATTACATTTTCGTTCCAAATAAGTTGAGATCGATTGATATGAATCCTCACTTGATCATATTTTATATAGAATGATGATGAAGTCATAGTATATTTGACCAACTCAACGTCAATAAATAATTCAACTTAATTCTTTTTTCCTTTTTAAAAGACATATTTTTTAAAATAAAATAAAATAAAAAGTAAATGGTATCCTTTTAGACATATTTTCATTCTTGGACACAACTTCTGCCTTCAGCCCAAAGTCTGAATTGGGCTTAGCTACAAAGTTTAGAGGAATAGCCGTCTGAGCTTATACTCATTGCAAAAATAGCCACAAATTGAGAAGTCGTTAAAAATAATTATTTTTTAGTACGGAAATAAAATTTGGATTAAAATATCCCATGCTTAATGTGGAGACCAACATTTTCATCTTTTCACGATATTGTCATGAAATTTCACATGTTAGAAATTCAAACACAATCCTATTTTTCACAAACTCCAATTTTTTTCCGTGTAAATTTAATCACTATTTACGTTTTTTTCTTAAAAATAGTTTGCTTGGTCAATTTAACTATTTGAACTACGCTTCATTGGTGTCATTTGTATCTTTTTTCAAACTTTTGTAAAGATGATGAGTTTAATATTTTACCATAAAAATTGGGTTGAGTGATAAGTAATTTGTCCTCGTCCTTAACGAAAAATCTTAGATTCAAGTCCTATGAATATTAGAGACAGAGCCTAGGAAATTTCTTCATACAAATATAAAATGTAAACTAAAGCTACTGGATTCAATCACAATTGTATATCAGCTTCTAGCTTTGCCCCGAGTGAATATAGTACTTTACCCATAACATGAAATTTTACGATGTAAACCCAAATTAATCAGGTCCCAAGTAGGTATCAAATGTCGAGTGAGGCAAAATAAATTATTTTTTTAGTGCGATAGAGTTCTTGAAAATTAAAAAAAATGTTTAATGTAATAAAAATTGCGATATGCATAGGTCACATGCATGTCTTACATAGTTTCCTTTATTCTTTTCTATTATTCCTCATATACAATAGACAAAGAAATTAAACAAAAAGCTCTTTTTAGTATTAAAAAAATTAAAAATATGGGGGACAAGTCATATTCATGAGAACTTTCTTGAATCTACTTTTTGAATTTTTTGGATCAAAAGATGATGTAAAAGACTATGGTTTTGTCAAAATGGTGTTCAATGAGATCAATCCTAGGTGCACCACCTAAAAGTAACTAACAAAATAAACTCCCTTTTTGGTTGTTGGAACTAATGGAGTTGATATTGAAAAAAGTGTCTATTTCTTACATTTACTCCTTCAATGATAATGACACCTGTTTTTTAAAAAAAATATATAATTTTGCTGTCCGATTCAATTTGTGCAGACCTCAATTAATTTTATAAGATATCTGTTAATTTTCACCAACACAATTAGTACCATGTAACTCTTTTCAACAAGGTTAAAATAGATGGAAAAAAATCACCTATTGGTTTAGTTTTGCATCTGCTAGAATTTAAACATGAAATATTATGATTCTCAACTCATTTTATCGACCATTAAATCACACCCTTAATGCTTGAAGGTTTTATTTTTAAGCATAGTTGATGTAACTAATTCGAAAATATGATGGATACGTTAGAGGGGAGAGATCTCGATCATTTATTCCATTAAATCAAGGGTGAAGTTAGTTTATATATAAGTTACATATACACGTGAATCTAATAACTTTTATCATTTTGTACATGTATTAAAAAAATTCATCAAGTTTATAAATAAACTTGGGATAATGGTCTGAAAAATACCCCAACTTTGATCGAATTTGTTGTTGCGATACTAAACTTTCATGAGGACCTATTATCTCCTTAGACTATTTAATACCGTATTTTAAACATATATATTTGCCCACGTGGACATACAAAATAATGCAAAATTATAAATAGTAATGTGTCCACGTGGGCACATATATGCCTTTAAAATACACTATTAAATAGTTTAGGGGGTAAAAAATACGGTATTAATTAAATAGTCTAGGGAGGAAATAGGTCCTTATGAAAGTTTAGTATCGCAACAACAAATCCGACCAAAGTTGGGATATTTTTCAGACCCTTATCCCAATAAACTATTGTGAATCTAATTATAATTATATACTATTAGATCGAGATCAACTTAAAAATTCATAAATTTTAAATCTTGAATCCACCTTTTTTTTTATCCATATTTGTACTTTTATTTAAAAATAAGTAGTCCTTAATAAATAAATAAATAAATAAATAGATAAAATTAGCATATGCCTTCTTCTTTCTTTGGCCAGCTTAAATTGTACAATATGTGAAGGAAGATAATGTGAGAATGGCCACTTAAATCTACATCATAACAAATCCAAGGTTATAATCCTACCAAACTCCACAAAAAGTGCAACAAAACCCCAAAAGCAATGTGTTAAAAATTGATAGAGACAAGTAAACCATTTATCCAATCAAAATTTATGGTCATAAAGACTAATAATGAAAAATGGAAGGTGTATGTGTCTAATTGTTACCAATCAATAATACCATTTATAATATAATACAAAATTAAAATCATGAATATTGAATGTGTCTCAAATCCACATTTCACTTATGAGGTCCCCAAATCCCATAATGGTTTGTACACTTTTGACATCAAATGAGAAAGAACAATGTAGAAACATGTAGTGTGGTATCATAGGATAAGACTTCACATAAAATATTAACTTCACATAAAATATTAACAAATACACTTTATATATAGAAATAATATTTATAAAAAGATTATAATATATAGCAAATGTACTTAATATGTTATAATAAGTTATTTATTAGACTTTTATGTTACCAAATTAAAATTACAATAGACAATGCTAGCCGTTATTCCAAGTATAATCTTAATCTGATGATATAACAGAAAGGTATATTATGAGAAGTTAAATTTGAAAAATCTAGTGATATATGAATAGTTTACTAAATCTCTTATTCACTCACTATGACTCACGACCCACACGTCAATCAATAAGAAGAAGACAACATCATCTCACATCATCATTATCATCATGCTATTTACAAGAAATTATAAAATTACATAATTATAAAGATGATAAATAGACTATAATATATAATAGTAGATATTTGGATACACTAGATATAGTTTTTTTTTTTTTTTGTGGGGTTCTAATAATTTGTTTCCTCTTATTTATTGGTGATGATGTGTCGGCAAACTAGCATTCTTACAAATATACTCAAGAATGTTGAGACCAATATATATGTTCCACTCTTTTTGGGGTCCCTATAAATGGCTTATAATTAAAAAAATAAAATAATCAAAAGTCTTTTAGACCAATCTTTAAACAGTGTAAATATGGATGTGATTGATCAGAAAGTGGACCAAAACAGTCTTCTTATAGTGCCTAAATGGATGTGATTGATCAGAAAGTGGACCAAAAGAGTCTGCTTATAGTGCCTAAAGACACAAAAAAAAATCACGAAATAGAGCGAACACGACAGCTCGATTCACAAATCATCAATTATATATATAGAGAGAGAGTTAATTATAAGCTATTTAGTGACATATAGTATTGAGTTTCATAATTTTTGTTGTTGTTATCTATAAATATGAAATTTAAGAAAAAGATCGGACAATATTGAATCGTTTATAGACAATCTTATCTTTCAGAATTGATACACCATAACAACTCATATTGTCATGAAAGTGCCCCATTATGTAAGTCGATGAAGTGAGCAGCTCAAGGCATTAGAAAACGAACAGCTTGGTGCACAGAGTCGCATAATCTATATATAATAGTCTAAGGAAGGGTTGGACTATCGTAAGTCTATTATATATCTATTTTCGTAAAAATCATTATTTTCATGATTTAAATTTGTGATCTTCTAATCATACGATTATAACTTTTACCGCTACATCAACACTACCTTGCTTTTGTGGGACCACGAGAGAAAGAATCACATGCTAGAGCATATTGGTTCATTACAATTTACATGGATCAACCAAAAAAAAGTGAAGAAACAAAACTTAAAATTGTTTAGTCACACCTTGTTTCTATGTTAGCATTACATCATCATTTTCCTTACATTTTTCTTTTCTTTAAATGAATAAAACTCACCTCACATGTAATAGGAGACTTAATAAAAAAGAATTATACTAAGGGTAACCATCTAGTACATTTTATTAGGGAATTTTTACACTGTATAATCTATCATTAAAATAATTTTAATAAATAAATGTGTGTATATTTTTCGTGTGCGGCTAAATATATTAAACACTCTTTTATTAATCCGTTTAATATACTTAATAAGATTAAGAACAAGAGGAGTTTGAGAAAATATGAGCAGACTGATTGTTCTGCTGTTTGTTAATCTTATTAATACTTGATGTCTGTTATTCGTATTGAGGTACGAAATCCAAATTCATGTATTGCACGACTTATTTATGAAGTTGACGCTTCAAATCTGATTTTTTTTTTTTTTTCAGTTTCAAAAGCTCAAATTCAGGACCTCTAATCAATGACGAAGCAATCTTAATCATCCTACCGCGCACAGATCATTGTACCACTGCCAAGTAAATGAACCTAAAAACAATTCACATAGAACTACCCCAGTAAAGTTGTGTACATTGTCCAAATTTTGTTACGTGTTTGCTTAGCTCATTCAAAGGAAACAACTCATAATTAGACTCAACAAACCCTTTGAACGTTTTCTTAGTAAATCAAGGTGATAGTGCTATTTTAGGATGTTGGCATGTTGTCATGAGATGATTGACTCATTTGAAAGAAATAACAAATATTAGTGCTATTATTCTTGAATTTAATTAATACAGTCACGTCTCTCCATAACAGTCACCTTCCATAGATAACAATAACACTCCTAATAATTTTTTTTTTTTAATTTCCAAAAGCTCAACTCGATATCTATAATTGAGGACGAAGAAATTCCGAACTATCTTGAAAAGACTAGAAAAATCACTGTTCAACATGTATAATTTTTAGTTCTTTGACTTTGTCATCTCTTTTTATATGCTAAAGGAAGTATATAATATATTTTACTCTTGCATGTAGATACTCAAGTGTAGATTTAAGTGTTCATAATCAATTATTGTATTTTACTTTCAATTTTCAGCCATATATTTTATATTATCTATTTAGCTTTTTATATTAATAATAAAAAGATCATGTTAAAAGGAAAAATAACTGGGTCCCAATATCCATTAAAATGAACCAATGAGCCTGGGGCGGCAGGTCCTAAAAATTTGGCAAACCGCCCCATAATGGTCTAGCCATTTTGCCTAATTATATTCCTTTGAATTTATAAAAATATATATAAATAATTTTTTAAATAATCATTAATGTTGTTATGTAATTTGTAGCTATATAAAATGTATGTAGAAAAGAAATAAAGGAAAGTTGCACAATTATAGTATTTTGAATGTTCTTTTAGGTTAAAACAAAATAAAGATATCACGGTGTTATTACATCATTTGGCGTATTACTATACTTTATATGTATGTTGCTATATTTAGTTATCAATGTCAGACTTTGTTCGCTCTTCATCGAACTGCTAAGGTCCACATCTCAAGGGCTTATCTGAGTATTGAATGTGTGCCATTTATATTAATCGAGTATTCATACTCGTCTTATAAACTCATTGATTTTAATATTAATTGTTGGGATAAATAACTCAAAGATACATAATTTAATTATATGGTATGATATGTCTTATATAGTAGTAGCTTTTTTTTCCCATTCAGTTGTTAACGTGAGACTTTATTCACACACCCAGCATATTATGATATTCCATACATTTTTTTTGGCATGATGCATAACAACAGATATACAAATTGGATAGAACTTAATACTTTATTAGGCAGAATTTACGACGTCTAAATTCTAAATCAATAACAAAGGAGAACCAAAATTTCCAAATTCTTCTTGAATCATAGATCTGTCTGTCATCATTATCATTTCCAAAATTTGGAGAATAGTATATTTGCCAAACACTTCCGACTCATGTCTTTTTCATTTTATTATTTTTCATATAAATAATGATATCTTTTGGTTTTCTCACTAGCCATATCACTCTTCCACTATTCTTTTCTTTTTTTCATAATTTTCTTAAAATAACTTTTTTTAATAGACATAAGATTGTGTAGCATTGGTAAAGGAAATGATAGCCAAGAGACAAGTTAGCTCCTTTTAAACATATTTAAATTATTTGATTTGTAGCCTTTTTAATACCCTAGCTAAAATAATTGTAAAAAAAAAAAAAGAGAGACCCTTTTTATCTGCATAAAATAATTGAAAAAATATTTATGTTGCAAATGATATTTGCATGCATGAAATCTTTAAAAGTGCATTTTTCCTTATCCTTTCTTATCTTCATTAATACCTAATTCAATTTATTGATTTTTTTTTTTGACAGAGAATGATTAGTTCTTTGCTCAGTGTGACGTAATTATAAACTATACATAAAAAAAAAAACAATTCAATTTTCGTTTTAAAAATAATAAGTCAATCTTACATGTTAAATTTCATTAAAAAAATATCAATTTTCTGAAAGTGTAATCTCACAAGTGAAGTATGAAGAGTGTAAGATTTACGCAAATCTTATCCCTAGTATAATCGGAGCAGGATAAAGAGAAAAATAACGATCCATAAAATAGTAAGATAAATAAAACAAATAAAGATCGTGTAACTGCCAAAATTCTTAAATTAATGAATGGTTTTGATTTATTAATTGTTTTCGCTTAATATATAATCGACATTTGTCTTGTTTTTTTTGTTTTTCTTTGTGAACAATGATAATATATAGATATATAATCGACATTGTCATCCTAATGAAAAACTTATCAAAAACTTTTGGTAATGCTAAAAATAAGTAGTTTAATAATTTCTATAATTTTCTATTCTTGCCAACTAAACCATTGGGATTAATGATCCAACTAATTAAGTAAGCTCAAATATTGTTTAATCATGATGGCAACCTTATCTACGGAATAATTTCCATATTTCCAAAAATAATTTTCTGTGTTTGATAACCTAAAATATATTATCCATTAATAGAACTAACGGATCGTTTGGATGTAGATGCTGATTAAAATAATGCAAATATTACTAATATAGTTATTAGTTATGTGGTATTTGTTATTCTTTCTTTTACTCCGGATGAAGTAATACACAAATTTCTCTTATCATAACTTATGTATATATTAATTGTGAGGAAAAAATATCGGGTGATATGTTCACGTTTCGGATAAAGTTATTGCTAATAAAATATAGCAGACAATCAAAATCCATGTATATCTATGCTAATAGGAGATAAGTAACAATTAAATATAACATAAAATTAATCGACGTACACGCAAACTGATTCGACACATAAAATTAATCGACACGCAAACTGATTCGACCTAAGAAAACGAGGCATGTGCTAAGTTCACGAAATAAGAACAATAAATTTGTCAACGTGTCAAGTCAATATCTCTTTGACACGAAAGTGCTTTAGTTACTTGAGTGGGACCATTCATCTAGTGACATCATGTGCAAGAATATTGACATCACAATGATGTCATAAAATGTTAAAATTTCTTAATTTTAATTGGTACTACTATTATTTTTTTCTATTTGGGAGTTGAGAGGACATCATTTTCTTGCCTGTCATTATTACAAACTATTTTAGATTTCAATAGTTAATCAATGTTTTCATCAATAATCCTCAATCATATTACATGTTCAAGAAAATCATTCTGAAAATATTTATAGTTGTAATCACTTCAAAACAAGTGTTAGAAGTTAAAGATTGGCAAGCGTACCACGTTGCTTCTGAAGTTTCATATAACTGAAATTATTTCAATCGCTTTTGTCTAAATCTAAAATATCCTATAAAAAATAGATTTTTATTGCGGAATTTCTTCCGTCGAGAGTCTATCGTATGTCTGCCTTATCAAAGGTAGTGATAAGACTTCGTATATAGCATTCTTTTTAAATTTTATTTGTGAAATTACACTGAATACATTATTGTCGTTTTATTGCAGAACTTCTTGGCCTAAGTTCACAAAGAGTCATGATGATCCCAATTGAAGTTTTCAAAAAATTAAAGACAGGCCCAAAGTAAATTTACAAAAATCTAAAAAAATGGGCCCACTATACAGAATCACTTAATGGGGTTTGGTAGCTTCACTCGCTACAAAAGCCCACGCGCGACAAATCTCTAAACGGGCCTGGGCCCACTACAAAATTAGAAAATGAAGGTGGGCCCATTAAGGTAGGGCCCATAACTACCAAGTCAGAGTAGAAGAGCCAGTAATTGAGTAGGTAAAGTAGAACTGACATAAATATATGCTGAGTGATGATTGGTAGTCAAGTCCTTATTTTGACTTTTTATTAATTAATTAATTAATTTATTTAACCGATGTGACCATAGATATGAAGATATGGAGGTCGAGGATTGGGATAGAAGGTTAGTAGGACGAGTGTTAACTTTATTCCATTTCCAGATTACTCTCCTACTATCTTGTTCTTTAATTTTTGTATATATTAACTGATATTTCATTTGCTTCAGTTAACGTATTATTTTATCGTTGCTATTGTTCTCTTCTTTAGTGTTTTCAGCATGATTTATTCGCTATTGTATTTGCTTTACATACTTCTTTTTTTATATGCTTTAATCTTTATACCTGAACCGAGTGTGTATATATATATATATATGGTATATAATATCAAAAACAAATTATCTATTTTCACAAGATAATAGTAAGGTAAGGATAAAGTTGCGTACGTACCACCTTCTTCAAACCTCATCACAGTTGTAAAATAATACTTTAATATATTATTATTGTTATGTATGTATTTATCTGTTTTATTTAAGGAAAAGTATTTGGCCTTTTCCAACTTTTTTTTAGCACTAAGAAACGCGTTTGCTTTTCTTCTCTTCTTTTTAATCTTTCAAATCCAATTTGTCTTCTCCTTTGCCTTTTCTTTTTGGTGGATATAGTTAAGTGGAATGTTATAAAAAGAGACAACATGTCTACAACAGTCTTTGAGGATTGTGATAAGATGAATAAAATCTTCTTCACAATTATTACATGCCTCGGCCTAGTGGGGGTGGATTTAATATTAAAGTTATAGATTCGACATAAGAAGTACTTATAGTAGTTTTGGCTTCAAAACCTGTGTTTACGTAAAAAAATAAAATAAAAAATATATACATAATGTATTCAGGACCCATTGAGCAAAAAAATAATATTCTGATCTAAATTGAATCAATTGATGATATATCGTAATTTGCAATTGTTTCTACAAAATACACAAACATTACAAAAAATAAAACAACATAAAGCAATGATATCAAATTTTTGTTATGACTAATTAAATCTCTAAGAACTCGAGCTCAAAATCTCTAATCAATTTTTTTATTATTAATAGCTAGCTTCTTTGTGCGTAGAAAAGAAAATGTGTGGCTAAGTGCTTGCGTTTCCTTTTTATTTTTTATTTTTGTTCTATAACTAAAATAAACTAATTATTTTATGAAGGTTCTAGTTGACAAATGCAATAATATATATTCCCTAGCAGACCATGTGAACGCAAAATATTCCAATATATGCGGCTTTATAAGTATTCTTCGTTCACATTTGATACTAAGAAATATTTTCTTCTTTATAGTAAGCTATTTTTTCTTTTATCTTATTTTGGAGTAACCGTTAATTTAAAGGGAAAATTGACTTTTTCCATTTAATTTGGACTAAATGTTAATAGGAAAGATATTTTAAAATTACTTGACTACTTAGAGGACATTTTTGAGTTAGTTGATTAGCGATAAGAGTATCTTTAAGTCAATACGTGCAAGAATATTTTTAGCGCTTTTCCCAATGTATTATAGTAGAATTTTAAACTTGAACTAAAATCGTTTTAATTTTAGGTTCGCTCTCAGTGTTTGGTCCTTGATTGTACTGAAAATTAATTAGAAATCAATTAACAAGTGATAGAATTAAAAATAACTATAACTCCAAGACAGAATCAGAAAGGCGAAAGGAGTTCATCTGAACCCCTTCATGTGTGTGTAATTACATATATGTTGTATAATTAAATGGATAATATATTGTAACAAAAGATACATTTAGTGGCAATAGATTTTCTTTTAATATTGCCACAAAAATATTTAGCGGCAATTCAATAAATATTATTGCATCAAGATTAGTTAATTGCTAAAGCCTTTAGCAACATTAATTATATAAATTGTTGGTTATAAACTTATAAATACTCATATTACATTATTGCTAATTTAATATAACGATAATTACATTATTACTATTAAATAATTTGCTGCAAAATACTTTATTCGTTACCGTGTTTACACCTAACTCAATCCAAAAACATTAGATCAAGATGAGAGAATTGTCCAAATCATATTAATGAGTCCAATGCAATCATCCATCTCCGATATGAAACTCCATCACATATATATTGAACCCGCTAATGAAAATTCTGGCTCCACATATGACGATTTACTTGTAGATAAAGTCATTGATGATTCATGTAAAGTTTGATTTTGAATACCGCGTTATTTGGACTTGAAATTGTATTATATATATGTGAGGACCAACGTATAGTAACTTTTATTTGAGTCTTCAAGTTTTTTTTTTTATATATTTTTTTGGTGTGACATTAATGATTTATTTGACAAAAAAATAAATTGTCGTTACCGCGTATATTCATAGTCATATTTTTGGATTTAGTTGTATGTCTTGTTTACATCTATTTTGATGCAAAATCCATTATAGCCTTTCTTTTATGCTTCTCTATTTTTGGTTATTTGACCAACTTAAAAGTTCACATGGGCGGGGGCGGAGCTAGTAATTATAATAATGTACAAATATATATAAAAAAATATTTTTTATTTGTATGTTTATATGTATAATATGATTTTTCAACGAATAATATTCCATCCCAATAGTAGTAGCTATGACGTCCCTCCATGAATATGGCAGAGTTGTGCGATTCTATAGATAAGTATTCAATTGAATTCCATTCGTAAAAAAATAATGGACAACAAAATCTCATGTGTGAATAAATTAATTTTTGAATTCCCTTGATTAAGGAAAACTTCTTGTTTAATTTATCGGAAAAAGTCTCTCTAAAATATACTTTAGGTTACTAGTTCAAAATTTTGAGGTATAACATATGGAAAATCTCAACGAGGAACCAATATGGGTTGTGGTGCAGTGATGGAACTGCTCCACCGTAAACTAGAGTCTCGGGTTTGAGCCTTGGGTATGGAGAAAATCATGTTGGGAGCGCCACCCTCGAATTCGCCCTGTAGTGCGCGATCCAAATTTAGTCGGGGGCTCCAATATGGGCTCTAGACACTCAAGTGGAAACTAAAAAAAAATTCAACGAGATTGCTAGGTATATAAAGAAGTAAGTCTTAGAACCCATTAATGTTTTAAAATCATGTGAATCTAGATTCAGAACAGATAATATCACTAATGGACTGAGCTGTTACGACTTACATGATATGCTATACTCTTAATCTCTTGTCAATATATGACAAAATGAATTTGAAAAATGCAATTTTGAAGCTAGTCTTCTTGCATGAGAAAGAAAAAATGAAGAGAATTAAGATATTTCTTTATCTTTGTTCACATTATATCTTGGTCAAGAATTTCTATTAGCTATTGGCTATAGAACTTTAGAGAATTAAATATAAGCCATGACGTTTAGAAAAACGCACATGCAAATTTTGAACGGTGAGAAAGTTTAAAATGAAAAATAATGTTAAAAAAATAAACAAGTCAAAAAATATGAAGTTATAATTAGGAAATAAACGTCACAATTACAATCTCGTTGACCACAAATTTGTTTTTTGGGTTATGTTATTATTAAGCTCAAAAGCGCATGTACGTACGTACTATATATATGAACTTGTATTAAATCTTTTACTTTTCTGTTACATTCCGATGTTGATTTTGCCTAAAGTTTAACATACACCCTTTTTTTTAAAAAAATTGTCAGCCTAGAAGCCTTTCGATCCTTCTATTCAATCTACCCTCATCTGTCCGTCGTCCGTCATCATAAGCACATACATCCTACCTTATAAGGACTTAGAGTCCCCGTTAAGGTTTGCCCCATCACCTTATTGAGATTTGAGGAAATGTCCGACTCTAATATCATATTTGTCACAACCCAAGCCAATATCATGTACTATCTACTTTTGGCCCAATATGCCTTACGATTGTCCCCTTGCCTACATCATCATTGAACCTAAAAAATGTGAACTTTTTGTATATCTAATAAAGCTCTTCACTCTCCACTCTCATCATGTTCTGAATTTCTCCAAAGGTATAACATCCATCATTTTTCGAAAGCAAACACCAACCTAAAAATCTGTCAATCTTTTTCTTCGACTCACACTCATCAACCCGCCTATATAACAACAAAAATTCCATAGCTAAACAACAAATACTTCATGCAATCTTATTTAGCTACGGATTAGAGACGAATTATATGAAAATTCAATTAACTAGGAGCTATTTAACAACACATTAACTAGGAATTTCCGATAAAGTATGTAGCTAATTTCATGCTTTCTAATAGTACATGTCACAAATGCAATAAAGTGATAATTTACTTAGCCTTATAATAATTTTCTTTATAATTTACCAAAAGTCAATAAATCTAACCTAAAAAAGTCTAGTGTTCAGACACAGTCCAACTTGTACTGTTAACTATTAGGTAGTGAACTTCTCCTAGGCCCTAAGATTGCGACTTTGTGAATAATCAAAGTGTATAATATTATGCAGGACACATATATATGTAAAAAATAATCATATTTATTCTAAATATTCATGTACGTTAAGTAAAGTAAACTGTAACCTCGTACTATTAAGTTGAATATCAAAAAACTTACGATGCATGCATATGACTATGATAAGTTGTTTAATTTAATTATTACGAGTAGTTATTTATTTTTTGAGTGTGATCACATACAAGAAATCCTACAATTAGGGTAATTTTTATGTCAAATTGAACACATCCAAAAGATAATTACAACTACTCAAATTTAGAAAAGCATACATACATTTTTTTTAAAATTACTCTATTTTGATGAGTTTTACCCAAGATTTAAATTACTTTGACTGCTAATTTTCCCATTTTGATAAAACCTTATAGGACAAGTGACTCATTAAATGATTTTACAATTGATTAAAGCAATTAATTTCTCCATCATAGAATAACCAAGAAGTTAGGTTTAATTGCTAGAATTTATTTCCACTAGGTCAATTACATTAGTAATCTAAAATGATTATATACATAAACAAAAAAATAGTGGATAATTTTTTCTTTTTTCCCTTTCTTTATTTGAACATACAACGATAACAATAACATATTCAATGATTTGAAAAAAATAAGATATAATCAAATCTTATTCTTTTATTGTAGTGGTAAAGATACTATTTTCGACATAATCCTCAACTCAAGAAAAACATTTTAAAATAATTTACGAAAGAAAATGTGAAAATAAAGAAGACATGACAAACAAAATGAATTGTTTGATCATTCAAATTATTTAATTTATTCATACCAAAACCAAGAATTTTTTTTGGTTTGGTAGCCAAGTGACTTAATTATAAGCATGCGTTTATTCATGTGGATCCCATATATCTCAAGTGGAATTTTTTTCCTTTAAAACTTTTTATCAATTTTAAGCAAAAAAAAAAGAAAAACTAATTATGAATATATATTAGCTATAGTAATTAAATAACACTTTCGGTCTATCAATTATTGCTAAATCTTCATTTTATTTCTAATAATATTTGACTTAACACATTATACCTTCAATTATTTGAAGTGATGCTTGCATCTCTTCATAGATTCACATATTTATCAATCATTATACAACTTTTAAAGAATAATTAGATATATATGACAAGATCAAAATCAGAATATTGTACTAATAATTAAATTAAGTTAGAGAGTAGTTAAACCGTTACCTTTGAATAACAGCTTGACTTAAAATTTAAATAATATTTTTGGAGCAATGATATGATAGTGCCACAATTAGTATTAAATATGTATGCGATAATATTTCATAATTCAATGTTTTTAAGTTTCAACACTATAATTAATGATTAGGGTAAAAATATTTATTAACATTTTTACATGTTTGTCCGTTGTTTTTGTTCTTTTAGTTTTCTTTCTCGCATCTTACTGAGGATCTTTTGGAAACCGTCCCTCTATCTCAAAAACATAGAGGTAAATCTACGTACACACAACCTCTCCGGTCCAAACCTCATTTAAAGAATCTCATTGTGTATGCTGTTGTTAATTATTTCCCGCATTTCATCCCCCCCCCCCTCCCCCCCCCCCCTTTTATTTTAGTTCTATTATATAGTTTCTCGATATATTTTTTAGTATTTGCTAATTAAAGTTATTTAAAAACAATTTTAACGAATTTGAAGAGCCTTTTTTTTTTTTTTGTAATTTTGTAAAAGACTTGGGAAAGCAATTGCTAGAATTATTTAGAAGAAATTGAGATTCTCCACCTAAAACAAGGAATCTTAGGTATCCAAATAGATAGTTTCTTTTTTATAGTTTGAAAAAAAAAATACAAATCTTTTTGAGTTAAAGATGAAAGGTTATAATGCATGCATCTCGTGTAAATAAAATATAAATAAAAGTTTATTTGTCATCCTTTAAGTTTATATTTTTTTATTGTTGAATGAGAAATATTATAAAAAGTATTACTCCCTTCTTTCCAAAACAATTGTGCCATTTTGTTTTTCGAGAGTTAATTCTATTAATTTTTAGAATTAAATATTATTAGATTAATTTAATATTTTAAAATTAAAACTTAGATATTTGAGAACTATATAAAAAGTACCACAAGTATCAATATGATAAAAAAAATATCTTAATATTTTGATCAAAGTTCATATAATTTGATTCTCAAAAGGATAAACGTGATAAACATTTTGAGACGTAGGGTGTTACTTTGCGGTCCTCAATAAGGCATTAAAATAATGTACAATATGGATATACAAATTTTCAACATTCCCTTCTAGATAATTTTTTTTTTCTGGCAAATTTCTTCAAAATTGACGAATAGTCATATATGATTGGAGTTTAATCAATTTTAACAAACTTCTAGGTAAATAACGACTAAAAATAATCAAAAATAAAATCAACTATATATTTGGAACAATATTTTCAACAGCATCTTTGAATTAGTACTTTTCTTGCTGTAATATTCCAGCATCTTTAATTAATTCTTGGTTGGAGGTTATGATTAGGTTATCTAATTGCTTGATTAATCAAAATAATTAAGCAATTCTAATAATCATTTCATATTTACCTTTATCATTAGGAGATTGTTTCGTATTTAATTTGACCTTATTATTAACAGGAAAGACTGTATCTATAAATAGGTGGTGACTCTTGCATTCATCCAAGTTATTCGAGAAATATGGGCAAAATCAACGCGATAACTTTTTACTATGGTTTATAATTAATTATATTATATTACCCACAAGTTAAAGCTCTAATAGGGGCAAAAAATAATAATTAGACGAAGACTTTTTAGTTTTTACTAATCCAAGTTTAATGGAGTGTAGAATTGCTTCATTTATTCGAATATAGAGTATTACACAAGCAAATGTGACCTTTTGCCTAAATTAAAATTAAAGTATAATTTTTGTCTTTTTCCATTCATGTTATAACTATTTGTTATTTTTTGTGCTTCGATTATCACATTATTTGAAAATTGTTATTGTTCCTTTTTTCTGAAGGTTATGTAATGTATTCATCTTTGATTTTGTATTTTTCTTTTCTTTTTTTTCTACTAGTTTTGGTATGTGTTACTTGAATTGATGGTTTTTTTAAAACAATTTATCTATCTCTATAAGGTAAAAATAAGATCAGCTTATACTATATCATTCCAAACTCCACATAAAATGACATTGAAAATGTTATTTATTTATTTTGGTAAAACGGGTATGTTGTTGTTTTTGTATATATCTAGAAAAATTACAAAAATGCAAAAAAATCAAATTAGTTCAAAACTAATTAATGCTACTATTCCAACTAATTAACTATACATTGCATCACATGTGAAGTACGTAGTACGTAGCTGCATACTTCATCTTTGATAATAATGATGCACTCTAATTTTTGTCTTAATTTTTTTTCTTATAAAAAATATATATTTTTAAAGGTATATCACATACTCCCTAATGAATAAATTGTATTTGTATACGTCAGTAATTAATATTAGGTGATTTTTTTTTCATTTATTTGAATCTTGGTGGACAGAGAATTAATGACTCGATAGTTGTGTTGATGGGAGTGCAAACTGATCCGGACACCACAATTATAAAAGAAAATTACTTATTCTTTGTGGTGCACTAAATGATTTATTAGCATACCCCTCTAATTCCACACTAATCATTGACTAATAATATAATAGTAGGAGATTTGGTATCTTCATGGTTATTTATTAATTAATTTAATTTTTTGTCTTTTAGGTTTTGGTTGGGAAGTTTGTCATCTCTACGTCCAACTTGTGATTTAATTGTATAAATTAAGTGATAAAAGTTAAAGTAATTTGACTTTTATCTCATTATAAATAATTAACCCATGCAACAATTCTTTAAACTATCATTTGACATTAAGAAAAATGATTTATTAGGTATAATATTTTTAATCCATCCAAGGATAGGTAATGTGTTGCTTTGAATAGGTTTACGCAATCAACAAACGGGCAAGCGTATGTGAACATGTATTACATCTTATAAAAAATTTCATGTTTTTCTTTTATTCTGACGTATATTCATCTAATAAATATATTATATGCATCCCTTTTTCAAAATCTTTCCCTGTGACTCGTCCTCATCGATCCACCCTCCACCATAAACGTTACAATAAAATTGTAAAACATGTAAAAGGAATTAACAAATTTATTTTCAAATAATTTTAATGTTACTAATGATGTCAAGTGGGATGACATACTTGTTTCAAAATAATACAGAATTAATTTGTCATATAATCTAAGATTATCTTTATATGGTGGTAAGCTAGTCAATTCAACCTTAGGTAATTACGTAAAAAAAAAAAAAAAAGGAAATAGACTGCTTTGACAATGACAAAGTACAAATTTTGACTATAAACTATTGAACTATTTTTATATTTATAATTAGTCATATGTATTTAGTAGAAAAACAAGAAAAATCCTCCACAATTGATTGAGATTTATTTATTTTTAAATCAACTTAAAGGTTTAAATAATATTACACAATAATTATCTACTATATATTTCATAAATCCATGCACTACACCAAAACTATATTGTTACATGAGAACTGCTCCAATAAAATATTACACATGGAAAAAAGTATTTACTATACATGTGATATTAATTCATGGGAAAAGGGTCAAATATGTCCCTAAACTATTCGAAAAGGTCTAGATATACTCCCCGTTTAAAGTTTGGCTCATTCATGCCCTCGCCGTCCAACTTTTAGTCTAATTTTGCCCTTATGGGCGTTAGTTGGATATCCAACTCATTTTACATTTCTTTAAATGCCAAATGGAATTGCCACATCATTTTATATTACCACGTGACATTTATATTAAAAGGGAAAGGGGTTGCTTATGCCCCTAAACTATCCGACCCACTTTTAAAACACCTATCCGACCAATAAATCACCCCTCTTTTAAATAACCTATCCGGCCAATTTTCAACAATTTTGTTTAATTTTTATTTTTTTGGGTAAATCCCGAAAATGAGTAATTGATTAATAAAAAATAGGAAAAATATGAAAAAAATATAAAATTAACTCCAAAAATTTACAAATAAATATAGTAACCTTAAATTCAACAATTTCAATATTTTTTTTAAAATTTTTATTTTTTTCGATAAATCCCGAAAATGAGTAATTGATTAATAAAAAATATGAAAAGTATGAAAAAAATATAAAATTAATGCCAAAAATTCACAAATAAATATAGTAACCTTAAATTCAACAATTTCAACAAATTTTTTTTAATTTTATTTTTTTTGGCAAATCCCAAAAATGAGTAATTTATTAATAAAAAAAGGAAAAATATTTGAAAAAATAATATATTTTTCCTTTTTTTATTAATAAATTACTCATTTTCGGAATTTGCCCGAAAAAATAAAAAGCACACGTGTCACCCTTTTTTTTTAATATATAATTAGTACTAATATAAGGAGAATAATATATAATTACAAAAAAAAAAAATAAACACCTTGCGCGATATATAGGAATTAAAGCGTAAATTTATAAATCGATTTATGCTTATAGCTACCTGGAAGGTATTTCAATAAAAGTATGATAGACTGATAGTCGAGATGATCGTAAATTAACTGTCTGATATTATTATAGTTAAAACGGTACTAGCATTATGTATCAAAGTGCTCATTGCATCTCCACTAAAATATATAAGGACCTTTCCTGAATTCTAGCTACACTCTGTATTAATTATTAAAGGCATAATATATAGATAAATATTTTAATTTAGCCTCAATTAACAAATAATATTTAATTTTGAAAATGTACATGATTAGACAATATTTAAGCTTGTTTTTATTGTCTGGTGAACATCTGACGCGCAAATATATGTTTTTTCTCTCGACTCTTAAAAAATGAGAATATTTTAATAGTTACACGGTATATAAGTTAATTGATCATTTGATTTCTTCTTTATTAATTTATCTATGCCATATGTAAGAAAATATCAAAATCTATTGTATCATTTTGTTTGTTGATACTCTTTGGATGAATTTAACAAATAAAGAATTGAAAAGAAAAATCGAACAAATTGAAGTTTTATTAATATAGTTCCTTACAGAATTCATAAGAATTGCCCAGTTGATTGAACATGTGATTTTTTAAATGGGGTTTCTCAGATTTGATTGATTTTTCAAAGAATAGCAGATGCGAGTTCCATTCTGACTATTTCATGAATCTTGTTCGATAATAAAGTTGGAATAATAACAAATTAGCAAACTAAAGTAAAGTTAGAAAAATAAAAATGAAACTTGTATGATCAGAATATATAAAACTTTTCATTCAGCAATTTATTCTGATTTGTACATTAGAACAAAAGAGTTTTTGACAACAAAAAGTAGAAACAAATATTTGGTATGGGAATTTTTGTATTTTTCTCCTCATATACCTTTTTTCACCTTTTTATCAACTAAAACTACTATTAACAAAAAGTGACACGTACTGACCAATAAAAAAAAAAGAAACTTTAAATTAAACTCTGCGTATCGAATAAACTTATGTACTGTCTCACAAGAGTTGCTCAAACTTCCATGATTCATCAAATGTAACATTATTCATCATGTCACTATGATCATCCTCAAGCAAAAAATCCAATGTGCTGCTAAAATCATTATTAATTTCCCATCCAAATCCCATATTGTTATTATTATTTTCCATTAATGGCCATTCATCAAAGCTTGATAAAACCTTTAAATCTTCAAGAAGGTTGGATGATGATGATGATGTAAATGAAGATGATGATGTCGATGGAGTTGATTCTTGGACTAAAATCTCATGAGGTTCAATCAATGGAACTTCATCAATACAAAAGCCATTATTGTTGACTTCCACTATGGTTGAGTCAAAATTATTCGCACAATTCGTCCCCATGGTGTTATTATTATTATTATTGTTGTTGTTGATGTTGTTGTTATCGTCGTCTTCTGATTTGATCTCTGTAATAGTTGATTGATCAATTGGACTACTTTCAATATCCATTTGTGCCAATAATATATCTTGATTTTTCTCTTCTTCAATTGGTTGATTTCCTTGTTCTAATGTGTTTGTTTGGTCAATAGTAATAGTGGAGAGTGGGTTGTGAGTGATTGGATCAATCCCCATTTTCTTCAACTTTTTCTTGATGTGTGTATTCCAATGGTTCTTGATTTCATTATCTGTTCTTCCAGGTAAATGAGAGGCGATTTTTGACCACCTACAAATAATAACTTTATTTGATCAGTAACTTAGAATATATTGTGAGATCGATCATTTAAAATGACATATTTACCCTCCATTGATCAAAGAGAGTAATTTTTGGTCATGTTGGTAGAGGGGCCCATTTTCCCACTTAGGTAAAAAGAGTCATAAATTGGTAAAGAAAATTGAAAATTTATTGATGGACAACAATGACACATTGAAAAGTACACAATGAAGAATCGGTGCCTGAAATTGAGTTAAAGTTTTTTGTCTACCACTTGAAATTTATTTATTTATTTATTTTCTTGAAGTTTTGAAGAACTTTATGATCCACACAAAGAGCTCCAAATGGACATAGCACTTATTTTATAAGTACTACACTTTTAACTCATGTTTTTTTTGTGAAATATTCAAATGTCAAAAAGTGAAAAGTATGAGAAACAATTGACATGTTTTTTTTTACTTCAAAAATAAGTAATTATGATTTACCTATTTCCAAGTTGAGCATGAAGATCAATAACCATTTTTTCTTCATATTCTGATAAAAGCCCTCTCTTCAAATCTGGTCTTAAATAATTTGTCCATCTCAATCTACAACTCTTTCCACACCTCAATAGCCCTGCATAATATATATTAATATTACTATATACTATAATCAAGAAATACTATATACTATAATCAAGAAATACTAGTAAATAAACAATCATTGAACCACCCTTTTCTCATTTTCCAACTTTGCACTAAACACCATTGTCCTACACTTTTCCCTATTCTCAATGACAAAAGTTGGATGAAGAGTGTGTTCGATACGAAGAAAAATATTTTTATATTTCATTAACATGTGTCTATTTTCTCATATCATTTGATGAGGTAGACGCAGCAAGTTCTGAAGAGAATTTGCTACGTCTAGTCTGAATATTTGTCAGGTTATATCTGACGAATTATAAAAGATGAAAAATGAGAGAGACCTGCTAATTTAGGGACAGCTCTCCAACAACATTGTCCATTATTGAGAATGAAGTTAATGAGTTTCTTGTCTTCCTCAGCTGTCCATGGACCTTTCTTCAATCCAACTCTGTCACAACAAGGTTGTCTCCCCATGATAATAAAATTTTCAAGAAAATAACAACTAAGTTCAAGAAAATTTTGAGGTTTTTGTGGTTTGATGAAGAAAAATATAAGGAAGAGATTTTGGGATTATTTTGTTTTTTAGAGAGAGATGAAGAGTTGGCATAAACTCTAAGAACAACAACAAAGGTCACCTACTTATATATAAAATCATAACCAAACATCCCCCAGCCACACCCCCCCCACTTACCCTAGTGGGGTACCACACATTAACACCTCTAGAGCAAAAAAAAACACGGCTTATTAATCAATTATTATTATAATTTTTTTTTTATCATATCCCTTTAATGGGTTTAAGACATATTAGAACAAATGATGGATCGGTAAGTATTTTGCTTTTTCAATTAGAGGTCTTGAATTAGAGTGCTCATAGATATATAGATTTGTTTTTGTTTGAGATTATTTTATTTCTCAATGTGAGACTTTCCAATATGAAGTTAAATTAAGTCTGGCTCTAATATGAATACTAGATATCGAATGGATAATTAAAAAAAATAATCTAAGGTTGTGGTTCGAGTTATTAAGGAAGCAAAAAGATGAAATTTTGAGAAAAGGGTAAAAATAGAATTGATTAAAGATAAATTCAAGATTTAAATTTAGAAAATTATGTTTAAGTGATTAAACAAGCCAAAAAAAAAAAAGAATTCTAGAAAGGAATAACAAATGAAAATAACACCGATTAGAGATGGATTCAAGATTTTTGAATTTCAAAATTTCTAGAATTCGAGAAACTCCAAAAGATTACTTTCACTCTGAATATTCATAAAAATATCAAAAAACAATTCCAATGATATACATTCATGTCTAAACACGACTTCAATATTCAAATATCATTTTCAACTTAATTATAACAAATACAATATTTTTTTCATTATGTTCAAATACCCACTCACACTTTTTTTTTCTAAATTTATTTTCTGAAAAATTTACACCCACACGTGTAATTCAGTCATGCAGCGCGTGTAAGTGCGTGTTATTTGTCACATTGAGAAAGCGCCACCTCAACACGCCCCTCTTATTTTCTTTGCTTGAATTTGAAGCATAAAAGTATGGAGAAAACACTTAAGTTCTCTCACACCTCAGCAAAAATAGAAAAAAATAAATTGGATATTTTAGTAAAAGTATAATTTTCTTGAATACACATTTGAGATAAAGGGGCTAATTCAACAAAATTTACATTTATTTTTATATGATATATTTTATGTGGACTTGTTTGAATGTTGACCCTTTTAAATTTACTTATCAATGTATATTTTTGGATAACTTTGACTTGGGTTAAGCTCTTTGTGGATATCGTTCGATCAATTAATTTATAAAATATGTGTAAAAATAATTAAAGTATATATACAACATATAAAAAATGGTTATAATAAATATATATAGTATATGTATAAATTTATGTGTGTATATATTTTATAAATTAAATCACTCAAAAATATTGAAGGGTAATTTTTCCTCTTTTATATATATATATATATATATATATATATATATAGTGTAAGTTAATTGACTACGACATGTAATTACACCATTTTCCATGTTACAAGATCACTTATTATGGAGAACTAATGGTTGTTGTAAGTGAATTTAATCTGATGGTATATATAGAACTTTATTTAGTGTTCATGCTAGAATCGTTCTAAAAACTCAATTAATATACTCGCGTTATATTCAGGTTTAGAGATAAATTTAAAAATTTGATGTTTATGGATTTCTGTAGAAACCTTAAATTTTAATAAAATAATAATTAAGTTCATAATCAAATACGTATAAATATATTTAGTTAATTTCTTTTTACATATATATACGTTTAAACAAAAACTATTGAAGTCGCGTGAACCTCTAATAAAACCAACCCTAACTAGTGATTTTATTCATGAATATTTTTGGCGCAAGGGTGTCTTGTTTAATTTTGTGCTTTTAGTAACACACTCTAATCATGTCTGATAATTAAGTATTTTTTTTATATTAAGTATGAGTTCAATTTTCACTATTATCCTTTCTTGAGTAAATGCAAAAAATAAAAATGATAAGAGAACTAAAATTTCACATTTGGGTTGTGCATGAGATTGAGAGAAATTGTTTTCTTAAAGTTAAATTCAAATATAACAACATAGATCTTTCCTTAGGAATAAATTCAAGAGATATTTAAGGAACTAATTAAATTATTATTTGACACACAACAATAGTCTATGTTTTCAGTACTCCAAAATGGACCCACAATCTTATGTATTAAGCAAAAATATATAAAAAAAATAAAAAAAATCTTATCCTTAGATTAAAACCAAAGAAAATTTCATTTGCCAGCTGGTGGTCAAGATTATTGTAATATACAAAACAATTGCAAAACATAGTAAAGTCTACTAGAAGACTTTGCCTGAGTTAATAATAATAATAATAATGTACGTTGCAAATTTACCCAACTTGTTGGTCGTAAGATTCTTGATTTCAATTAAATTTCAAAATTTCTATTCACATTTTCAGAGTAAATGTGAATATATACGAAGGCAAAGTCAAGATTTGAATTTAATCAATTTTAAGTTTTAGGATATTGCTATCAGGTATTAGTGACTGGATTTTAAATTTAGTTTATAATATTTAGTTATTTTTTTAACTATAAATACAAAATTTGAATTGAAGTTACTGAGTTCAGTCGAATTCGTACATTAACTTCTAGCTCAACCCCAAGTGAGTATGTATGTTATATTATAAGTTTATAAGTGCAAAAGTACCTAATTAATTTGGTGGTGAGATTTCTTGAATATATCTGAATAAAGTTTGAAATCTGAATCCCAATATCTCTTTTTCCATATAACAATCCCTATGTTCTTTCTTTCTTCATTCTTTTTTTTTTCTTCAAATTTATTGTTCTTTTGTACAAGAATTCTTGAGAAAATAATAATTGATAAGCAACTTATCTAACCAAAAAAAAAAAGGGGAAAAAAAAAGATAGAAGAATTAACCTTAATATATACTCATTCAATCGCTTAAACTAAAAATATTCACATATCGATATACAATATATGTATACTCTGTATATACTATAGAGAAAAAGTAAATTGTAAATCTGACCAGCTATTTATGTGTAAGACGTCAAAAATATATATACACAAGGTCCCTCTTCATTGTTAACCAGATGTTTCGAGTTCGAGCCCTGAACATGATATAAGTTATGGTAGGTAATACCGTACTAGGTACCTTATAGTTTAGACAATACGAATTTAGATTAATTGAGCTTCTATCGAGAGTATTCGAACATCGGATGGGACCAATTAAAAAATGAAGTTTAGTATTTGCCTTAGCTTGTTGTGGTCTTTTTAAAAAATGAATGCATGTATTAAAGAAAATGTTTATTTAATATGGGGATTAAATAAATTATTGTGCAATATGTACATGCCAAGTAGATTTAAAGATCTTACCAATTAAAAAATGAAGTTTAGTTATGTTTATAAATAAGAAGGAAAATAGTGGTTGAGCATCTAATTGGCATATCAACTACCATGAAAATTATTATATAGACATTGCAAAATTATCATGGTATGTATACTAAGATTATTATTTTTAATAGCACAGAATTAGGATCTACATTTATACTTTATATTTACGAGTCACTTTCACGTAGAGAAAATGAAATATATTTTCCATCATGACAAATAATTTAAACTAACCTATTATCTTATTTGAGCACACGAAGTTCCAATAAACTAATTTATATTATCTCCTATATATTTGAATCAAGGGAGGATATTGGTAATTGGGCTCAGATTTTGGAGAACTCAATAACTTTTATGTTGATTGGTATTTATATTGAAAAATTTATTCAATATATAAGAAATATTATTAAAAATTTGTTATTAAAGTAGGTTCTTGGTCCAGCGATAGAAATGAAACTTGGGTTTAAGCTTTGTTGGCCTCTTGGTCCTTAATAAGTGGGATGGAGGTTAATTAACGACAACGATAATTTGATTATTAATGACCCCTAATTAACAATCAAGTCCTAATTAATACTACAACTTGTCATATACTTGCTAATAATACAAAACATTTTATAACAAGACTTTAACTAACTCCATGAAATATAAAATCCACCAATTTCTTATGGATCTAACTGCTCTAACCATACATATATATATATATATATATAGAGAGAGAGAGAACAAGTCTAGTATCGCTTTGGCTCGTATCTTGTATATGTCACGATCCAAGTACATGACATGTAGTGTTTGCTTTGGCCTAACAAACCTCACAGATTTATTCTTTGAGCAACGCCATTATCAAGCTAAAATGCGTGTATCATGTTATGAACACTTATATTATGACTTATAAAACTCTTCATTTTCCTCTCATTCTGATGTGTGGGATTCACCTTAATTATCAGGTGTAATATGCATCTTTTCTTCAGAAACTTGTCAGCCAAAAAGTCTATCAGTCCTTCTGATCTTCGACCTGCCTCCTTCGTGGGCATGACAATATATAATGTGTGTGAGTTTTAAACTAATTAAGTAAATTAAACGTGAGTTATGGTAGATTCCCAAATTTTAACCATAATATGTTTAAATCAGTATATTGTAACTTAACATGTTATAGTATAAACAATATGTTACTTTATCTTTATCTCCTTATCCCTTTAGAAAACTCATGTAACTTAACTTCACCATATAAAAGTATTAAAACGACGATCCTGGTCCAACTGTTAAGGTATTGTCCGCTTTACATCTAGATCCGTATACAAATTGCCTCTTCAGTTTTAACTCAAAAGGTGCCTCAACAGTTAATTCTAAACTCATTAATTCTTCTCTCTCATTCCAATATCTACAAGTTCGCTTAAAGTGTAATGTGCACCCCTTCTTCAGATACTCACATTCCATCACGGGCCTCACAAGTATTTTTACAGTCTTTTTGTACTTTGATTAAATTTACATATTTCAAAGTAGTGACAAAAATGGTTGTTCCCTCATACCTCAGCAAATATATGACATACTTAGCTGACTCGAATAGGAAAAAGAAAAAGATTGAACCGTTGAGTAAACGTAAATAAAACGTTTACTTATAAGATTTCACATTTGTTTTCTTGACTACTTGTAGTATTATAGATAAAATTTCTTTGACCACAAAATAAAATATTTAATTTTTATATTTTGTTAATAAACAGTAATGTTGATAGCACTTGAACCTTTTTTTTTAAAAAGAAGAAAAAACCTTATCAAAAGACATGTCATTTATATGTAGCTACAAATTAATTAAGATTGAACCTTAGTCAATGTAAATAAATTAATAAAGAGAGATTTAATGATGTCATTATGGAGTTGTCAAAATGGGCTTGGCCCGCTAGGTCGGCCCAATCCAATCCTTGAATTAAATGGGGTTGGACTCAATTTTTTCAACCCATTTAGGAACGAGACTTTGTAGCCCAGCCTCATTTGGCCCGCTGGCTTCGTAAGCCCAACCCGCAAGCCTCAGAGGCCAGCCCGCGTGTTGTGAATTTTAAAATTATTTATTATATATATTTTAAGTAGAGTTTTACTTGTTAAGATTTTGTCAATAAATATTTTTAAAATATCAATATAAAATCAAGACTATATTTTTTACATATCTTTTACATTTTAGGGTCATTAGCCCACTAAATTTTCTTATTAGCCCAAGTCCATTACTCCATTATAACTATGAATCTTTGACCTCTTTTAGTTTTGTTTTTATGCCTAATTTTTCACTTCTCCTTTATTGTCTTGTTTATGAAAATAGTGATCATGTAATAATTTTTTGCTCGGATGAATCTTATGAATGTTGTATCTTGACTATTATGTATGTGTAATTCATGAATGAATCTATGTATGTATTGATGTCGTGTTCATCGGACATCAACGTTCGTATCCTTTCTAAGAGGAAAATGTTGTCCGTTTTTTGGTTGAAGGGCCAACCCGCCCCAACCCGCAGCCTGCTTAGAGCTAGGTTGGGCTGCTATTTTATAGGCCCTTTAATTAAAAGGGCCAGCCCGTCCCAACCCATTTAACTCTCTAGCCCGTTAGGGTTGGATTGGATTGGGTTGGGCCAGCCCATTTTGATAGCTATATATACCAATGACGGAGGGCGGGTAGATTGGTTATGGCGGGTCAAAAATTACTAGCACGTTTCTAGGTTAACAAACTTTTGAAGAAGTCTGTACGTGACACCTTGATTAGGCGAAGGAAAAGTGAAAAGTTTTATAAGCATTACTTATTTTCATACGATTCGCATGTTTTTGTGCTCAATAATAACATATATAGTCCAAGAGACAGATCTATTGCGTCAAAACAAACAATACGTGTTATGGGCTTGGATACGACAACATATTTGCAACTACCTTGGCCTAGATAACTTTTTTTTTTTGGATAACTCATCTTATAGGCCATAATAGGACTAGATAGTAGATAGTAGGGGTATACATGATTGGGTTGGTTAGGGTTTTTCAAATATCAAATCAAATCATTTGTGTCGGATTTTTGAATTTATAAACCAAACCAAACCAATAAAAGTTGGGATTTTGAACCTCCGTTTTTTTCTGATTTTGCCGGTAAAGTATTCATACAAACATATAATTTACATGTACTTCAAATATTTCTTTAGCCCTACCAAAATACAACTATCTAAGGTGTTTCTTAAGAAAATAATACAAAATATGATATGATTAATGACACTAAAAAATACAACAAAAAAATAATAATGAAATCGCGTAAAACAAATATTGCAAATTAATAAGTCATAATGAAAATGATCATAATTTAAAAATATTAAATCATGCTAAAATAAGTTTAATAAGTATTAGTTACATGACTAAATATTAAAGGAAATTAAAATTAGATTATGTATTTTAATTGTCTAAACCTATGTAAAATTAAAGAACAAATATTCAATATTATTATCATTCTTAGTGTTGAATTGATTTCCTTTTTGCATTAATATTAATTTGATTTTGATTTAAGTTTTATTATAATTACTAACATCTATGGACTATAATCTTTTATTGGACCATTAGGAATTCTAACTTTCAAACATGAAATAATATATTAAAAGATAAAAACTATGAAAAAGTATAAGAAATATTTAAAAATTATATCAAAGTAAATATTTTTACGTATAAAATAAAAATTTAAAATTATATATATAATGTCGGGTTGGTTTGGTCTCTGGTTGGTATTTTTTAGTTGAAACCAAACCAACCCAAATATCGTCGGGTTTTTTTTTTCAATACCAAACCAAATCAAACCAAACCATTAGTCGGATTTTTTTTCCGATTTGACTCAATTTGCGGTTTGATTCAGTTTTCGATTCAATTTTGTACAACCCTAATAGATAGTGATAAAAGAAACACACTCTATTTATTTATTTGATTATATATAACACGTCTCCTCATTTGCAGGTCTGATTGCTTTCATGGACATGAAGTGTGTAGAAATTATTTCTTATATATAATAAAATGGATAATCATGAGATTTAAGTTCGAAAACTCTGCCAACTCTTATATTACATATATGTTGCATAATGATTGGCCAACTGATTTTATTAAAGAGAATATATTTTTATTAACTTAATTATTTCGAAGAGAAAAAAAAGACAAAGGATGGTAGAGCAACTTGAAGAGTGTTGTTGGATACAACGAAACAATGTAATATTATTTGCCTAGTTAATTGCCTCCTAATAATTAATAAAATAAGCTATTATATTTTATGTACCATTTGTACTTTGAAAATATTGATTTGGTATCAAAAGGAAATCCTAATGATTATTTACCTATTGGACAAAACTAATAATGGAATATATGTTGAAGATGATCTTATTATTGTATTATATGTTGGTAATTAATTAGGTACGTAGCACGTTCCTGCTAGCTCTTCTGCTACACCAACAAGTTGGTTGAAACAAAGACTTAGACTATTTATTTTTTTTGTCTGGCATTCAATATAATTGTATTGAAATCTGACTAAATTATTGACCTATTTCGATGCATCTCGCTCAGCATGATTTTTTCTGCTTTCTTAGTAACTCAAATTCAAAATATCCAATTAAGAATAAATTAAGTGATCGTGAACCATTTTACCACTATCCATATTAGTAAGACTTGGACTAACTATATTAGTGTTGAGTATTAGTATTCTATGTGCCATAGAAACCATCATTTTTGTTTAATTTCCATTAGACAAACAAGAGAAAAATCAAATGGATAATTGAATTAATCAACAACCATATGCGAAATTAGTGACTAGAGTCTAAAGTACTCTTGGAGAAAATAAAAGTGAGATTAATTAGTCCAAATTGTCATATCAAAATTAGATTAAATGCATTGAACCTCGTACCCCAAATCACATCAATTATCATATCATATTATCAACCATAAAAAAACAAACCAATAGTGAAAATCTACATCATATGTAATTATACTAGTTTCAATTAATTCTATAAAAATAAAACAATCTTAGTATTTTTAAATTTTTCTCCATTTTTGTACCACTCTCGATTCAATCGACTTGAACTCGAGACTCTAGATACTTATACTATAACCTCTCATTCGCTTTGCAAACAAACTCAAAAACAACATAATGCACATTGTTAATAATCGAATTAATTAAAGTTATTACTAGGAAAAAAAAATTCAAATTTTTTTTAGTTCATTAAATTTTTTTTTTTTTTTTATCAAAATCTAGCCGAAATTTAAGAATAAATCATATCACACGCTTTTAAAAATAATTGGTCAAAATATATTTTTGGGTCAACCATATATTATTATCATGCAAGAAGGTTCTCACTAAGTCACTTCACTATCAATATAATAAATAGGACAGATTTGTACGTTTGTTCAGAGACTTGAGAATATATATTCATTATAATTTGTCTTGTTATTTTGTTTTTCCTTAGTTTAATTTTTTTTATTTAATACAATCTTGAAAACCTAATGTGTAAATATTTGATTCTTTTTAAGGAGTATTGTATTACAGCTAAGATTTAACAAAAGTTTTCAAAGTCATCGAATAAAACCTAAATATGCATATTGGTTTTTGGTTTGTGTGGGGCATATATGATTTCTTATTTGAAGAAGTTAATAAACATTCTTTTCACATGCACCTACCGGGTACGGAATCATTTTTATTAAAAAGCATTTTAGTTTTTAGTGTGAAATTTTTGGCTTGAATTTGAATTTACTTGATCTCCAATTTGAATATTAAAGACCGAATGATTTTTTTTTTGTTTTGTCGCCACTAATTAGTCATTATCATTATGGGCAGATAACCTTTTCCCTTCTCTTCTGTAGAGAGGTTAGACGTATATTGTATGTATATTATATGTGTATATCAGTAAAATGTGTTACTAGTTTTTTTTATATATTAAGATGATCTTTTTTTTTACATTTGCATGATTAGTATAAAAGTAATCGTGACATTTCATTATTTTCGTAATGATACGAGATGGAAAATATATATATATATATAATACGGACCTATTTCATATATCAAATCAATGAATGTATAATATACATATTCTTTAATAATATAAGTTTGCTTATTAATTAATTATAGTCAAGTGATATGTGTGTTTTTCACTCCATTTATCATTCATCATGATAATTAGCATGATTTGGTGCAAAATATAGTTAAAAAATAAGTTGTCGTTTTTTTCGGATAGGAGACATCACACCATAATAATTAAATATATTTACTTAACATGCATCTACTCATATAATTGGTCAATTTGATCAAAGTCAATGACTCGTAAATATTTAACAAGGTGTCATCATCTACATGTATTCGAAATACATTTGCTAGACTGACTAATTCAGATTTGCATATTTCGTTTTAGATTTAAGAGAAAAATTTCTTGTTAAAAACCGCTAGATATTTGATTCGAAGTAGAAGAAACTCATTCATTCATCTCACATCCCTTGATGATAAGGTTTCACAAGATGAACTCAAAGTAGGGACGAATCTATTATGTTGATTCCATATTCACGTGAACTTAATAATTTATGATCAGACCATATATCTATCTATCTAATTTACTTTGGAATATCGACTAATTTGTCAACATATATTTGTTGGAAAAACGCATGCATGCATAATTAAATCAAAATAAATTCATTAAATTAATAACCCAATCACTATCTCTATTAATTAATTAAGACAAAAAAAACATTCATATATAGACATTTGACTCCAATTACAGCTAGACAATTTCGTGGTTTGGTTAAGTTTATTACTTATGATTTTGAATAAGTCATGATTATTAAAAATTAGTTTACCAATCTCTATAAATTTGAATAAAGTGTTGACTTTACGTTAATAAATTTATTTCATATTATTTTTTATAAATTAAGTATAAGTTGAAACTTCACCATGCAAGAGGTACTTTTATTATATATTATAAGTGCATGGATTTGGCTATCCATGCATGTAATATTTAAAAGATTAAGATTAATATTTCGTTGAAAAGTATCATCACTGTGTTTTTTTATATAAGAAAAATACATGCTTGTGAGAATTTAATATGGAAAAATAGAGAGAAATTAATCAAAATGAATAAATTCCCAAAGTCCTAATGCATATTCACAAATTTGACAAAAAAAAAGACTGTAATTTTTAATTAACTCCAGCCAATGAACAAATAAGCACTTAATTAATTCAACAATTTTGAGGATACACATCTAGACATCTTAACTTATTTCCAAAAAAAAAAAAAACTTGTTTCCGTTGTATTAATTGAACACTACAACTTACAAAAAAACGATTCAGACACCTCTAAAATTTATGCATCACGTCAGCGTCAGGTATCCCAGAGACACAGCGGGGATGAGTTGAAGAGGTGTCTAAATGTGTATTTTCAAAGTTAGAGTGTTTAATTGTTGATTAAGGCCAATTCAAGTAGTTTATCGATGTATTATGCAAATACAAAAGTATTATAAATTAAATATACAGTATTGTTTCAAGAATAAAATACATACGTATTAAATCTAAGTTTTAAAATCCAAGGAAAAATCTGAGTTACTATATATTGACTTTGGCATATATAAATGCTATCCAAAATTTTGACTATTAATTACTAAAACATACTAATATTTTGAAATTTTTATTAGTCAAATTCTTGTGCAAGCTAATGGATATATATGACGACAACTGGTTGTTTATATTTGAATAAAATCCATAAGATTTAATTAATAAGAGAAAAAAGGAAGGTTACCAGAAACATGAATAAACAAATGTAGAAAATGCATGCAAGCAAAAAAAAAGTCAGAAAATTTTTAATATGGTTTGAGTATAATAATATACTATATCTATATGATAAAAAAATGGAAAAGAAAATAATTATTACCTCATAATCATGTAAAAAAAAAGAGTATATCAGAGAATTTAAGTTATATACATTGTTCCATCGAAAACAATATTCTCTTCATCTAACAAAGAGGGTAAGGTTTGCCGACAGCCTCCGGCCTCCTCAGATCTCACTGCTATATTATATTATTGTTATGATTGTATATAGATACTGTAAAAAAATTATAGCTATTAATGAATTTGACATTCAAAAGTAATTTCTAAAATATTTATTCATACTATATTATTTGCAAATATTAGAGAAATTATCATAATTAGGTTTAATACGATCGATTAAAATTCCTAGCCCCCTCAACGAGGAGATCCATGTTTTTCATTCTAGATAATTTCACATTTAATTTTTTTCCACAAATATAATATTATATACATATATACCACAAAAAAATCAAAAACAAAAAAAGTATTATATTGTATGTTTCTTAACCGTTAATTAAGAAATTGAAAACTATGGGTAATATTATTGTCAAAATCTTACTTTTCATAAAATAATTTCACATTTTCCAAGTTTGAAAATTCATAGGGTTTCATATTAGTCTAGTTCAAAACCTAATTAAAAAACCCAACTACAAAAATCAAAATAAGAGAACCTTCAAAGTGAACCTTCTTTTACAAGTACCATGTAGCTCGGTGCACACAATATTTTATGTTAGCAGGATTTAAGGAATAGCCGCACCTCAAGGACTGTGATTGATAGTCAATTCTAATACAAATATTAGTGATTGTTTTTATGGCTCGAATCTGTGATGTATATATCACACTGAAACAACTTAATCGTACGTTAATCCCAAAGAAATTTCAAATTGAACCTTCTCTTATACATAGGGTAATTACACAACATCCCGCATTAGCAGAATTTATGGAAGGACTGCACCACAAGGATTGTGAATTTGTGATATAGACTATCATAACCCTAATGCAAGCATTCGTGATTGTTTTCATGACTCAAGCTCGTAATCTATAGGTACGTTGGTCTCAAGAAAATTAATAATGACTTTTTTTTTGTTTGGGGTGCAAATTCAACTATGTGATGTTAACACGTAGTAGACTAGGTAGATTGAGTCCAATATATTCTCGTTAAAATTCAGCTATCAATTGATTTAGATTGACTATTATACTATAAGATAAGATAATTTTAAAATATTATTAGACATGACATTTCAGAAATATTAAAAATATATAGTAAGTAATATATTTAGACTTGAAGTTTCTTGTGTTAAGGAAGAAATCTGATTGTTTCAAAATAAATATTTTAATTTATCTGTCAAATTTTATATTAATACTGTCACTATTTGAAGATTGTAATAGGATCAAATTGTCTAATTATAGGGTTGAATTTGAACATGGTATCAACCTCGTGTCTTTTTTCTTTTAAGCAAATTAAAGTTTAACTTATTTTTACAGTGCGATGATAGAATTGGTACAATAGGTGGTATTCCATATATAATGCATAAGAGTGGTCAGAGATTGATTCCCTTGTCAACATCTTCTCAATCGAGTTCATCGTATTAGACTTGCTTAGTGTACTGTACTTTTCATGTATGATTTGTGAGTTATTATACAAAAATAAATTTATCTAGAATGCATCCAAAAAATAATAACTACGATTTGCCTGATGGTCAAAAGAAAAAATCAAATGCACTTTTTAATTTTCTTAAACAACTGAATTTTCTATAGCAATAAAAAAAATAAATTAACATATTCAAGAAAATCTTAACAAAGAAGAAATAAGCCATTTGACTCTTAGCTCCAAATTATTTTTTGTGGGCGAAGTGTATATATATTCAATTTCGAGACCACTATTTTAAGTCATATTTGTAAGGTTTCATATCCAATTCGAAATAACTTTAAATATGAAATATTTTGAAGTTTCATATGACAGAAATTTGTGTATATATGCCTGAACTTGTAAGAATTTTTAGCAAGTAGATGCAAGTTAAATAGCGATGTTCAAATAAGGGTACCTCGTGAAAGTTCTACTATTTTTGGGTTGGGCAAACTACATAAATCCCACTAGTTTAGGTCCTAATTACAAAGATTCCCAATAGTTTCAAATATTACTTTTTCTACCATATTTTATATTTAGGATACATGGGTTTGAATTTGTGAGATACATGTATCTGCCGAATTTTAAAATCGAGATACGTATTTTATTTGTTTAAATTAATTGATTGTAACTGATTTCCTTAATTAGATGAGTAATTGATGATTTTTAGAATATATGGGCAATTAACTCTAGAAATTAAATTAATCAAATCTCTTAATATAGGGCAAATCAAGGAGTGTATTTATGTTTAATTAATTTCATTTATTATTCTTTGAAATAATAAATTCATTAACATTATTATTAATGAAAAACAAAAACATGTATATCTTGGTCATGTAATTTGATTAATTTCATTTTATTACTCTTAAAATAATAAATTCATTAATTTGATGTATCATGTATCCTATAAACTAAACACTTAGATACATGAGTATCATACAAGTACATTCATATGTATAATAGAAGTATCTAGTATTAATTTCGTGTATTTGCTATATGTGTCTATTATTAATTTTATGTATCTATTTATATGATCTAATTTTAATTTCATGTATCTTTCATATGTATCTAGTATTAATTTGATGTATCAGGTATCAATTTCATACATTATATTCAAAAAACGTGTATCTCGAATACATAGTAAGTTATAAGCATATACATAAATTATGTGTATCTAAATATGGAATGTAATTGAAACAATTGAATTTAGGAACAACTCACGATGTTAGAGTATCTGCCTTATCACTAATCCAAAAAAAAAGTAAAAAATTTCAAAATTCTTCTTGTTTTTTAGCATCTGATTTTTTTCTCACAAATACATATAATTTTAACTTAGATACATCAACTCTTAACTAGATACATGTACATCTAATGTGTATCCAACATTGTTGCATATCTAATAGTGTATTTATTATGTTAAGTAAAACTTGGCATAACTCTTCCCTCTTGATTGAGTTGTTCCTATACTTAGATCTATTCTCGGCTTGAATGTTAACGGATGAAGAGTCAGTCCCTACAATGAAAAACTCATGTGTGAAAATGACAAATAGAAGTTGTTTGATTTAGTATAATATTGTTAATGTGTAGTACCTTTAACAAGAATCATCTGATTTTGAGAATGACCAGCCATTAAAGTATTTGAGAAACAACAAAATCAAAAAATATAAAACCTAATTTATAGAACTTTTTAAAATTGAATGCCAGAACATTATGAACTTTAACTCAGATACAAAACCAAGATACATGAGAATAATGAAATAATAGAAACAAACATATATGTATAATGTTGATTTGAACATGTAAATATGTATTGAGAGGATGAAGGAAGAAAAAGGGAGAAGATGGAGGAAGAATGAGGGTTTGTGGACGTGGGGTGGGGAACGACAGGTGTGATTTATGTGATAAAAAATTTGGGTTGTTAATGTGGACCATTAATTAAGGAGATTAAATTTAAGATAATTATCCAATACCATATTTAAGGAATTTGTGTATCTAATTAAATCTTTTAAAATATGTGGTATAAATATTAAAAGTGACAGTATATGTAATTGTTTTAAACTAGAGGTAAATATAGTATATATGGTAGTGATGTATGTGAAGTTAGGTAGTATTTCCTTTTGGGTTTATACAAAATAAAATGTGTGCCCATGATTAAAAGTCCAAAACAAATCATGTTGAATAACTAATTGGGCCAATCTTGGGCCAATTTTGAACCCAAATAAAAGGCCCAAAATATAAATGAATGTCCGCAAAAAAAGCTATTTGTCCTCGAGGGGTAAAAATTAAAGGTATAACTTACATAAATCTCATAGTATAAGGGCCTAAATTACATTCTATCCCTACTCTTTTTCAATTTACAAAATCCCTCAAAATCAGTGTTATCCGGATACATAGCAAAGAAATCGAATACATTAAATTTGATACATTAAAACAAAATCAGTTACATTTTTAAAGGAAAGAAAATATAAAATTGATTGTGAGTCCCCAAAACACGCTAATCTAATTGATCTCAATATCTCCCAAATCTTAACATATCAAATCAAATAAAAAATAAAATTTTCTTCTCTCAATTCTCTTGCAATCACGTCGATCTACATTAGCCAAGGTTGCCAACAGAACCAACAAGAAGATAGTTAAAGCGAAATCAAAACAAAGAATGGTGATGGACCATCTTTCAAAGACGGTAGACGAAATTCAAGTGGCAAACGTCGAAAGCTCAAAATGGAAACTCAAGAAATAGAAATCAGAAGAGAAGGAAGTAGAGATATTTATCAAATATGCTCCACTCAAGGGGTTCTCCATCTAATTGAACTTTCTATTGCACATGTCTTCATGTTGGTTAGTATCCGCTGCTATATTTATGTTTTCAAGCAGCGGGAGTTTGATCTACACTCCTTTGACATTAGAGGGTTTTCTTCAACAAAAAAAAGATCTGACATTTAGGAATCTGGAAAAAATATGAGCCTAAATTTGCAATGTATAAAATAGATCAAAGCTTTTATTTCATAATAAAATAGATCTGATAAACAGAGGAATGGAATTACATATATTGTGTTGTTAATTCAATTTTTGATTTGTGTTTTCGAGATGACGTAATACATTAGTATTTATGTATCTTGTAAAAATTGATAAGTATTATATTTCTATTAATTAGATACATTAAATATGTAAATTTTACGTAAAGTGTTTGCTTAGAGTTTGACACATTACTGTGTGATACATGTAGTATGAATTTAAATTATTGTATCATGACCAAATATTTAGCATGATACATTACTATTTTTGTATCTTATTGTGTTTGTGAAATACTATACTTTATAGATGATACATTATACATATAATTTGTTGTAAAAGCATCAAAATGTTTAAGAATGAGAGTATGTATCAGATTATATTTATATCTTGTACCTAATATTAAGTATAAGTTAGTTGTCTGATTGTTTGTGATTGATACATAGAAATAATTGTTTTATGGAATGTATCACTAATTTCTTTAATGTTAACAGGTTGTTGCGTCATCTAAGTTTCTTTATTCAGTCGATAATTCTGGAAGAAGATACATTGTTTGACTTGAAAGATAAATATGCAATTGTGGAAAATTTCAAGTTGATAAGATACATTTTTTTATATATATAATGTATCATTTTGTAGTTGATAATAATGTATCTAATACAATAAGGTTGTGAAAGAAGGGTGTACGTAAGCTAAAATAGTTTGTATCTATAAATGTATCATTTTGTAGTTGATAATAATGTATTTGATACAATAAGATTATCAACTTTTATGTATTTATGTATCATACCCATAAAATTGTGCATGATACATTACTACTTATAACTTTAACTTCAAGATAAAGAGACTTGATAATGAAAGATATGGAATTACATGTATTGTGTTGTCTAGTCGATTTTTTAATTTATGAGCTCAAGATGGATATATTACTCATGATACATTACTATTACTAAAATATTTAATAGATTGATAAGTACTGTAATATTTTAAAAAAATTCTTCCCATTATTCCAAAAAATTCTCAATTTTTTAATCAAACTTGTCGATAAATTAAACTAATACAACATGAATGAATCAGCAACTAACTACAACTAAGTTATCAGGTATATACATGAATGAATCAACAATCAAGTTATCAAGTACATATTCAATAATTTTTTAAGATGAAAAACTAAAAAAAAAAAAAATTAAAAGAAATTGAAAATTGAAGTGATGAAAATAAATCTATCTCTTGCATAACTTGAAATCATTAATTGGAAAGAGAAAAGATTTGAAATTCAAAAATGGATTAATGAAGGTAACTGTGGAGAGATTTGTGGAGTGAAAAAAGGAAGGGAAATCATGGCTATTAGATTTCAAATTAATGTATTAGGAAAAAGGAATGATGAGAGCAAAAGAAGGGATATTTGATATTTTCTGAAATGGTAGGGAAAATAAGAAAATATGATAATAAATGATGTGTAGTTAGGTAATTTATCCAAATTAAAGACCAACACAAAATCGGAATAAAAGTACAAACGACCCTTTCCCTTTTCAATTTATCCATTATAATTTCTATATGGATCGTCTTTTCTTTTATGTTATGGGCTTTGTATTTTAGCCTCTCAGTATTGGGCCTATTTTGGCAAAACCAAAAGTAAGAATAAGAAGTTAAATTCAGCCCAGAGACCATGTGTCAAAGGCCTGGATTAATACATTTGCACAAATAGCATCTTTAGTGCCACCATTTAAATTCTAATCCCCTTAAAAAAAAGTCTTGAGAAAATGGCCTACACGATTGTCATTATGACTTATGGTGATTCGTCATAATTTCTAAGTAGCGATCACAAGTATTTCTTTTTCGATAGTCGATACTAATTAAAACCTGCCTAACAACATGATATCGCGATTCATTAAAAATTCTAATCAAATTCTCACGAATCATCATAAGTTTTCAGTTATTTGTAGCTGAAATCTTGACAACTCGTTAAGATTTATGGCCAAATAATCTTAGTGATCACGATAACATTTTGTGCATAAATTCACCAACACTTTTTTTTGCAAAATCGACTCAAATAACTTCAATTTTAGTATACAACTTTCTATTAGCAATCTCAATAATTTTTAATAATGAAACTCACCGCAAACCTTTAAAAAATAACAATATCAGTTCTGAATCAAGAATGTATCGAAAACAACATTCTCTAGCCCACAAAAATAGAGATAAAATTTTCTTATAATCACTTATTCTGAAATCCACTTGTAAAATTACGTTAAATATATTGTTGTTACGGTGATAGAATTAAAAAAAGAGCTAACTTTTTAAATTAGCTAAACTCCCTTGATGGGAAGTCATTATGGGTGCCGCAATAATCCAACACTAGTAGATTCTGTCCTTGTTCTAGTCGGCGAAGTTTCCTATTAGGCTATTACTTGTCACCTCTTCAACAACAACAACAAAATCCCTTCATATATTCACTTAATTCTACCAAAGTTGTCTGCTTTTTCACTTTTCTGAATATGGGTCTTTGGGATTCTTTGCTCAATTGGCTTAGAAGGTAATAAAGTTTTGTTCTTTTTGTATTTTCAAGAAACCCTTTTGATTTGTTCCCCTTGTTTGGTTGAAACAAATATGGAGAATTGGAAATTTTATGAATTGTTATGTATTTGCTTTGATATAGCATGCTTGTTTACTCAATAGCGAGGGGAGGGGAGGGGGGAATTCCTCTGTTTTTTTGTTTGTCTGTTTTGATTGATGTGAGAAAGGAAATTTTGAGGTGAAAAGTGGAAATTGGATATTTTAGTTGTTCTTGTATCTTTTGTTTGGTTTGTTCTCTTTTATGGTTGATGAATTTTGTTTATCTTGGCATAAACTTGACTAGGTAGGGGTAAGGTTTGTGTAGATACCACCCTCCTGGAGAGTGGTGTAGCTACATTGACTCAAGGGTGGTCACTCGATCACCCTTTGTCGAAAAATTATATTGTGCGTATAGAAAATGATGTTGTGCTTATAGAAAATGATGTTGCGTATATAGGTCAAAAACAACTTTTTAGAGATATATACTAAAGTTTTGAACACTCTTAAGCAAAATTCCTAACTAAACACTACTTGTGGGGTTACACGGGGTATGCTGTTAGCATTAGCTTGACTAGGTAGGGGTAAGGCTGTGTATGCACCACACTCGTCAGACCCCACTTGTGGGATTACATGGGGTAATGTTGTTGTGTTGTGGCATCAGCTTGTCAATTTCAAGAACTTAAAAGAAAGTTACTTTGATTGAAATGTAAAAAAGCTATGATCTTGATGATCAAATACTATTCAACAATATTATTGGGTAGAAGCTTAGTAGTTAGTCAAGTTTTGTCTAGTTATTGTACATTTTGTTGTCGCTATGCATTCTTTTCTTATTTGTTTTCAGCATGGATCCGTCGCTGGTGTATTTATTTTACTTACTTGATTTTTTTATATGCTTTACTTGAGCCGAGAGTCTATCGGAAACAACCTCTTTACCTTCACAAGGTAGGGGTAAGGCTATGTACACACTACCCTCCCCAGACCCCTCTTGTGGGACTACACTTTGTATGTTGTTGTATTTTTGGGATTTTACTTTTTCTTATTTGGACAGTTCTCTTTTGGTGGAGGTGCTGATGGAGCATAGTTATAGATTGTGTTGTTTTACAGTAAGTAATAGCATTAGCAGTTCGACCAGTAGCTCCTCCTAAGTTTGATTACTCTACTTCTGTTATCACATGTGTTGTTTCAGCTCGTTGTTTTTCTTTTTATGGTTGGTAGAAGAATAATAGCTTATTTTTGGTCCTTAGCAATTAGTGTAACGAATCATGGGAGCTACATCATGTATACCATATTGTGGTCTAGGAAGATCCCAGTCTAATGATAGGTGAAGAAATTTAGCAAGCTTTATAGCAAAGACTAACGGAATAACAAAGACTAAATATGTACTGGAGAGAATTATTTAATTAGTGAACTATTTAAATTGCACCAATGCCAAAAGTGGGAAGATATAGATAACTTTCTGTTCTTGGACTAGTTTTTCTTCTATAGTGACGTAGAGAATCTCCGACGACTTATTCCGAATTTCAGAATTTGTCTTAGAGCTATGCTGCGGAAAGTTCTTCGGTCTATAGCTCATTTGAAACCTTTGTTCGGTCAATGCAAGAAAGAGAGAAGTGATATAAACATAAGAACGGTTAGCAGATTTTATCAAGAATAATTTAAGGCGAAGGCCTCTCTTGCTCTATTAGCATTGTAATTATGTCATCCTTCTAGTTTCGTCTTCTTCAGGTAGTAATCTAAGTTGCTCGGACTCTTCACTTTCGGGGCAGCACCCATGTTGACACGACGTGAGCATGGGATCTGTACCGGATATGGTCAACAGATTTTGGGTACTTTGACCAAAATCGACAGAGAAATTCGGGGAAGATATAGTGATTTTTGTAATAAAAGTTTCGGTACAGATACAATGATTTTCGTAATCAAAACAAAAGCTAAGGTGAAATTGAAGAAAATGGAATACCTTGTATATAGAAATTTCTATTGTAGTCATTTTCCTGATATCTCCTTCTGGGATTCTCCTCCGAATCAATATTTTCTCCTTGGAATACTTTGTTAGTTTTCTACATAACGCCCCATCATTTTGACATGCAACTCTATTTTTTATCCAAATCCCCATAGCTTGCATGTGGCTGGTGTTCTTTCAATAATGCTGAGGATAACTTTTATAGTAAGGAACATGACACTAGGTAATTATGTATAAATTCAGGAGAAGGCTATATCTATGTGCTAACCAAACAAGCGACTATTCTAAACATATCTTCACATGCTTATCAGTGATTTGATAAATGTGAATGTCGAATCAGATTACTTACCAAAAAAGAAATTCGTATCAGTTATGTGAATTTGTTAATTTCTTTTGTACTTTTGTACTTTTGAAGCACCTTTTTGGTATTAATCGTCCATATAATACTTTACCTTATCAAAAATAATGTTGTATCAGATATATGCAGTGTCTTAATCAAAATGCCGTTGAGTGCTAATGAGTGATGATTTTATTGAAAAAATTATGTGTGGGTATTCGCGGTGTTTCAGATGTTCTGCAACCGTGTAAACTATTGTTGTATTATATTATGTGATGATATTACTACCATAACTGGATGTCGCTCTATTGGATTAGTCTGGGAAACTTAAACAGATATTACTATTCAAGTTGGTCTGTGTAAACTCAAATTCATGTTGTTGGAAGAATGACTCGTGCTTTATTCTTTATGTCGTTTGATCCTGAGTGACATTGTCGATATCTAAGTTTTCTACATGTTTCCTTGTTTAGCCTATTTTTTAAACAGGAAATGGAACTTTCCCTGATAGGCCTTCAAAATGCTGGGAAGACATCCCTCGTCAATGCTATTGCTGTGAGGACATTATATGCTCTCTCTCCTCTTCCATCTCTCCCGACCCCTTTTTCATTTTAATTGGCAACGTTTTTTGACATAGATATTTTGATCTTTATCAGACTGGAGGCTACAGCGAGGACATGATACCGACGGTCAGTACCTTTTCCTCACTGAATTAAACTAGTATTCTTGTCTTCTTTCATTTACTTGCTCAATGAGGTTTCTCCAATTAGGTTGGATTTAATATGCGCAAAGTAACAAAAGGAAATGTGACCATAAAACTCTGGGATCTTGGAGGCCAAAGGAGATTTCGCACGATGTGGGAGCGCTATTGTCGGGGTGTCTCTGCGATATTGTAATTTCTAATCTTAATCTCTGTCCTTATCTGTCTCCTCAATTTTTATTTTATTTTGTTTGTTTTTGGCTTACTACGATATGCATTTAATGCTTTTGCTAGATTTCATGATTTTGACATCTCTATCGGATGAAATTTCTCCTGATGTGAAATATGTATCTTAAGTTCCTGTAATGAGGTCCAAGGTGTGCAAATTATATGAAGTCATAAACTGCTTGTTTTATAGTCTATGTTGTTTTCCGTTCGTGGCCACTGCCGGGGGAAGTACTCGGTGCTGTCTCTTTTGTGATCCTGTTATTTTCCCTGCCTTAAGTTAACATCATTACTGTTAGTATTATTTGGGGTGTGTCATACCGGCACTTGCCTTGTCCTTGTCATTCTAGTTTGTTGATGGCATATGTCCATATGATACTTAGGGGTTGTTTGGTTCAAAACAAGGATATCCCGAGATCATAAGCCCCCATCCTAAATGGGTAGATAATACCAAGATTTGGTAAATTTATTCCGGTTTCAGCTAATACCAATAACCAAACGCAGAATAATTGTAATTATGTAATCCTAAAAATTTTATACCCGGGATAAGGAAAACAATTCAGCGCTATTACAATAACCAACTTCTCAGTTCTAGCCTCTGCTCTTTGTTCGAACATTTCCTTATTAGCAAGGATAATAAGCAACAAAATCCAATGCTACAGAACAGTTCAACAAAAATTTTTTCCCTGTAAACTTCCTTTCATTTTGCCTGAGTAGTGACCATGTTCGTTTCAATCCAACTTTTTTTGACGAAAAGGAAAGCTTAACTTTGAGGCGTTGAGTACGAATTGACTGTGCATTACATATTCAGATTGAATTGACTCGGGATCTTTTATGCGATAGGTATGTTGTTGACGCTGCGGATAGAGATAGTGTACCTATAACAAGAACTGAGTTACATGAACTTTTGAAGAAACCTTCATTAAGTGGAATTCCTTTGCTCATCTTGGGAAACAAAATTGACAAATCAGAAGCTCTTTCGCAGCAGTCATTGGTCGATCAACTGTAAGTCGCTGAACATTAACCTTCACGTAAGAAATTATTTCTTTGCCAGAATACGTAGACAGACACCTAAACTTGTCGCGATTTTTCATCTAGACGCCTAAGCTAAGGGTCTGACCTATTAAAAACTTTATATTGTAAAAAAATGTACCTAAAAGTAAAGTATAATACATAAATAGACACCTAAACTTGGTCTCAACCGACAACAAAACACTCCAACTTTGAAAATGCACATCTAGAGACCTTAACTTGGTTTAAGTTGTCTCCATAAACGCCTCAACTTTGAGAATGCACCCCCTTAAAGGTGTTAATATGTGCATTTTCAAAGTTAAAGGTGTTCATGAGACGCACCTGTGTCAAGCTGAAGTGTCTAGATGATCACAATGAAAGTTGGAGTGTTCAACTCCCCGTTGTAGGCCAAGTTAAAGTGTCTGTCTATATATTATGCCTAAAAATAAAGAAGGCGAGTTGATAAAAAGAATGGTTAGTAATCAAAATTCAGGCACATTTTCGACAGAACAAGGTGTTCAATTAGTCGGATTCTTAGTTAACTCGATTAAAGATCGTGACAAATTTAGGTGTCTGTCTATGTGTTCAGCCAATTTCTCTCTGTTAACTATTTGTTATGCTTGTTGAATCAGAGGTCTCGACTCAGTAACGGACAGAGAAGTCTGCTGCTACATGATCTCGTGCAAGGATTCTGTAAATATCGATGCTGTTATCGATTGGCTAATCAAGCACTCAAAGACTGCGAAATGAAGAGCTGCCTCCGGGATATAATAATCTGGAAAAATAGAATGTAGTTCTTTGTGAGGATCTTGAAATGATCTGTTAATATATTTTCTGGCTGATCTTTCTTTTGTTGGTTCTATATAGTTTTTTTAATTACAATTTTGTGTCATAAGTGCTTGAACAATCATACATCTTTTCATTATGAATTTGCATGGTTTGTCTTGCTTTCCCACTCGTGCGACTATACTGGGTATGTTGTTGTTTTTTGTCATGCTTCTACGATTACACTCGGATGCCAGCTGGTGCACGGTTCGAAATGGGTGAATAAGAAGTCTGTTCTACCTTTTCCCACTTAAAACCAAGTTTTCGGTTTGCGGCAGAGTGTAAACTCGTAAACAACAAGTCTACCTCCATGAAGTAGTGATAAGGATTGCATATACTCTATCCTTCATCTTTTTTTATTGCGTACAAAACTCTTAAACCAAAGAAATATGAGATTTACGCGAAAGTAGAAATTGTAGAATAATCAAACAACGACCAATTAATATGTCTTAGCTACAAGCAAGTTGGAGTGGACGATATGAGTTTTCTAAGAAACCATACGCCCCTCTTATCGGAAGGGAAAGGGCATATCTTCCCCTTGAACAACAGGTTCATTCGAATTCAATAATTTCAAAAATGCATTGAAATTTACAAACATGTTATAACTTAACTCATAATAAAATTACAATAATCTTTGAAATATTTTAGTTGTCAATGTAAATATATAATTAAACACAACATGATAGGCACATGTATAAAACATTATAATATTTCTAAAAGAATAATAATAATAATTCAAAACATGCAATTTGTCTTGAATTAGTTTTCCCAATGAACGCTTGACGATGCCGTTTCTTCTTCTTCTTGGTGAATATCAAAAGGAAACTTTGATAAATTTTCACCATATAGATATGGCCTAGCTTTGATCAATCTACATTTAAATAGAATAAATAAAATTTAATACAACATAAAAATAATTTTGAAAAAATAAATATCTCCCTCTTTAAATAAGGTTATATTATTTTCTTATCGACTAATGTGACAAATATTAAGTTTTTCTTTGGAAAATAAAAAAATTTCAAATTGATGTTAAAACTCATTTACAAAATCAATTTGATTGTTAGGATAATTTCACATATGATCACTCAATACTTATTTTATCATTGAAATAACATTGAGTGACATCTTAGTTACAAAAAATGTTTATCAACTTTCATTATACTTCGATAACATTGAGTGATTTTTTCGTTACGAAAGCAATTTAGTAAGTTTAATCAGTATTGTGAAAGTCGAAAGACCATTCATGAAACTAACTCGAAATTAAATACCTATGCTTTCTCTTCTCCAAAAATCGGGCAAGAGTTGCTCTACGTGCCATAGCAAGTGCTGCAAATTAAATACAAATTATATAGGATTATTAAAATAAAATTAAATTAAGAAATAATAAAATAAATAAATAAATTAAGAACCAAGATAAATATACCTCCTTTAGCATAATTTGTGGATGCATTTGAAGGATCTGATTTATTTTCTCCATATTTTTCTTTATTCATCACTTTTTCTAAAATCTCATCCATGTGGAGAGTTGTTGATTTAGAAACCAGGTCAATTATTAGCTCAGCCTATACAATTTTAAAAAAATATATAATCAGAATATCACTTCTAAAATTTAAAAAAATAAATGCGTAGAGAAAAATAGATACATAAATTAAAGAGATAATTCCTTGGACCTTTTTTGTTGATAAACAATAATAATATATTCAGTATAATCTCGTAATAGTGTCTAGGGAGGATGATCAATGTGTACGCAACCTTATGCTTTTACCCCCGCCTTGAATAAGGCAGAGAGGCTTTTTTCTAATAAACCCTCGACTTAAGTTAAGCATATTAAAATAAGTAAGCAAAGAAAATACAGTAATCAAGAGGTCACATTGAAAATAATGAAGAAAACAACAACAAAATATATTAGTACGATAACCGAAATAAAAAAAATAATAGATAATAATAAAATCCAAAAATAAGATAGTACCTTTTCAGGTGATATACCCGGAAAAATATGGACCTCACCCATGTAGAATATGGTCAATGTTGACTCATTTGGACTCCAATTGTCATAATTTTTCCTGCAAAATAATTGTTTCGAATTTTTTTTAAAAAAAACTTTGATTTTTTGGTAAAATATATATTTTTTTAAAAATATGGAAAAATAACATAATAATAAACTATGAAAATACCTCGAGTCATAAGTGCTTGTTTTTGCTACTAGAGGAAAAGCCCCTCCAAAGTATTGGGGGTCATTGGTGGATTTGTAATTGTTTAGGGATGAATTTTTTGAATTAATGGAAACTATTGGGGTGGAGTTGTAATTCTGAAAAGTAGAAGAAGAAAATTAGATTTTAAAAAGATTAGTTTATTAGAATTTGTATAAATGAAGGAAACAATTAGAACTAAATAGGGAATTATGAATAACCTGAAAAAATGCGTTTTCATGATGAGTAGCTAAATCAGCCAATGAAAATGGCCACTTCATCCCAAAAGCTAGATGAAAGAACATCGTGGATTAGTTAGTACACAATTAAAGTAAATAGAAAATACGAATAATATCATGATATAACAAGGTTCGGTCAAATTCAACAAAAAATAACATAAAAAATTAATGAGGTTCAACTAATTTTAGTCCTCGGGGTAAAAATAGATAGAGTTTTTCATTATGAATAAAAAGAATTAACATGTAACTAAAGAACGAAAAAAATGTTGAAAACATTATTGACGAGTCAAATTTTGATAGATTTCAAATCGAAAGTCCTATCAAAAAATAGATTGTTAAATTCACTTAAAAAATAATTTAGCCCTTTGAAGTTATTGCTTGAATTTTAAATTTATAATTTCTATATATACACGTATCACGGTTAATAGATAGATACATAGGTATATTATAACAATCTTTTATGACGGTGAAATTTTGATCAATTTATATGTACTTTAATTATTTAATTATATACTTGTTATTTTCTATTCATATAGGTCTAAATAATTTTGTTTATCAAGACTTGAGCAGACAAAAAGAAGTCAATAAATAATCTTCATCTTATCTGAATTTTAGACCCATAAACGGAGGATGGAAATTTTGACATTACAAATTCTGAATTTAAAGAAGATAACTTATTAGATTTTGCCAAGTTCGTAAATAAAATTATAGTTTCACCCTGTTTAAACCTATTACCTCAATGTTATCCATTCACTTTATTGACCATCAGACAATCCCACCTCTTGGGAGCATAATTATTAGTAGTATATTAATATATTTCATATCACGTGATAGAATAAAATTTCCTTTAAATTAGATCTTATCTATATACACACCAAACTTATTCGGATAAGGTTATCATGATATATATATATATGATATTTTAGTTTTCTTATTCTCGTGCCATCAAATATTAACTAAATCCCTTTTTTTCTTCAACTCATGAGAAAATTTAGGAGTTAAATATTTGAATAGTAAAATCAATTATTAATATATATATATATATTAAAATAGATTGTATGCATCACCTCTAAGTGTGCGATATCGATCTGTCCCTAAATCTTGTGTGAACAAATAATACTTGGTTAGCATTTGGCTCCAAGTTCTCAAATATTCTTGGCAAATCATATTTGGGTGAAGTTTCACCATGTTTGATCCCAAATTTTCCCAAAAATATTTGATTATTTAAAAATATATGATTTATACCCATAATATCTAAAAATTATTTAAAATACTCATAAATTTCTATCATCATTTTATAATAAATAAGTTTCGTTAAAAAATAACCTTATAATATAATTGATAACAGACAACAATAACAAAATAACAATATAGGCAAGACATTACATTAATCGCATAGTTATAATTATAACCGATTAAACACAAATTGTTCCCTTTTCTCAATTTTATCACTCAAATTAGAATTCAAAATTTTTCGGAGGAGGTGGTAACAAATAATAGTTGGACTTAATAAATAATGGATATTTGTTATAAAATATAAAAGCTTTTGTAAATTTTGAATTTTTTAAAATTCCCTATTAGAACTTGTCTCAAATACTAGTTTTTTCTAGTATTTGAGAACTTGAGATACTTGCCAAATATATTTACCAAGTTATATGATCAAACATCACTTTCCAAGTTTTACTCAGGTATTTTTGGAGCCAAACGAGTCGTTAATGCACCAATTTTTTTTTAACAAATTAACTACAAGAAAGAGACCAATCCAATACAGACTATGACTAAATTATATAGATCTTCTACTTACTATGCAAGCCAAAACAATTGCAGAATTATGAATATCTAAAATTAACATAAGAAAAATAACAATAAATTGGCTAGAGAAAAGATTCAAGTGAAAATTAACTTAATCACTTCTTTCGTCTCGAATTATTTGTCATGATTTATCAAAATAATTGTCTCAAATTATTTATCATTTTAGAAGTTTAAAACCAAATTAATTGTTCTTGAAAATTACAAGAACCTCAATTATGGGATGTGATGTTATAATTAAAAAATACCTCCTAATTATGTAAAAAAAAATCAAAACAGATAATTTGAGATGGAATAGTAACAAATAAAGTTCACTTACCATATCTTTGAGATCTACTCATAATAAACCCTAATAAATGTTAGCACAAAGTATGGTTTTATAATAACCAAAAATCTACTAAAATTCCATAACAACCCTAAAATCAAAGAAGATTTTGTTTTTTTTCTCTCCTTTTTTGTTGTTAGATATATATATATATATATTAAAATAATTTCTTTGTACCTTTTTTCTGTTGCTTCTCCATTTCTGATAATTGTGGTTTGCTGTTGAGGTCCATAAAATCTATCTCCATTCTTGAATCCATTTTTTTGTTACTTCCAAAGATTTATAAAACAAATTAAAAACTAGAAAATCAATTAAATAAGAATAAATATTCTTATTAAATTGTTAAGAAAGAAGAAGAAAATAGTAGCAAGTACAATAATAGATTAAATTGAGAAGCTTCATGCAATAAGAAATACAAAATTTATGGAAGATAAAAATGAAAGAAGAAGAAGAAACAACCGTTAAAATTCTCTACAAAAATAAATAAATAAATAAAATAAAATTAGACAGAAAAAAAACGTGTTTATTGAATTGGTCCCTCTAAATTGATAGCCACAACTTGTTTTTTATTTTACTTTTTAGGGTGAAGTGCATTGTTGTTTTAATTGATTTGAAATTTGAAAATAAAATGATTGGTTGATATTTAATTATATAGTTCTTTTTGTTTCAATTTATCAGTCTTACTTTCCTTTTTGGTCTATTTTAAAAAATAGTGTTGGTTTTTCTTTTTTACTACTCTTTAATTTCAAATTCAAAATAACATGTTTTAAGACCACAAAATCTAAAAGACTTTTTTATTTTTTTAAAATTTTGTGTTGAATTAAAATAGGATAAATAAATTAAAATGGAGAAAATAATATAACATTTTAGAGAAATGTTTAAAACGAGGGTATGTATTTATGTCTAATCGAATTGTCCTATTTTTATCTCAAAGGTCACATGTACTACGTAACGTAATTATGATTGTTTGTTTTTAAAAGACATAAAATCCCCCCGAATTTGGCTCAAAAATTTACTTTAGTACTTAAACTACACGTGTGTTTATATACCCTCTAATTTAATTTGAATTTAATTTAATTACCCCTTAAAGAGTGACGTGGCAAAATTTGTATCACCAACTTTTCATAAGCGCGTGAGAAAGAAAAAGACACCAAAAAACTAACACATGTCATCTTTTTATTGGATAACATTTTTAATAACTTATTTTACTAATTTTTAAATATTTTATTTTGAATTAACTTTTATCTCTCTATATTTCTTTTTCTGCATCTTCTTCTTCATTTTTTTTTTCCTTCCATTTTTGTTCTTTTTCTGCATCTTCTTCTTCATTTTTTTTTTCTCTTCTCGTAACTCTTTCTCCTTTTTATTCTTCTCATTTAGTTCAAGTAAACATTTATTTCCAAATATAACTTCTTCCACAATTCTTCTTCTTCTTTTCTATTTTTAATCGTTTCTTTCTTTTTTTTACAAAATTTTTGGTGTTTGATTCACCCACCATTTTTGGCATCAAAGAAGATTATTAGATCTATCAGTTTAAAGCGTTACCAGAATGAAGTTGACTTCCATTAAAAAAAATCGAAGATATTGTTGGCAAAAGATTAACTATGGAGATTTTGTCCAACTCATTAATAATTTTTCATCTTTATGCAAATAATTTTTTAAATTTTTGAGGAAAGTGGTATCGTATAACTAAACTGAAAATGCAATTGAAATTTGAATTATAGTTTGTATATTGAGGAGTAAATTCATTGATGGGTTTAATTTTTGGCTCAATATTTTAAAAAAAACAATTATTATGGAGATTTAAGCAATTAATTAGGAATTTTGTTAATGTACACGTGGACGAATAAAACGCGTGTGACTCAACAACACTCAGCCTTCAACTGGGCTGGTGATGGGAGGATTGAAAAAAAATCACTTAAAAGATGTTAAGGGGGTATATAAACATCCGTGTAGTTTAAGTACTAAAGTAAGTTTTCTTGCCAAGTTCAGGGTTTTTTTTTTTATTTTTTTTTTTTATGTATTTTCCCTTTATAAAATGAAAATTACTATACTAATTTAACCATATGTTAGGTTTTTCTTTCATTTTTCATTCGGTGTAGGGAGCTCATATTGACATTTTGATTAGATTTGAATCGCACATTACAGGTTTATTTGGGGATAGCGCTCTCAATAGAAATTTCTCAATACTTAGAACTCGAACTCGAAACTTGTAGTTAAGAGTGAATTAGTTTCACCACTGCACCACAACTCATATTGGTATCATGTATTAGATATTGTGGTGATGGTTGATGATAAGTTATGCAATTATATTTTGTGAACTTCATTTTAGAGTGGAAGTTTGTTTGCTATTCCTTAGAGCTTTCGAGTTCGACCACAAAAAATGAAATGTTTTTTATGGGGGCTATAATATTCCCATTAACTTTTTGTAACATGTGTTTGAATCAATCGAGCTTGAGTTTTAAAACAAAGGTGTATACAAAATAATTTGAAGTATTTTCCCCTAAAAAAGTGATTAAAACTTTAAATTAGTTACGGATATGGGTTTGAAAAATACCTTAACTTTGGTCGGATTTGCTGTTGTGATACTAAACTTTCATGAGGACCTATTACCTCCCTAGACTATTTAATATTGTATTTTAAACATATATATTTTCCCACGTAGACATAAAAAATAATGCTAAATTATAAATAGTAATGTGTCCACGTGGGCACATATATACCTTTAAAATACACTATTAAATAGTTCAGGGGGTAAAAAAATATTGTATTAAATAGTGTAGGGAGGTAATAAGTCCTTATGAAAGTTTAGTATCGCAACAGCAAATCCGACCAAAGTTGAGATATATTTCAGACCATTATCCAATTAGTTATGAATTTCCATTTTAAGGAGAGTGATGTTCTAGTAGTTCCTTTATGTTTTTAATTTTTTTTTTTTTAAAATAAAATAAAAATTGAAGTATCAAATCAAAATCAGTAAATGGGTTGCGCATCACTTAATCAGAGATTCTCGATCATCTGAATATTTAAAAAAGCTATTGGTAGAAAGCACTTTCCTCAAAATGAGACTTATGTAGTATGAATCAAAATTAATCGAACTCAAATACAGATATCAAACAAAAATCAAAATCACAATCGTCTATGAAGATATTACTTGCTCCAAATATCCAATGTGAACTAAAACGACGACGTGGTCCTTTTGTGGCCTCATCCATTATTGGTGAGAAATAGTTGAGCTTTTTATCTATTTCTCTACTACCTACTACTACTAAGATCTTTTTTCAAATTGTGAAAATTATAATTTTACGATAATCACAAATTAATATATAAATTACATTTAGGTTTTATGTAAAAAATATATATATAAATATATAAGATTTGGGTATGCAAAGGCTATTAGCTGGCTAGGTTTTTGTAATTTCATAAGTTGTATTCTAGATTCAATGTATTTGTTAGATACATGTTAATTTATATATTGATTTCAATTTATTTGAAATTGAGGCCTAATATTATTGTTATTGTAATTCTTACGTCTCACAAAAATGTTTAAAACGAGGTAGGTACTTACATCATATTCAATGTCCTATCGGCATCCCAAAGGTCACATATACTATCTGTCTCATTATTTCTACTTCTATAGCTATAGATTTACATTTTTATCCAATCTGAAAGGCGAATTTATTGATAAATAATTATACAACGGTGGTCCTGAATTAATTGTTATACACTTCTTACTTGGCATAGTTTGTACATACGTATCATGGTGTTTTATTTTTAAAAAAATCATTTGAAGTGAAAATCACTATTTTAATCATGTATTACTAATATAACTAGAATACGAAATGTTAAAAAGGAAAAAACAAAATCTTTTTATGAACTAATTGTTAAGAAAATGGACGTTTGATAAGCAAAAAAGCTTGTTCATCATGTGAGAAACATAAAATGAGGACCGACCATTATCATGTATATTAACAATTATGGCGTGGATTTGACTTTCATGTCATGTTCAGAAAATAAACCTTTAAGTCTAACTGAATTCTAAAAGACAATTTCAAGTAAAAAAAATGTGGATTAATTTTTATAGTTACTGAATTTAATTCCATTATTATTAAGGCAAAGTAGAAGTAGTTTCTTTCCTAAGCATGCTTAATTTGTTTTTAATTAGTTTTTTAATAAAATTGAAGATTCAAAGTCTATGAAAGATACTTTTTCTAATGTAAACTAAATTGACATGGTCCTTTTGTAGCCATTCATTCATTAATTATAATTAAATAGTGAGAAATGACTTAGTCTTTATCCATGTTTATCATTTTTATAAATATAAATATTTAGTAAAGAAATTTAACATATTATATGCCTCTAGGTATTATAGTCTATAATCTATATACATAATTTTAAGTTTCTAATTTCTTCTAGATTTCCACAGTTTATTCCTTTTATGACTCGTGCACCACCAATGAGCGTATAGAATGACAGCTAAATTTTTTACAAATTAATTATACGTAATATAAAATTGAATTAATTAATTGAAACGTTCTTTAATTATTTTTCTGAATATTTATTTACAAATTTATCATATATAATTATTAGAAAATATAAAATTTGTTATGGAATTTGTTGATGAATTTTGCTAAAATAGAATTAGCTAGAATGAGATTTTTGTTATTTAGCTACGAAATTTGGTCCATAGCAAATTTCTTATTTTCTAATAAATAATAGTTGTTCCACTACTTATTTATTTGTTATGTTAAATTTGTATTTTTATTTCACATTTGACAGTAATGAATTTTAAAAATAATTTAAATAGAATCCATGTGTTACTTAAAATAGGACCAAAACTATTTATTTTTATTAATTAACTAAATGTTAAATATACTTGATAAAATTTTCTTTGGGCTAAAATAAAATTTTATTAGTAATAATAATGGCCTAAAATTACTATTATACCACTTTAAAGAGAAAATACATAAAATTCCCCAGAACTTGACAGTGAAACTTACTTTAGTACTTTAACTTTACGGATAATTATTTACCCCCTTTTCTCTTTTCAAGTGAATTTAAATACATCCAAACAACTGACGTGGCAAGTCAAAAAATTTAATGCGTGAAAATATCAAAAAATAAAGAGAAAAAGAATAAGTGGGCCCCATTTTTTTTCTTTTTAGTCAATAATATTTTTTTCCTTTATCTTCCTCACACCCCACCACCCCTCTCGCCCTGTACCACCACTTGCACCATCTCTTTCTTCTTCATCGAACCCCCACCTCTTTAATTTCTCCTTCTTCAAAACCCCCACTTCGACCATATTTCTCCTCTTAGAAGCCTCACCCTCCCTCTTTCTCTTCGGATCTGCCGCCTCAACCACCAATGCATCGCCCTTTTCTTCTTCTTAGTTGAACTTTTCATCCCTTTCTCTTTCTTTGAAATGGCCCCACCCCACCTCCATTTTCTTTTGATCCGTGAAAGGGTGTGATGAATAGGGAAAAAATAGAAAAGCCAAGAATTTGTTCTTGCTTCAAAATTATTATTTATGGTAGTGTTTGAATATGAACTTGAAGCTCTTTTTAATGGAAAATCTATAATTACTTCATTTCAAATTAAATTTTCAGTCATTATTTATTGTCTTAATAATGTGTCTTTTTAAAAATTGAATGTGTTTTTGTGAGAATAGTTTTGATATTTTGGATCAATCTTTCAATTGTGATCGAATTTGTTCAAATGCAGTCGTGACTGAGTTGAGGAACATGGATCTTATTTTTTGAATTTTTTTTGCTTTCTAAAATTATGAATAAATAAAAATAAACAAAAAAAGAATTAAAAAAGTAAAAATTAAATAATATTCTACGTGGCACTGATGTGGCGTTGACATGTCAATGACATGACGCGTGTGGAATGCACTTGCCATAGTGAGACTGGTATTATAATTTTAGGGTGATAATAAATTCACTTGAAAAGAGATTAGGAGAATAAATAATTACTCGTAAAGTTAAAGTGTTAAATAAATTTTGCTGCCAAGTTCAGGAGAAATTTTATGTATTTTCTCCACTCTAAAATACTTCAACTTTCTGAAAAAGGAAAGAAGAAAATGGATATAGACACATACTTCACAAATTTAAAGATAAGATTCCTAATAATAGCTTTATCCTTCTACACAATAAAGCTGAAATATTCAAGTTCCAAAATGGAAATTTAAATTTTCTAATCTGGAAAGCCACTTCTTCAATAAAAAAAACATATTTTGATACACAAAACATTTCACATTAACAAAGTTCAGAGAAGAGCGTCACTCCAAAGAATGTGATATAGATATTAGTGAATGCTTTCACGACTCAAATTCGTAATTTATAAATTACAAGAAAACAACTTTAATATTGCTCCAAGACTTTCGTTTCCACTTTTTCTATACAAAATAAAATTAAATAATTTTAATTTTTTTTTCTAAATGTTTAAAAAATAGCAAAATCTGTCAATATCTAAATGCAAGTGGGAGAAAAGAATTATTGCACTCTGTCACCGACAGATACACTTCACTGCCCATCATTCAACTATTCTTTGCATTTTTTAAGAAAGAAAATAATAATAATTATTATATTAAAATATAGGGGCAAAAAAAAAAGGAAGAAATTATTCAATTATCATATAGAGATTAATAATAGCTAAATTAATTAATATGTTGATTTTAATATTTCGTCAGTTTTAATTTATATTACATAATTTAAATTTTAACTATGTCATATAAAATAGAACGAAGAGAATAGTATTTGATGATGATTAACAGATAAAATTGTGGGTTTGCAATATTTATAAGTAGTTCTTTTTTTCTTTTCTTTTTTTTGAAATTTTATATCTATCATTGCCACTAAGAAACAATTACAATTGGAGAAGGAGGACTAGACCTTGCCTTCTTGAAGGTTACAGTAATAATGGGCAAAAAAAGTTGCACAAGGTGGCAACTAGCAAAAAGACTTCTCGAGGAGGGTCATAGTAAATCAAGGAAGGCTTCCTTTTTTTAATCCTAAAGGATGGAAATTGCCATTTATCTAAGTTAAGGAGTCCCTTAACATGTGTTGTAGACCGGATGTGTCGGTAAGAACTATGGTGGTGTTGGTTAGATGACTATAAGAAGCAAGTTTGTTAGCCACTTTGTTGGCTTCCCTATAGCAGTGGTTGATTTGAATGTTGTGTCTAAGGATCAACTCTCTGATTTCATCCGCTGTTTCTCTCATCCTCCAAGGAGTAGACCATAAATTGAGTATACTATTTAGAAGGAGAAGGGAATCAGTTTCAACTGTAGTAAAGATGTGTCAATTGGCAATACACCACTTCAGGCCAAAGAGGAAGGCTTTTGCTTTAGCAGTATTACTAGTTCCATTTCCCAGGGGAAGAATAAAGGCCATAATGCAATTTTCATTTCAGTCTCGCACCACTCCACCTCATCCACTAGATTCTCTAATACAAGAGCCATCAGTATTCAACTTCATGGAGTGATGTGAGGGTCTCGACCATTTAACCGTGGTGTGGATAGTGTCTTCAAGTTGTATTTCCATAAGCTTAAGTAGGCTTTCCCAATTCTCCGGAAGGTTAATATTGGTGAAAACCTTTTTGGTTAAGTGGCAATTGTTGAAGGCGATCAGAGAAATAGATCTTTTGGTGGATGGTCTCTTTTCCTCATATCTAGAGTTGCACCTTGATCTCCATAATTCCCAAATAATATTTTGAGGGATGATACTTAGAACAAATTCAGCGACTGGATTTTTGGATGTGGAATTCCAGTATCTTTGGTGCAATTCTATAAGATTTGTGTGCCTTGTGATAATGCCCATTATGCCAATTATGGAGCTCCAAATTCGTTGTGCGTAGTTATCCTTTGAAAAGTAGGTGTTCTGAGGATTCAAGTCCAGGGTTCATACCTGTAGCAATACAACAAACACATTTAGAAACAATGGTTATTTTAAACTTATCAACTATCTTATCATCAGTAGGCATTCTGTTATGAATAGCCCTCCATGTCACACAAGACATTTTATATGGTACATGTTTGTGCCATATCTTTGCATCAATAAGAGCAAAAGGTCTCCTCTTTCTCAAAAGCTTCCAGGCTGAAGATACTGAGAACTTCCCAGATTCAACAGCGGTCCAGAGAGAAATATCATCCATATTATTTTCCAAGTTGATGTTAAAACTGGTAATGATATGTTTGATGTGATCCGGCGGTTGGGGGTTGAGGGCATTCCAGTTCTAGTGACCCTGATGAAAGACATCTTTAATAGAAATATGTTGGTAAATAAGGGTATTCTCCAAGAGTTCGTATAACGGACCATGTTCATTCCATTTATCGAACCAGAAACTAGAGTTCCCTCTATTAATTTTTCAAAAACAAATTGTTCCACCTCTTTTCTAATTTTCAGCATTTCCTGTCAACTATGTGACTGCCTTGGTTTATACTAGACAATGGTAGAGTGATCATCACTACAGTATTTGGCCTTCAAGAAATTAGTCCAAAGAGATTTAGTAGTTCTGAATCTCCACCATTGTTTAGCCGCGAAAGCCTTGCAAGTGTCTTCGAGTTTTCTAAAATTTGATCCCCCCTCATTGTACGTATAGCTAAGATTTTCCCAAGAAACCCAGTGATATTTCTTATCTTCTTTATTACCTGACCAGTAGAACCGAGTAAGGTACTTCTCAATCACCTCATAAGTGCCTTTAGGGGGATGGATTGCTGCCAAAGTATGAACATTTAGTGCAAGTAAGACATGCCTAATGAGAGTCGTTCTTTCTCATGTGGACATTTAGATCAATGAAGATTTCGAAGAGTTTCCTCTCATTATATATGGGGCATCCCATATATTTAACAAGAAGATGCTCGTATCTCATACGAAGAATTTTTTCAACCCTTTTTTGATAAAGATAAGGGGGGTGGTAGGAGCTATAGTGTAGGAACATTTGATCTTGTTGATTTATTGTCCAGAGACTCTTTCATAGCTTTCCAGAGTTTTGAGGATAACTTGAAGAGTGGCTTTCCTTCCGCTACTGAAAACGATAGTATCATATGCAAAAGTCAAATGGTTAATTTGAGGACTAAATGGATACATAGAGAACCCTCTAAATGCAGGGACTATATACAGAGAATTAAGCATCTTAGAAAGTAATTCTGCCGAGAGAACAAAGAGATTAGGGGAGACCTGCCCGAATTTAAAAAAACATTGCCTACTTCCATTCACAAGAAACAGAGCACTAATTATTGGAGATGAACCTATAAATAAGATCAATCCAGCTTTCAGCAAAACCAACCTCCTCAAAATAAAGCACAAAAAAGACCAAGAGACTCTATCGTAGGCCTAGACATGTCTAGTTTAATAACAACATTCCCCCCATAATTAGATTTGCTGATATCATTGACAATTTCTTGGTCAATGAGGATATTTTCAGTAATAGCTCTCCCTTTAACAAAACCACTTTGATTGGGGATAATTATATTAGGAAGACTTTTGAAAAGCCTATTATTGATCAATTTAGCAATGATCTTGCACGAAGTATTACAAAGACTGATATGCCTAATCTCAGAAAAATCTTAAGGAGAATTTACTTTAGGAAGCATCACTATACAAGTGTGAGAGAATTTTTTTGGAAGGATAGCACCTTCAAAGAATGAAGTGATGGCTGCATGGAGGACCGCTACTATGATTTGCCAGGTTGATTGGTAGAATTTTCCATTTAGTCCATCTGGTCCATGGGCACTGTCTGAGTCAATTGAAAAAATAGTGTCTTTGATCTCTTGGAGGGTTGGCAAGCTGTTAAGGTTGTTGTTGTCTTCAATGGTGACAACCCTTTCTACGAGATTAAAAATATTACTATCTTTCTCAATGGACTCAACTTTGAACAGATTGGTGCAAAAATTGACTGCAGCATCAGCAATTTGTGTAGTTCCTTCTACCAAATTACCCTCTTGATCCTTGATTTTGTGTATTGAAAACTTTTTTATTTTATCCTTGATTACCCTGTAGAAGAAGGCAGAGTTAGTGTCACCATCTTCAAGCCATTTAATCCTAACCTTTTGGCTTAGGACTTTTTCCTGAATTTTCAAAAATCTAGTGAATTCTGCCTTAGCCTTAGAAAGGTTTATCCTATTCATGGAGCTCTCTTTCACGTCTTTAATAATATTTTCTAGTCTCTTAGGTTCTTCATGGAAGTTTCCATAAGCTATTCTAGACCATGCACTAAGAGCTTTGATAGTGGCCTTGAGTTTTTTATTAAGGACTTGAAGGGGGTACAACATCGAGAAAGTCATCATGTTCAGTCCAAAAATTGAGGAATATGAAATATTTAATAGAGTTAACATCTACAGGATTATAGTTAATTAAGAGGGGGGGGGGATGATCAGAGCAGTTCTAGAGAGATGAGTAATTGTGGTCCCAATAAAAACATCAAATCAGTGATTGTTATAAGCGAGTCTGTCAAGCCTCTTCCAGATTGTATTGGGCGGGTCTCTATTGTCACTCCAAGTGAACTTTGGCCCAAGATATCCATTATCGTGCAAATCACAATCTTCCAAACAAGATATAAAATAAGGGATTCTGTAAGGCAGACCTCCTATTTTTTCTTCTGGATCTGTGATAACATTAAAATCTCTTATAACCCCCCTAGGGGCAGAGATTATATTAGATGTGTCCCTAAGCTCATTCCAAATAGATAATGTGCAACTTCGAATTGTCAATTATATCCTTTATGGAAATGGCAAATCGATTCGAGGAATTTCTGACACAAGTATTCAATTAGTTCAGACTTGTTTAGTATTGAATTGGAACCAAGACAAAAAAAGTTCTTCTTGCGAAGAAGCCCATGCTTCTTTTGTTGAAATAAGGATAAATGATTTGATTTGACATTTTCTAAGAATCAACTTAGTGAAATCCCTTATTTCGTATATCGGAAAAAGGAATGATCCGTCAGGGTCAAGATTGCACTCTGATAATGGATTAGAATGTACCAATATCAATCCTTTTTCTGCCATTTATTCCTATTCCAAGGCAAAAATTCAACAATCTCTTAACCAACCTCGAATAACTATTCATACGTTGTTTAATAGAAATAAGGAATGTCAGTCGTTGATAATTTTGTCAGCAGCCAATTATTCTCGAATGAAGCCATTTAAAGATGTAAAATATCACATTGTGATAAAAGAATCAATTAAAAAGGATCCCCTACTTCCAATTAGGAATTCATTGGGCCCTTTAGGAACATGCCTTTCAATTGAGAATTTTTATTCATCTTACCATTTAATAACTCATAATCAGATCTTAGTAACTAAATATTTGCAACTTGACAATTTAAAACAGACTTTTCAAGTGATTAAATTAAAATATTATTTAATGGAAAAATGAAAACAAAAATTAATCCTGATCCATGCCATAACATTATTTTAAATTTATTCTATTTGAATTGGTATTTTCTCCATCACAATTATTGTGCAGAGAAATCTAAAATAATTAGTCTTGGACAATTTATTTTTGAAAATGTATGTATAGCCAAAAATGGAGACTTGAGTTGATATGAACTCGCATCCTCATATCGGTGCTCAATACTATTCCCAAAATATACTTAGCTCATGTGTTTGAAAAAAAAAACTTTTTCTTTGGTTTTAGATAATTATTCAAAACTTAGCTTAAAAGCTCTCTTAGAAATTTCAGTTTCCTCTTTACTGAAAAACTAGCTCATAGGCTCTTTTGGAAATCAAAGTTTCCTCTTTACTGAAAAACTAGCTCAAAGACACTTTTTGAAATCTCAGTTTAATTTCTTGTTTAAATGTGAAAACATTTAATATTTGGGAATACATAGTCCCGATAAACTCTTTGAAGAAAAGAACTTTAACTTTAATCCTTACTAAACTCAAAACTTAAGTCTTAAAACAAAGTTAAAACGTTTGCAAAAGACTTTTGGAAAACTTTATGAACTCCTCTTAACTTGACTCTTGACTTCTCTTGACTTTGATCTTAACTGCTCTTGACTTGACTCCTAACTGGTCTTGACTTGACTCTTAATTGATCTTAACTTGACTCTTAACTGATCCTTGAATTGAATTATAGATTCAATGATTAAGATTTGTGATTGAAAAGATATCATGATGTTTAGGAATGACTTTGAATAGCTAAACCGGATAAAAGTTACGAAATCACGTCTTGGAACAAGTCCGCGACGCGGAGACGTTTCTGAATAAAAGCTCGCGAAATTAATTTTTAAGACAAAGGAGTCCGCGTTCTAACCGCGACGTGGAGACAATTTTTCTTCAGTGGGGGAGCAAGTCCGCGACGCGGACTTGCGCGCCAGAACCTGCTCGACTTTTCCTTCTTTGTTCTCCAACCCCAAATCGCCTAAACTCAATTAGAGAATTCAAATTCATTTTAGACCCCGATACCCAGCATATGTATTCAAGAACCTAACTCAATACAACCCTAAAACTCAACGTAAAGATCTTAGAAACTCCTCAATTCATCCCAATTCAAGAACAACATTCAATTTCAAGAATACTTTCACACTCTTTTAGGATGAATTTCGCTGAACTAAACATGTTTGGCGCGTGAGTGAATGAACCCAACGCTATGAGAGACTCACATACCTTGTAGGATCAATTTCTTAGCGAATCCACAACCAAAATCGGTTGTTCTTGGCGAATCTTGCTTTTTCTCCTCTTGCGTTCTTTCTCCAAGAACCCTAGCGTAAATCCCCAATTTCTAAAACTGACTAAAATCTGATTTGACCCATATTAAACTCCTAAAAACTGATTAAAATAATAGGGCAAGGAAAAGATTAAAATACCTCTTGAAAATCCGAATTGGGCATTTCCTTAATCCAACAACCCAACTTTCAAAGGGCATAGCTTACTCATACAACTCGAAATTGTGCAAACTCGGCTGCATTGGAAAGATCATTCCAAAGAGATTTCCAACCATATCTGGAATCACACTTAACTCATCCTGAACTAGGAATTATGGCCGTTTGAAGTTGACCAAAACTCACTTTAACACCTTTACTAAATTTTCCAGATTTTTAAATTCTTCCCAAAAATAACTATTTCCAGATTTTAAACTTCCTTCTCGTTCTTTCTAGGAGTTTTTGGCCAAAAACATCCTTATACTATCCTCAAAACCTAATGTACATCCTTAAAGTATCCATGTAAACAAATAACATCCTTAAAGTTTCACAAAATTGGCAGGTTTCATCCTTCTGTTACTAACAGCTTAAAATCTAACAGAAAACTCACGTAATTTCACAACCACATAATCAAAAAAAAAAAAAAAAAACTCAAAGTGAAAGAAATATAGCTAGTAATGGCTTATAATAGTTACTTTCACAAAATGCTTGGCAGAAAGTTATTCGCATGTATAGCTGTTTGTTTATTTTTCAAATCATCATATAATTAATTTGATACTAATGATGTCTCACAAAAAAATATTAATTTTGTTTTATATTTAGAATTATTCTTTTTCCAATTTCTTTTTGACTTAAGATATTTATTACATTGGAACTAAATGTAATTATCACATATCCTTCTCAAAAAATATAATTATCACATATTCAAGAACCCAACATAAAAATTTCAAACGAAATAATATCGAATCAAATTTCAGAAAAATGAATCAAACGGAATGATTTTTGATTTGGTTTTGAAAAAATTGAACCAAAATTTTCAAAATCGAACAGAACGAATGTCCACCAGAAAATCACTACAAAGATTATCAATTTCACGATATCTAAATTTCATTTTTTTAAGTTGCATGAAGCTTTTATGATTTGTTTCAATAGCTGATAGCACGTTTTATTAAAAATCTGAATTTTGTTTAGTAAGTGGAATCCTCTTCATCTTTGGGTTGGGACTTGGGAGGAGCACATATATCCTGCATTTCTTAAACTTTTTTTTAAAAAAAAATAAAATTTATTTTCGTGTTTTCTTTGGACATGTGAAAGTCACGTTTTTTGCATATGATTTTGAAGCTCCCGTTAGTTTCTTAATGGTGGGGGCATTGAAAGGATGAGGGTTGTTAACTTTGAGAAATGTAAAGGATGTTTTTTGCTTACAAAAATATAATAAGGATGTAGTTTAAGTTAAAGGTATAGTATAAAGATGTTTTTGGCCAAAAACTCTTCTTTCTAGTTGCGAGATGTTACAATTGAAATGCTTCTTCATAAAGTATTGTGCAAAGATTAACGTCTTCCAAGATTTTTAAAACATATTTGAATAGAAGAAGAGACATCATAAGAAAGCTAAACAAATGTGTTGTCTACAATAACATTGCACTATAACAGGCAAGTTCTCTTTGAAATTGTTTTTTATGTTATAATGTTGTATTATATGTTTTCTATAATAACAATTTCATAGAGCAACCAAAAGATATTCAGGCAAACAATATAGAGAGGTTATATTAATTACTACCACATTTTAAAAAAAAAAAAAACTATTTCTTCGAGGTCTTTATTTATTTTGAATGAATTGTTTCAATATATGAATGGAAAAAGAGAAAAAAATGAGTGTTAACTAGTTAATATTTTTTCTGACAAGGAACCCTCGATTGACACTGAGTAAACCCCACTCCAGAAAGAGAGGTAAATTGCAATAGGCAAGCCTCATGCGACAAATTCGATTGAAAAAAAGAAAGATATTTTCTACTCAATTAACTTGATCACACTTGCGAATCAGTGATAACTACTCTTATTATACTAATCAATATTTTCTCTTATTTTTATGGGAGGACCTTCTGATCAACTCTTAGTTTATTCAAAAGCAAATTAAAATAATGTTTTCATAACTTAAAGAATAATAAGCCATGATTAATTGATTTTGCTTCTAATTCAATTTTATCTGGTGGAGAGTAGTTTTTAAAACTCGTTTTCAAACGTAATTTTATTTGGAACAATGTCATGTATATAGTTGGAAAAATGTCTATTTTTTTATCAACTATACAAGCAAGTAACCAATCGTTATCTCAAAAGTTGAGTTAACTTTTAACGTTTATCATTTATATATTGACAGTGTCAACGAACATTATATAAAAAAGAGCTACATATAAATTTATATTTATAATAAATGAGAATCAACCTAGAAAATAAATCAACTAATCTCCTATAACAAGTTAATTTCACTAGTGAGAATCAACCTAGAAAATAAATCAACTAACCTCTTGCTTCCGGGTTTCACGCGTGAAATCAATAGCTTTTGTTTAGATCTTGAATTTACGTGAATTCCTAATCAAATCTTTAAATCCGCCCTGATTACAATTAACCATCTATAAATCAAGTAATTTGCTATAGCAAATACATTAATAGTGTAAAAGTTTATTTGCATTGTCGATGTATATAAGTAAAATCTAATTTTCACAGTGGTTGGTATGTTTCATTCTGTTTGATGTTTAACTAATTGAAATGATTTAACTAAATAGTAAGTAATATGTTTGCTTGTATTAACAAATAATTAAAATAAGTAGTGAAAGTACAAGTACAGACCAAACTACAAATGGACATAAAAAATGCATTAAAGTCTTTTCATATTTTTGATAAGGTTTTTTAGGCCGCTTTCAAAGGAATAACCTCACATGGCATTGTTGGTTGTTGACATTACACAACATTAATATAATTAATGAATAATTATAAGTCACTACCTATTACCAACAAATGCTCAGCATGACTGTATTTTCTTTTCATACTTAATTTTATCATGTATTAATGAATGGAGAGTCAATCGGAAATAGTTTCTACATCACCTATTCAGCTAGATTAATGCACATTACTTCAATCGAGAGTCTATTACAAACAACTTCGTACACATCACTCTTCTCAAATCCCAATTATGAAATTACATCTGATTAATGTGTTACATGAGCCAAGAATCTATCAGAAATAGTTCTCTATCTTCACAAGATAAAGGTAGGACTGCATACACACCACCCTCCTTTATAAACCGCACTTATGAGATTACACTGATATATTGTTATTGTAGTACTATTTCCAACAAATAAAAATCTTAAAAATCAGAAGCAAATCTTAAAGAATCCAAAAAATATGCAATGAGTTGTAACTACAGGTCATCTCAATTATTTATACAGTTCATCACACCTTCAAAAAAGAATACATCAATATCTATTAAAAAAAAACAGCTCCATTTCAACTACCAACCAGATCTTTAATAAAACTCTGTTGCTACTGGAAAATAAATTCAAAAAAAATAAAATAAAATGAACAATTTATCTTCACTGAAGAACTCCAAGAATGAACAAAGTAATCGAAATGCTCAATCGAAAACGTAAAAGAAAAAAAATTGAAATAATGTGATGGAACTATTTTTTTCCTTGTTCAATTTCATGCAGTTTGCACTTCTGCATCATTGTCAATGATGTCACCACCTCCAGAATCCATACGACAGAGTTCTTCAACGCGACTAGTGACCTCGGCCATTGAAGGGCGTCTGTCCGGGTACTGAGCAGTGCAATCAACTGCAACTTGCAAAAGCTGGACCATGTCCTCCTCGACATTTTGGTACCGAAGGAGCTCGAGGTCAAAGACTTCGGCTGTCCATTCCTCTCGTACCACTGATTGCACCCATCTTGGTAGGTCGACACCTTCCTCATTCATTACCGAATGTGTGGGAGCCTTCCCTGTTAGAAGTTCCAACAACAAGACGCCAAAGCTGTAGACATCTGCTTTCTGGGAGACTTTACGAGGGTCAGTTACCTCTGGTGCCCTGTAACCTGCAACACGGTTGGGAGTTGATGATGGACCAACGAGTTGAGCAAGGCCAAAATCTGAAACACGGGCCTCGTATGATTTGGTGAGGAGGATATTGGATGACTTAATGTTGCCATGTGATACTGAGGGCCCTTGTGCATGAAGGTAGGTGATCCCGTGTGCAGCTCCAAGAGCAATGCCAGCTCTTGTTTCCCAATTCAACGGTGTCCTACCTGCTCCTTTGTTGCCTATAGAAAAGACAAGTTGAATGACAAAACTATTGTGACATGATATAGTAGCAGTGGAATATACCGAATAAAGCACCCAAATAATTCATAGTTTTTACACAACATATAGTCAATAAGTTAACAAAGGTACATTTGGCTTAAATCCATACAAACAGATTAAATGTTAAATGATCTTGTTTCGTCCTGTTGAACGCAGTGAACCTGTCCTACACATATATTCAATTTTACGACTTCTTCCTAAACTCTTCCAACAACATACCGAATGAGATCTCACAAGTGAGGTCTGTGGAGGGTGAGATGCACGCAAACCTTACCTCTACCTTCTGTAGGTAGAGAGGTACTTTCTGATAGACTCTCGGGCTTAGGAATCTAAAAGTTGTGCAGATCACTTGTGGATAAAGTATACATTCAATCTAAATGATGAACACGAGTTTGAACAGCAACAATTGGACATTGTAAAGCCATTCCAGGTTGAGTTATATATAAAACATGTCAGATATCATATTCACTAAACACAATGTTCATCACATTAGATTACGATAAAATCTGATTAAACATGAACAACAATGCAACAACAGCACAATAATGTAAAAAAAAAACATAAATTTTAGTGGCTGAACACAATTGGGCACAATAATGCAACTACAACACATCAGCCAAATGCAGCAACTTTTACACAACAGCACCAGTTCAGTAACAGAATAACAAGATCCAAGAAAACAAATGATCACCCAAACTTACTAGCCTCATAAAATTAGCAAAAACAGTTGATGTTACTGGGACTCGTGTTTCGATCCTCCAACTATACACTACTTTTGGAGGATCCAGGATCCGACAAGTACCACATTTTAAGAGTCTAGGCAACATAGAAAGCAGCAGTATAAGTGTCAATCAGAGAACTAAAATTTGCAGATCATGTAAATGGTAAAGAACAGTACAGCACTATAATGACATGATTCGATAGACGCTCGATTCAAGCAAAAGCATAACAGCAATATAATGACATGAAAAAGAATGACAGAAAAAAGAAGTTATTTTTCTCACCATGTAAAAGTGCAGAAAGGCTTCCCATTGAGATGTAATCATAAACAAGAAGCTTCTCATCTCTGCTATAATAATAAGCTCTCAAAGGAACCAAATTCTCATGATTCATTTTCCCAACATCTTCAATTTTCTCTCTAAACTCCTTCTCAGGTACAGTAACATCTCTCAATCTCTTCACAACTAATGTAATCCCTGATTCCAAAGCAGCTTTATAAGCAGTACCAAATGTCCCTTTTCCCAAAACTTCAGCAGAAGCTTTCAACAAATCATCCAAATTGAAATTTTTAGCCATTTTCCCAAAAAATACCAAACTTTTTCCATCATTTACAACAGCCTCAGCTTTACCTTTATCCTTATTACCCCCTCCAACACCAATAGCTGCAATTGCACTACCCAAGAATCCATCTTTTCCACCATTACTCTCAACCCCTCTTTCTTCAGGCATTTCAACTTCAACCTGCTTACTAACAGCACCAACATCAGCAGATCTTGTTTCTTTTTTACCCCTTTTTCTACAACAGAAAAACAGCAAACAAAGAAGCAAAAGCAAACCAACAACACAACCAATTACTATACCAGCAATTGCTCCACCAGAAAGTTTCTTCTTTTTACCTTCTCCAATACTACTAATACTACTACCATCACATGAATCAAGTGGCTTACCACAAAGTGAAGTACCCAAAAAAGCTTCCTTGGGTTGACCCGCAAGTTTACTAGGAATTGACCCGTTTAGCTGATTATTCGATACATTGAACTGAACCATACCAGGTAAATTCAGATCCGGTATCTGACCCGAAAACCCATTTCCCTGCAAGTAAAGTGTACCCAAACTAGTCAAATTGTTGAAAGATTCCGGTATTGAACCGGAGAAATTGTTATGAGCAAGATTAAGCCGGACAAGATTGGTAAGAGAGAAGATTGAATCAGGAATTGGACCGGAAAATAGATTATTTTGAAGGTACAAGTTACGCAAATCATGAAGTGAAGTAAACAAGTCCGCCGGAATAACACCGGAAAGTGCATTATACCGGAGACTGAGAAAGTTCAATTTAGTCAAATTTGAGAAAAGCCCAGGTGGGATTTGGCCTAAAAGTCCCATTCCAGGTAGATGAAGCTCTAAAACAGAAGATTTATCAGGTGAACAAATAACACCAGGCCATGAACAAGTCGGACTTGTAATGTTCCATAAAAGTGAACGTCCACGAAGAGCAGAACGGATAGATAAAAGGGTAGCTCGATCGGAAACAATGTCGGAGTTTGTCGGCAAGAAAAGAGTGAAAATTGATACAGAAATGGTGAATAAAAACAAGATTTTTGAGCTCATTTTTTGAAGATTTTGGGTAAACCCAAAACCCCCAAACAGGATTTTTTTTACTGGGTAATTTGATTTCTTGATTCAATTCTTGTTCAAAGGAGTGGTGAACATGTTGTTCATCTTCTTGTTGGTTGATTTTGAGAGAGAAAAATGGACTGTGTCTACTGTGTGTGTCTGAGCTGGAGAAGATAAAGAAATACTACTAGTTGGGAATTTGGAAAGTTATGAATTTGATTATGGTATATATTATTTATTTAATATAAAATTAATAAAATGGGTGAGGTTTTAATTTTACTATATAATATTTATTTTTTTAAAAGAATAAAGTGATTTAAAAAAAATGATTTAGGTTGGAATTGTCGGTGAAACTTGTATGAAGAGAAAGTAGACTTATAAGAAATTGTCTCACGAGTGAGATCTGAAGAGTATATAATGGGTATGTAGAGAGGAAAGAGAATCAATAGTGTATACGCAAATTTTACTTTTATAGGAGTATATATCTTAGATAGAAAGAAAAGATTTGGGGTTCGTTTTTATTTTATTTTTAGAGAGGAATGATTTCCTCATTTATTTTCTAGAGATTTCCTACTAAAAGCAACGATGAAAAAGAGGTAAGCGGTAATAACAACAAGATAATAGGATAATTAAGGCTAAAGAAATAATAAATAGTGATAAAAATTTAAGAATAAAATATTACAAGAATGATACTCGATCCTAATTCTCAATCACCACACACTACTATTAAGGGTCAAGTATTTAGTGAATTAAAGTCATATCGTATTTTACCTAATCATCTCACTTCAAAACTTTTTTGATCCATCTCTATACCTTCCTAAGTCCACTATATATGACAAACCTCTCACATTTTCTTACCACAATATTTACACATTTGCACTTCGCATGTCTAAACCATCTCAATCTCTCTACCCGCATCATTATTATTAACATCTTCACTCCTAATTGTATCTATCTTAATATGGTACACATCCATCTGAACATTTTCATCTATATTCTATACTATTCTCATTTTCAAAACATGAGAGTCTTAGGTTGGCCAACACTCAACTCAATTTCATATAATGAAATCGAAGATTTATCCTATTGAACTGGATTTATAGAACAACCATAGTAAAAAAAATAAAAAATTCATAATTTATTCGTCATAATGTTAGCTCGAAATAAATTTAAATGAAGGATCATAATAAATGAGAATTCATCTAGTCGATATTAATATATTTAGGAATTACTTGTCATTGTTTTCCCAAAAATTCTATACATCACATGGTAGTTCCAAATATTTGAACCACTTTGTAACTAAAGATGAAAAATGGAATGTTTTGGTAATTCTAAATTATTTGAAACTTTATAGTGACAATATAAAATGAATGAATGAATGATGGTAAGTTTTAGTATAAATTTTCTATGCTCATGTAAGTAATTAGAGTCGATCGATCGATAAATCTAAAAGGATCTAATTATAAGCCTGATTGAATATTATTTATTCACAATTTTATACATTTTTTGTGTGGAGAAAAAATATTTCAATAGATATTTGTTTATTATAAAGTATAATCTATAGAAAAAGTCAAATTAGTAAAGTATATTCTTCACTCTAAAGAGTGACAAATGGACGATGAGAATCATCCTCGCAAAATGCTCAAGTAATATTCTGTATCAATTAAGTTGAACTATAAATATTTTTTTATATTTAATCAGAATTTTAACGGTCTCGATTCAAGTTTTACGATACAATTGCTTTATAGTAAGAATCGTTTTACTCCTAGATGGATTTTTTTCAACGTAAATTTCGATTAGCTAAGTTCCAAATACAGAATTTGAGAAAAAAAGAATTATATCAACTTGTATTATTAATTCATTTTTGTCTCACTGGAAAGGCAATAGTAATAATAATAAAAATAATTCAAAGAACGTTCGAACAGATAGGAAGGTAACATGTCCAACGTATCTCTACAGCTGTCATATAAAGTTGGAAATTTTATAATTAAACTTTTACAAAGTATCCTTTTATAACTAAATAAAAAGTCAATAATAATATTTTGTCCGTTTGAAAAGGAAAAAAAATGAGATGATTCACGTAATAATATATATATTCAGTATAATAGTATAAATAAAATTTGGGGATGGTAATTTTATATGCAAATATATAATTTTATCCTTGTTTTGAAAAGTAAAAAAGTTGTTTTGATAGACTCTCGGCTCATGTAAAACATATTAAAAATAATATGAAAAAAATAAATTAGGTCAAAGAAGTCAGGTAGAAAATAGTAGTAAAAAAATAAAAGATAACATGTGTTCGAAAAATAAGACAGTATAAGAGCAATAATAGTAATAATATTGATACGATAAACTAGACAATGCTCGACTACCTGCTACAACCTTCTACCCTGATCCTCTTTCTCAATATCCTCCAATCTAGAGTCATGTCCTCAGTGAAATGTAGGTGTAACATGTCCTACCTAATTATCTATCTACAATACTCCTTCAACTTTTCTCTATCTCTCCTTAGGTTCATCATACGTTTATATATTCAACCTCTCACACCACTTTACTGAATCTGTGCTTCTTCTCTTCACACAACTAAACCATCTAAGCCTTATATCGATCTTGTACATCATAAGGGCACCCACTCCCTCACTGTCGTGAATATCTCCCCTACTATGTTCACACATCCATCTCAACATTTTTGTATATTTTGAACACTTTTATCTTTAAACGTCTACACAACACTCTATCTCATACAACATATAATTTATTTAATAATCACATTAACTTAATTATCTTTAAATTTTGGTGGTACATTCTTGATTCTTATAACTTTCTTTCATATTTATACAATGTTGAATTTAAAATGAAAGTTTGGTGCACTAACCATTTATTATAAGCAAGGTTCAAAAATTAATCAAACCAAAAAAATCTACTATATACAACTTTACTTCGTATATCTATGAGATACCATTTTAAAATAATAGATGCAACACGAGAAATTCCCAAAAAAAATTATAATTTTATAAAAGCTAAAATATAACGTCTCCTCTATCAATAATCAATAAATAACAAAATCATAGGTTTGTATACCATTATTTACAAAGCTAGTTATTAATATTAAATAATTTCTCACACCGTTGGTGAGAATTCATTTATTTCCGTTGAATTTAATCAACGCAACGGGACCATTTGAGATCAGACAAAATGTTTTTTTTTTTCATTTAATTCTCTCTTTAAATTCACGTAAATTGTTGACTTTAATTATATTGTTAATTAGTATATTAATAAATTTTAAATTATGATAGGAGTATATCTTATGGTTAAAGAAAAAGACACTGTATCTTATGGACAAAAGACAAATCTACCTCCTATAAAATAGAGACAAAAATAAAGATTACGTGAGATTCTAAATTAATTAACGCGGCAAAAAGAAATAGAATATAATAAACTATAGATGGTAACGGTCTCAAGCTAATATATAATAATATTTAAATTTAAAATTAAAATTAAAATATTAAAAATATTGAATTTACGTGAACTCATAAGTTTTAGAGTTGCCTAATATGCTGATATCCTAGCAAATAAAGTCATTATTTGTGTTAATATTCGAATTTGTTAGTATGAGAATCTATGAAAGAACACTTTCAAATGTCACTTCTTCCTTCGGCATATATCTTGAGAAGGATATCCTTTTAAGATCGAAATGCCTATTCAAACATTTGTGGACACATACAACCGAAAACTTCAGCTTTATTAATAAAATTACTTGAAAAAAAATTATTACGATACCCCCAGGCCTAGCTCGAGTGGCAAAAGATGGAGGATTTGTGGCTTAGATCACAGATTCAGGCCCACACTATGCAAAGCGAAGCCCGGTATTTAAGTGGAGAAAGGTAGAGGGGTTGTGACGGATTTCTCGGTTATCAAAAAAAAGTAAATTATTACGATCATCAATATGAACTTTGCTCAACATTTGATTGAAATGATTGAAAGAGCGGGTCACAAATGGATTTCTCGAGGTTACACTATAGTTTTGCCTCTAATAAATTGTGATTTACTCCAAATGATCCAGGCTGGATAATTAAAAATCCAAGTTGTTCATTTATTTTATTATTAAATCTACAAGTAACGTTGTCACCGTCATAAAAAGTCACTTGTTTTCCTCATTTTGGATTAATTTTAAACAGTAAATAAAAAATTGTATAATATTAAAATAATTTCCAACCAAATTTAAGACAGAGAATTGACAGCTTCTTAGAAAAGAACTTGAGATCAGATACCAATAAAAAAATTGCGCCGATTATTTAGCTGTTTTTAGATTCGTGTATCGATACTATATGATTAAAATAAAAATAAAATAATTAAACCTTTTAAAATATTTAGAATATTTGATTTATGAATTGTATAGAAAGTTTAAGGTAAACCAAGTTAGAGTGTGATTGATTTTGTCCAATTGTTGCAATTTCGTTCATTCATGGAGTCAAGTTACAAAATCTCTCGTGTCATTCATTGTATGCTTAGTTATTGTGATTTCTGATTAAGGATAAAAAAAAATAAAAAATCATCATAAGAGTCCGTTCCACTTTCCTTTTAAAAAAATAATCTATCTATTACCCGAAAAGAATTGAAAGAGGAGAAGAAGGGAGATCGAATTCACATTATTGTGAAAAAAATTATCGTCTATAACACTAAGTTATAAGTCCTAGCACGTTGGCCCGTTACACTTTCCATCAAGGTTTTCGCATGAGGGACCTAGATTATTTATTGTTTCCATGAAAGTATAAGTGAACAGTCAATTATTATTGAGAAAATTTAAAAGAACCGAGTCTAAACAATATGTATATCTACTTATTACGAAACAAAAAAATAAATGTCTTGGTAAGCTTATATCATTATCGTAGGTTAGTGTATGGTTAGAATTTCCCTTTCTAAATCATACCTTTAATTGTACCTTGTAAGTTTAAAGTTACTCCACATAAAAATTATAAAGTAAGGAAATCATGCAATAAAAGTTATAATTTGGGTTACAATTCGGTAGACAAAGCATTTTATATTAGCAGGATTTGAGAAAGGGTTATAGACATGCATATTCTACTTTAATGCAAGTATTATTGACTATTTTCACAACTTAAATTTGTAACCTATAAATTACACAATTAAAATTTTACTGTTACTATTCTCGAATGAAAAGTAACTAATTTTAGTGAAACTTATTCTTGTTCAATATTCATCGATGGAATTAGGCCTAATTGTATAAAAATTTCTTGTGATTCCCCTTCTTTATTTTGGACTTTCTAAAATTTTATGACTGCTACAACAGTGGTTGATGGCACTAGATAATGGAGAAGAATCCAACTTTAAAAATTAATTTATTATGAAAAATGCTTTTAATTAAAAGTATTTTTTAAATAACGATTTAGGTTTGGTTAATCAATTTGAAAGGTTTTCTTTAGAAGTATTAGACAATAATTTGTATTCGGATAATGTTGAATGCTTCTCGAAAAATGAGTATACTCATTTTTTAGCTTCTGAAAAATAATTTTTACTATTATTCAAAAATACTTATTTTTTCTAAAAACTTAATCAAACACTTCAACTCTAAAAAAATAAACACTGAAGTTAATTTTAATCACCACATTTCAATCTCGAATTACTTAAAGTTTGATTATAAATATTCACTATTATTCATATATATTACTACACAAAAGAAAATTAAATTTTCAATGAATTTTATTATTTAGCGATATAAGTTGTTTATATAATTTATATAGTGTGTATGTTACATTTAATTCAACCTAATTAAAGTATTAGCAATGAAATAACAAATAACAATTCCTACTAAATCAGAAAAGAAAAAAGAAATTAATTCATGCAAATTCACAATAAAACAAAGCTACGCAGCCGCAATTGCCAAAGAAAAAGTTACAAAAGAGAGTGGAAAATGTAATTGAGTCAAAAGGTTGTTTCTTCCCATTCTTAATAGTAAGTTTTGAATTTAAATTTTGAGAATAAAAAAAATTCTTAATTAGAAGTGCACTCCCAAATGAGCCTTACACGATATAAGTTCAGATTAATCAAATTTTAATGTGAATATAAAAAAAAATTAAAAAAATCAAAAGATTGGAGAGCTTTCGATCAATTGGAATATTGAAACTTTAGAAATTTGGACGGCGATTGTAACCATAATGAAAATAATGTCTAAAGTTGTGAATTGTGATGCGGTGACAAATGTTATGTTATTTTTAATTAGAGATTTTAACTTTGAGTTTAAAAACATAAAAATTACCTTTTGTAAGACATATTTTTAGTCAAAAGTGAATTTTTACTATACAAAATTGAATTAATTGAAGCTTAAAGAAGGTATCAAATATCGAGTCGGAAAAATGATAAAGAGACTTAGGAACGACATAGCGTATCAATTACATGTTAGTTGCCATTTTTTTGTTCTTCTTTTGTCACATTGATTGGAATTGAATTTTTGTATGTTAAATATATATTTTTTTTAAAGTTTTTGTATGTTAAATATAATTTTTTTTAAAGTTTTCTTTCATGTAGGCCCTATAATTTAAAATTATTAGTTTCCTATATTTGTTGAAAAGAATGTTTAGTATATATTGTTAAATATTAAATCAATCAAATTAACAACATTTCAACTACAAATTTGTTATGATAGCTTATATGAAACATTACATCCAATATTCAGAAGACTCATCATAATAAAAGATATTTTTGCTATACCAATCCATATGTTTAATTTGGACATGAAATCAAATTAGATACGTTATTTTGGATAAAAGTGTACTATAAACTATAGTTTAATTCATACTTGCACAATATTATAGAATGTGACAATCTACTTTAGTCTCAAAAAGGACACACATTGAGGTAAATAGACTTAGATCGAACCTCTCTATGTCAACAGATTTTGACTCTTCACAAGTGGATTCGTCTTTCTACACTCATTTTCTCTAAATTTCCGCTTATGAGAATATATTGAATATGTTATAATTCTTGTTAATTCGTAAAGTGTGTTAGACAAGTTGACTCGAACCTTTTCTTGTACCGTTAAGGGCTTTCTCCTCTCTCTATTATTTGCATTTACATCATTCAAGAGTAAGTAACATAGAGCAATCAAGGAAAAATAATTAGTGTTCCAACCATGTATGCTATTGTATTTCTAATTTTATTTATTAAATCTCTCCTCAATTAAATTAGATAAGAATCCTAATATTTTGCTGATTTATCATAAATAATTTTTCCCTCCTAAACCCATATAAAATAGGACATATAAAATAGGACTAAATATTCTATTAGATTCTTTTAATTACCAACCTTAACGTATATGGATTATGATAAAATAATATACAAAAGGGTAAATTTCTTAGTTTTTTCATACTCACTCATCACTCTTCTCCAATTATATTTTTTTACTTTTCTTTGATTATTACTTTTCTCCACTTATATTTGTTAAGTTTTTTTTGGGAAGAAGGGAAGGAGAAGATTTGGACATAATACATTATCCACCCTATTCCGTGCAACTATTGTTTGTCGTTGATATAGCTCACATAGAATACGCTAGGTATCCAAATCATTGTAACCTAACAAGGAATAATACAAATACATCAAATTTTCTATAAATTAATATAGGTGGGATCATGATATTTTATTATTTTATAGAGATATTATTTAATCGATAAATTAATATTTATTAATTTGAAACTGATTTGAGATTTAATGAAGGTTAATTTTGATTATATCAAAATTATTGTATCTTGCTAATTTATATATCATATTTATTGATTTTACGTTTAAAAAAATATTATACATAATCATTGTATCTTACTAATTTATGTATCATATTCATTAATTTCACAAAAATATTAAATAATTGTCCAACCCATAATATTAAATATTGAAGTTTTGGATATGGTTTAAAGAAATTTCCTATGTTGCTTATATAGTTTTTTTCTCACCATCATACATTGAATGTTTTTAATAAAAATACAATGAATAATAATTGATTATTATGAAACAATGAACATTATGTATTATTTTTCAATGAATTGAATTCTTGAATTTCTTGACAATGAGCAGAGATAATTGTCCAGCCTATTATAGAAAAATTGAACGACTACAAAATGTTGAATTGTTTTTCTTGCCACCCAACATGACATTCAAAATTCAACCTTGTGATGCTAGGATAATAAGAGCTTTCAAGATATATTATAGTAACAAATTTTATCGTAGGATATTAAAAGGCTATGAGGTGGGACAAACTGATTCAACAAAGATTATTTGGATGCTATCAATTTTGCAATCCTTGCTTGGACAACAAATGCTCAACAAGAGACAATAACAAATTGTTTTTGACACTGTAAAATTACCCCGAGGGATTTAATCTCAGAGAATTTGAATGAACTCACTTGTGAAAACGCCATTCATGAACTTGAGATATGATTAATGATCTCGGTTACCACAATAAAATGGATGTCAATAACCTATTGGATTATCCGGGTGAAAGTGATACATGTTCAGAGGTTCAAAACTTAGAAGAAATTGTGAATACCATCGGATAAAAAAATGTTGATGATGAAGTTGAAGATGATAATATACCTTTGGAACCAGTTACACATAAGGAAGAACTTTTCACATCTAGAACTCTTTACAATTTTATGGTGCAATTCGAAAAGACAACACCGGAGCTCTTGGATGCAATAAGAAAAGTTAGAGATGAGCTTCAACTAGATTTAAATTTTAAGAAAAAACAGAACACAATAGAATCATATTTCACTAAATTGTCTTAGATATATTTATACTTTTAAAGAATTATTAATTTATGACATTAATGGGTCCATATATTTATATAGGGGTCTTCTGGAAATGTATTATTTTATGTATAAATTATAGGAACCACATATTATAAGTACTAAATAATATCTTTATCTTATTACCAAAAATTCTTATCATTAAATAGCGTGGTGCACGAGATACATTAGGTTTGATACATTCCACATAGCGGGATATATAGCGTTGTGCACGGGATTCATTAGGTTTGATCCATTCCACATAGCGGGATACATAGCGTTGTACACGGTATATGCGAGATACATAGCGTTGTGCACGAGATACATAGCGTTTGATACATTCCACATAGCGGGATACATAGCGTTTGATACATTCCACATAGCGGGATACATAACGTTGTGCACGGGATACATAGGTAAATAAGGAATTTTTGAAAATTTTGAAATAAATAGGGATAAATGGATATTAAGGTAAGTAAAAGAGTGTAGTTAAGTAATTTATCCTTATTTTATTATCTTATCGAAATTGGTGATTTTTTCCATTGGCCCAAATCGGGACCAGAGGAAAATATTATTTTAGAGAAATTATTAATTTATCGAGTATTAATTTATAGAGGTTTTACTGTATTGCGAATTTGTAAATTTGTAAAAATCGAAAAGAATAATTGCAATGTAATTTTTTTTTAAAAAAAATGTTTGGAAATCATATCTTACATTATACTTAATTCGTTATTTCGAAAAATGGTTATATTTGTCCTTGTACATTTAGAAAAGTGTTATATTTATTCTTAATCATACTTTCTTGATATATTCGTGCTTGTCATCCAATTTTGGATCCATATTTTTCCTTGGATAGTTAACAGTTAAGTATTATGTCACCACTTTTATTATCCTACATGACGCTTACACAGCTCCTACATGAATATATTTTTATTTTATCCGACCACTTAAATAAAACCCGACCCACCCAGTTTGAAAAACCCGTTAACCCTAACTCCACTACCTATACAGTACCCACCCAATTTGATAATAGATTCAGAGGAGCTAGCTACTAAAAACCTACTCCTCTACTTAAGCAAGACATGGAGTTTGCAAAGGATGGTTTCTCTGTTAATTTTAATTTTGCTCGTATTTAGGTACTGGAGTTAGGGTTAACGGGTTTTCAAATTGGATGGATAGGGCTTTATTTAAGTGGGTCGGATAAAATATCAAATAAAAAGTAAATTTTTAATTATAATAAAAATATATCCACGTAGTAGCATTAGCATAAGAAAATTGGTGACCTAATACTTAACTGTTCAAGGGGAAATATGGACCCAAAGTTGGATGGCAAGGTATCAAAAAAGTATGACTAAGGATAAATATAACCATTTTCTAAAAGTTGTATCGTATCATTTAAATCCATCATTAGGTGACAAAAATAAACTCATTTTATGTAACAACCAATTTGATGTGTGAGCACTTCATTACCTTACAATTTTCTTGTCGTTTTGTCTTTATTATTTAATAATCAGATTTCATTTTGTATCCTACCTTTTCATAGTATTTCTACATTTACCCTACTTTTCTTGTAGGTTTATTTTTCAAATTATGGAATGTGTGACATTATGTAACGAGTAGAATAATACAATCTATCTAAACATTGTATTCATTAAAACAATACAATAGGATATATTATAAAACAATATGTAACAAGATCCAAACAAAGTGTTAAGAGGAACATGTAACACTACTTTCTCCTTCCTTGAATTGTTTCAAATACTCATTCTTTTGGAAAATCACCAATTCATGAATTTCATCCATAACTACAAGTTAGCCATCCACTTCCAATCAAAGAAAATCCCCAGGGTAATCATTCTCAAAAAAAATCCCCAGGGTAAGCAACACTAGATGATGTTTCAAACAGCAATCAACAAGTAAGTAAATAGCATGATCCCAGAAATCACCAGATTATGACAACACTTGCTCAGTTTTCAACGTCGATCTCTAGTAATCAACGACAAGGATGCCATAGTATAACAATAACAGTGTTGAACCCAGAGGGTATGCAATGAATCCTTGAAAGGTCCAACGCTCACAAAGAACTGGAAAAAAGTGTTCAAGACATTGAAAGGTCTTTCGGGCACTAATAGATCACTAAATTATTGTAAAACTAACATTGTATCAACACTTAATCCCTTCGGCCTTCCTTAAATTGCTTCCGATACTCATTCTGTTAAGGCCAAAATCACCAGTTGATGAAATAACATCCATAAACTACAGTCTACAAGTTAGCAATCCACTTTCAGCTAAAGAAAATCCAAGAGTAGGCAACACTAGTCAAGAACTATACATGCAGCTAACATATCTCCAACAACGCAAACAACAATTAGGAATTGTACACAGAAAATAAGAAGTAGTGCAATGTATGCAACCACCATACTTGCAACAACATCATCGAGGAACACATTTAGCAAAGGTCTGTACTCATTCATTTGCACCCAAATAATCCACACGAGATACTAAAAGATGTATAAATCAAGTACTGATTCCAGCTAAACCCCAATTCAACAATCTCTAATCATATATCATCCCGCAGCACCAAACAACAAGAACACTATGATCAAGCACTATTAACACAACATCAACTACTTATCATCGCAGTCCACTATTTGAATCCATAATAGTAATTCTGCTCCGATTAGACAGATTCATCCATTGCTCAGTTACAACAACAACATACTTAATCTAGTCCCAGTTTTGGTGAGAGTAAAGCGTACGCAAACCTTTACCCCTATCTTGTTGTTTCCTATAGACACCCTCGAAAACAGTGCAAAGAAGTAACAGTAAATACAAGAGACAACAGATAATAACAAAACAATATGATAATCGAGATACAAGGAAAATCAACATATAGTAACAAAAATCGAAGGATAAGAAACTACAGGATCAATATTACGACTACTAATACGAGCGCGCAGTCAGACAACGCACTGCTATCTACTAGCATGCTCAATAATAACATCAAAATTTAAAATTTTAGTTAAATTAGCATAGTAAAATAACATATGTTAAAGAGATACCGAAAACTTCCTAGATGATCCAAATTAAGCAATTACACCATAAGAACTGGAGCTTAACCGACCCGAAAACAAAAGATCCAGAAACCCGATCCATCAAATCAAACCGGATCGGATCAATCCGAAGCCTTCATCTTCTCCACCCGCTGATTCAGCTGCTCAATTTTCACAACAAGGCCAGTAACAAAGTACAATAACCAATAGAACACCAGAGCACAGGCGATCAGAAGAGCATTACGCTGAGACTTCATGATTGATTTCTGATGACGAAGGTACTCCGATGGAGAACAAGATTCAGATTCACAAGTGGGTCGGGTCTCGTATTTCCAGTAGATATCCATTAAGAGAAAGAGGCAAAAGGGTACAATGGAGAGAAATGGCTTGAGGAGATTCCGGGTCACGGAAATTAGCCCTTTGCGAAGCGGGTTAAGACCCGGAACCGTTAATAGAAGCAGCATGATGGCTTCGGCTCCGGCGGCGTAGCCGAGAACAACCCATTCCAACGCCATTGATGTGGAAGAGAGAGATTTGAATTTTTGAGGTGAAAATGGAAAGTGATGAATTGATGAATTTGGAAAGTGGAATTGATGAAGGGATTTGTTATGGGCCTTAAATTGGACTGGGCTTGGCCCAATGGACTTAAGTCTTTCTCATAATGGCCCAATATAATTACTGTTGGTTAGAATCCAAGAAAGGGTAATGGTGCAACTCCATATTACGAGGACACGACTCTAGAAAGGAGTGTATGTCACGTATTATGGTGGAAGGTTAGTAGTAAGGGTAGAGTGTTGTCTTGACTTGCGAGGTTTTAGGATTGTTAGTGTGTATCGATAGTATTGTCGTATACTCATAGTTCTGATCGTATGTTGTTTATTGTGTTTTGATATTGCTCTTTCTTGTAGACTTTATATTGTTTTTCTTATTAATTGCTTACTTGGTTTGATGCACGTCAACTGAGGGTCTTTCGGAAACAGTTTCTCTACCTCCATGAGGTAATAGTAAGGTATGTGTACACTCTATCCTTACCTGACTCTACTTAGTGAGATTTCACTAGATATATTTTTTTTGTTGTTGGAGAATCCAAGAAAGGGTCATTTGCATTTTTGACCCTACTTTGTATTGATTTTTAATTTTTGTTCCTCAAGACAAATAATTATTTTACGAGGCACAAATTTGTCTTTTCGCATCATAATATACCGTAAGTTATGCCTCACGCCCCGAAAGAATTTAGGTCAGTTAAGTATAAGTTCAATTGCTTAGGGCAAAAAGGAAACATTAAAAACCAGACTTTTGAAAGACAAAAGTGCAATTTTGTACTAAATATGTAAACATACTAAATTTTGAATTCAAATAGTAATGCTTGAATATTCAAAAATTCAGTACTCATAAAGTTGAAAACTTGAAATCTTGACTTCGTCTTAGCGTTTTCGTAGTGGTTTTTTTAAAACTTTAGTGTGCCTTTGGATGATTGCTCAATTTTTCCAAGAATAAAGATGATGACTTTTTTTTCTACCTATACATGATTGATGTAAAAGCCATTTCTATATATGTATGTATGCACTTCTTTTGCCATTAATTTCATGCTTTAATTATTGGTCTATAAGTTTTGGCAAAAAGTTTCATGAACATGCATGCAATTAAAGGGAGAATATACAAGAGTGATTCATTATATTCCCTTCACCTTTATGTGTGACATGATAAAGAATATTAAATCACTTTATTCAAAAGATACTAACATGTCGTCCACTAATATTTTCGGTGGGTCGTATGTGTTATTTGTAGTCGATGAAAATATAATTACAGTTAAAAAATAGATTATTTTCTGGCTAAAGTATAAATACTTTACTTTTTTAAAGGAGATTCAAGTTTACGGCAATAAAATAAAATCTTCATTAATTCAAGAATGGAATTGAAAAAAAAAATTCCCATTAAATAATCAACTATACTTTCTTGATTAATTTGAACTTGTCTAGATTCATACTGTATAATTTTGTGGTCCAATATTTTATTGGAGACAAATAAGAGGACCTCTTTAGTTTGCTATACATTTTTAGCACTTTCAAAGTAGGGTAACAGTAATATTATTGGAGAAATTCAAGCCACATTATGTTCCTTTTAGAAGGGTGATTTATGCAAATTTATACATACATTGGGATGAATGGACTTAAAAGAAAGTAATTGGTATCTCAAAATAAAGTTTTGGGAAAATGCAAAAGTTACCTTTTAAATTTGTCCCCAAAAAAAGTCAATTTTTTTGTTTGAGAAAATAAGTAAAAGAATTAATTTAACCTAGTTGATGGCTAGGAAACCTACCTCATGTTCCGGGGCGAACCTAGAGGTAGTTGAGGGGTTCACCCGAATCCCTTCGGTAAAACATTACATTGTATATATAAAATATTTTAAAGAATTTTTATGTCTATATATTGATTTTGAACCTCTTGAACATAAGATTAGAGGTTAGCTTAATGGTTGTGGGGGTTCAGAACTCACCTGCTCATATTATTACTTCCTCCTTCTCATTTAAGATATAATATATTAATTAAGTTGTCTATATTAATTAAAGGTTGATTGATTTTTTTTTCTTTTTAAATATTGCGCATATTTCTTTAATATCAAGGATATAGTTTGAAATGGTTATTAGTTTTAATCTTATATTTTAAATATGAGATTATTATTTTTCGAGCAACAATTAAAATAGTACGAAGGAAGTACTTAAATAACAAAATCCAACATTCACATATTTTCATATCCAATTAGTACAACATTCACAAAAAGCAAAAGCAAATTTCTTTACATCAAAGTGAAGAGTGGAATCTTAGGCATTTTCTTTTTCATTTTTTCATTTTATTTTTTGATATTACACATCCCTAAAGCTCATCTTCACTTAGAAATCTCCTTTTCAATGAAAAATATAATATAAAATAAATCTCTTTCTAAAAAGACTAAATACATAAAAAGAAAAGAGAAGGACAGGTTGATGTAAATTGTAAACCATGAAGTGAAAGGCCAGCAAAAGCATATCAAATTTGTAGAATTCATTTACAATTTATTATTTACCTGCAAAAAAAAAAGAGAGAGAGAGAGAACATAATCATTTATAATTTTATAGCAAGTGAAAAGAAAAATGCTATAAATGAGGGTAAGAAAGTAATTAAATTTACCATTTCTTCCACATATTCTTCTCATGAAAGTTAAGAAAATGATGAGAATAGCAACCCCAGCTAATAATCCAATGATAAGTGCAAATGTCTTCTCACTTTCACTATGGGAATCTGCTAATAATTTAACTAATTAGAGAGATTCAAATATAATTCATATTATGAACCTTAAACTATATAATATGAGAATAAATGTGAATATTCCTATATACCAAAAAATGTGAATATTCCTACCACCAAAGATTGCACTAGAGTGGTTAATATATACTCCTCCAAATCTTTAATCAAAGATGTTAGATTTGAGCCTTGAAAGGAAATGTCTACCTCGAAGTAAAACACCTCGACGTGAATCAAAAATAGTAGGGCTCAAAGCATGTACGAAGCCAACAAAAAAAGTGAATATCCCACTCAATGTACACTCGTATAGTACATCTATATGAGTCAAGCAGGGGCGGAGCTAGGTGGGAGTTCGCGGGTTCAAACGACCCCAATAGCTTTTCTGTAGACCCTATATTTGTACTAGAAAATTAAGTAATAACTTGTGAACCCATAACAAAATTGATTGACAATTCAACGTTAAGGAAGGGAAAGGAAATTTAGATACCCCGAACTCCTAATATTGGCTCCCCCTCTGGACTCAGTCAAGCATTTGTTACAGTGAAAATACATATTACTTGACTATGGTTAATTAAATGATATAGAAATGTGTATCTATGAAAACACACATGTTCCATTCACCGATTTAATGTGAACACTGAAAGCTGATAATTCTTTACATCGTTGGGATGTAGTTTAACCTAAAAGTCATAATTCAAAATGTACTTACCATGATGATTAGGTTTAGCATAAAGATGAGCTCCCTTAGTTGTATACCTAGCATAACATTTTCCCAAAAACATATCACCATAAACACCACCACCACACTCTTTTTTCAACCGTCCGATCGCCTCCGATAAACAATCTTGACATTGAGCCATACTCAAATCACCCACACATTGGGCCACACCTTGAACATCCTTTGACCCACCAACCCGATAAAGCCCATTACCGCCCATTAAGCTTCCCAAAACAGCATCCCTTCGGCCCATTTCATCTAAATCAAACCCATTAGACGGCCCACATTTCTTCATCACCACATTTTTATCCTCCGAGCCCAAAAAGGAAAAGTTATCGTACTTCACGAAACACCCTTGTAATTGTAGAACTCCGCCACATGTCTGTTGGCACAACTCGGTGAGTTGACTCACCGAGCGTGCTAGACATGTGGCGCAATCAGGCATGGACAAATCACCTCGGCATTGGTATATACCGTTGATCATGTCCTGTTGTGTGGACCCCACTATACTATATTTGTTGTACGATGAGTAAGTTGCTGAGTTGACTAAGGAGGTGAGCAGCGAGTTGAGATTCGACTCGTAAGGTGAGTCAGACGAATATTTTATCTGTGAGCAACCACCGTAAATAAAACCGTCAACTGATGAATCAGAGTAAATTAGAGGAAAGAAGAAAGAAAAGAAAATGTACATGAAAATGAGAAGAAAATGGAAGATTTTATACATTTTTCTCTATATAGCTATGAATAGAGAGATTGAGATATAGTTGCTTCAAAGAGTATTTATGGAAAAAAAATTGTCTTCTTTATTTTTATATTATGGTTTACTTTATGAACATATCTTAATTCTTATATGACATGCAAAAAGTTAAAGGGGAGGAAATGTAAATAGCAAAAAGTTATGGGGCAGACTTGGTAGCCTTTTGTATTAAATTAAATAATATTTCAAAAAAGTAGACGTAAAAAGGGTGCAACTTTACTTGATCAAGTAAAAGTTGTGCCTTTTTAGTACTTACCATTAAAAATAAAAATAAAAATTCTTTTTTATCCAGGAGCTCCCATTCCTTTTTGCTCCCTTGGTTACTCGAACTTACAACCTTCGATTGGAAGTGAGCAGTGCTTACCATCCGAGCAACTCCCTCTCAACAGTACTTACCATTAAAATTGAGCTAAGCAATTTAACAAATTTGTTTATTAATTTTGTATCTGTTTAGTAACAAGTTTTTATTTTTATATTACTATAAAAGATCTCCTTAAAGTTTTCGAATATCTATTTTTTTTTTAATCTTTTTATTGAAAATTTTGATTCCGTCACTGCCGCGATCTTAGTGAATCCTAAATAAACTAACTAAACATATGAATTGGAAACTAACGATTGGGATTTAACTTCTTTTGATGCATGATTAAATGTGTACGTATAATCTACATTGCGTAACATGAGAAAGTGCCTCAACCATTTACCTTATCAGTAAAAGTACTTGTACTATTAGGTTACTTCATTTTGGTACATGCCATTGAAAGTCATTTTTAATTAGATTATATATATATATAGTGTTTGTGTATGAATTTTTTGCATACGAAATTACACTATAAAGTGTTTGATGGTAAAAAAAAACACATCTAAATTATAACTATATCACAGGTTTCATATTTAAGTTATTTATTGTTTTATTTAATTACCTATCCAAAGTATCACCTTTTCGCGAGTTTTATATATTAACTATTCTTTTTTTAAAAAAAAATTACTCATCCATCTAAATTATCATTCTTTTTGCGAGTTTAATCCATACTTCAACTATATCCATTGATCTATTTAACTGCCTACCTAAAGTATCACCTTTTCGCGAGTTTCATATCTCAACTATCCATTATTTTATTTACCTATCTATTTAATCACTTTCTTAAGGGTTTTACACCTAAACTATCCACTATTCTATTTAATAACCTAGAGTATCATTTTTTTGCCAGTGTCATATCTCAACTATCCAATGTTCTATTTATCTATCTAAACTATCACCGTTTCGTGAGTTTTTTTTTTGGGGCCATTGCTATACCACTCCAAAAATAGGCTAGGCTAAGCTAGCGTTTGGCCATAGATTTTCAAATATTTTTGGCAAATATTATTTGGGCAAAATTTCACCATGTGTTTGGCCATAGTATTTGGAAAACATACTTCACTTTTTTAGAAAAAATATGGTTTATACCCATAAGTTTTAAAAACTATCAAAACTAACCGTAAGTTTGTATTACAAGTCAATTGGATCTTCGTTGCAACAAATAACAAGTAGTGTCCATGAAAATGGAGGAATGTGGTAGTTTGGAGTGAGTGCAACAAGCATCTTTCCATACAACGTGAAGTAGACAAAGCATGTGACTTTGTTACCCTGAGCCGATTGTTCATCATTTTCATCAACAACCATATCTGCACTTTCATATTCACTGAATATTTCATCACTACTTTGGTGTGCACGTAAAAAATTATGTAATAGAGCACAAACAACTACTATAGAGGGTGTTTTTGTAAAATATAAAAGTTTGGTGTATAATTTGAATTTTTAAAAGATCTCAAATAATGAGATTTGACCCATATACTAATTTTTTTTAGTATTTGGAAATTTGGGTTATTTGCCAAATTTGTAATGGCAAATTATATGGACAAACATTATTTGCCAAATTTTCCCCCCAAATTTTACTTGGGAAATCTATGGCCAAACAGGTCCTAAGTTTACCATTTCCAATTGGTAGTGCATATGTGATTGGCACCCTTTAAAATATAGCCAGGTTTTTGAAAAACTGTTTTAAGTTTAACCACTTCAAATTAATGTTTGAAGAGACAATTAGTTTTTAAGTCTTTGTTATGAACTTTTGACTAGTAGATACATAGTTATCCGCCAAGGTTTATATCACCTTGGAATTATACATACATGAATTCAATTAATTCTTGAAGAAATCAAATGGACAATCCACTATTCAATGGATTTATAACATGTTTGTATTTGTAGGCATATAAACATAAATATAATGTTTATTATGTTTATATTTGGACAGTATCTATTATGTAATACAATGTTTATATTGGACATATTGTTTATATTGGAAATATTTCCAAATGATTATAATTTCTAAGTAATGTTTATATTGGACAATATTTCAATAAAATAATGTTTTTTTTATTTTTATATTGGACATATTTTTTTTTCAAGACTCGATCCTATAGATCATCATATCGCAAAAAAGAAGAAGAAGAAGGTTTAAGCTCAAAATATATTAGTTAGGGTTGCTAATTGTTTATTTGAATTTTACGCTATTCTTGAAAGTTAAAAAATATGTGATAGGTTAGATCGAATCGACATTGATATCATTAATTATTTTACATGGTATTTTTGCTCTTGTTTGGAAATCCCACGTCATCCTACAGCATCAAACATTTGTCAAAATATTTCCCAATAGTGTTGCTTAAAATAATCACAATTAAACAAGAAAAGGGGATATAATTAATCTTCTCTTGGTGATACACACACATATGAGTAATTTTTTTGAATAATTTGCTATTATTCAAATATCACTTGCTTTATTTTACTATTAAAAACTAGAGACAAACAAATCATTGAATAAAGACAATTATATTACTCCTATTTTAAATATAATCAATTTCATTTGGAGATTCCATTTCTTGAATTGGTACAAAGTCTTACTTAGGTATTAGGATCATAAGTAAGTGGAGTAAATTAATTCTACAATAACAATAGTATTATAATCAGTGTAATCTTACAAATATTATTTTTTTTTAAAAATATTATTACAAAAAAGGGAAAAAGGTAATCTAAGAATTGCTCCTTTAATTTGGTAGGCAAGTAATGAAATACTTCGAATGTTCTTAAGCTTGTTTGTATTTATTAAATTTAGATATTTAAAAAACGTCATATTTCAATTGAGCACTTGAATGCATAATTGAAATATTCTTTTAGACACTTCCTGATTTGAATTTTGGAAAAGGTTTTGCATATATTATTATGTTACAAAAATAAAATAATCCTTTTTAAATTATACTCCATATTAGCTAGTGAGATTTGTACACTCAGTTCTAGGTCATTCGAGACGTCTAAAATTGCTGGACTACAACAACCTATTAAATTAAAAGTATCTAAAATATGTTATTTAATTATTTCGTACATCATTTTACACGCTAGAATACGTTCAAATACCTAAATAAACTATTTAGATAAATTAGTAGTATTTGCTACATGTTCCTTCTCTTTGGCATATTTTTGTCCTTTAAAATTCAATAAAATTATGGGGGGCTAGCTGCCGGGCGTACGACAATATTTTTTTGTGTGGCTTTTCACATGGTATTTGACAATTTCATTTGGATTCGATTGAATTTGAATTTGCGTATTATAGGATCTATCTTTAGTGATAAGCATAAATGATTTTTAGAGATAATTAATTAACGATAATAATTTAATTGTCACTAAACATATCTTTTTAGATGCAACTAACACTCTTTGTAAATGTTCTAAAGCCTATAGCAACATTGGATCTAATGATATACGTCAATTAACTAATGTTGGTAACACACTTTATTAATGTGCATATTTATTGCCACTAAAAGTTATTTCTGTTGTAGTAAGTACTTCCAATAGTAATTGTTTTCATTTTAAGAACCCAAACATTAAATCTTTAATTAAAAATGAGTAAATCTCAATCACCCCACCAAAACATACTTCCGATATGCATGTAGCTTAGCTTTTTTTTATTTATAAATATGGATACCAAATAGCTACTTCGTTATAATGTGTCCTCTCTCTTGTATTTTTCTTTAAAAATTCAATTTTTGTAGGAAAAAAAATGGCAAAATCCCATGAAATTGAGCACCCAATTAAGGCATTTGGTTGGGCAGCTAGAGACACTTCTGGTGTTCTTTCTCCTTTCAACTTCTCGAGAAGGTATGAATTTCGGTATTCATGGTTTTATAGTAGAAGAGTTTGTTAAATTATGAGAGATACATCGAGATCGAGTGAAATATCCTTGAACACACTCATTGTCTTTGACATGCCTCAAGCTTTTAAGAATTCTCGACAAATTTCATGATCAAGTATTTTTCGTAAGATTTCCACCATTTAATGCATCAAACTTTATTTTTACTTTTTGACAAACTTAAAGAATTGTTCAAGGATTCATCATTACATTTTAAGTTTCTAACCTTGTACATATGTATAATAATGGTACGCCGTGGTCGGTCTCAATTTGCACGTATCTCGATTAATGTATTTATTTACGTTTTACTGGATATAAGTAATAACAATAATAATCCAACCTGCTTATGCACATAGCTTAATTAATTTATACGCTAAGATATTTGTTGCTTATCATCAACATAAGTATTAATTATTTATTCCATTTGACAGATGAGAAGAAATTATTTAATGTTTTTATTTTATTGGATATGTAGGGCTACTGGGGAGAATGATGTTCAGTTCAAAGTGTTGTATTGTGGAATATGTCACTCAGACCTTCATATGCTCAAGAATGAATGGGATAATTCCAAGTACCCTATTGTGCCTGGGTAAATTAATTATTTGAAGAATATTTAAATTATGGAAAATTAACTAGTAGTATAGTATTCTTTTCTTAAATTTTACCATTATCTTACTTTGATTGTTTTGTTTATTGTTGTTGTTATTTTTCTTTCAATTTTATTATGATTGATTGCACTTTTTCTGAGTCGGTAGTCCATCGAAAACACCTTCTTTATACCGAAAAATAAGTCTCAAATCTCACTTATAAAATTACACTAAGCATGTTATCCTTGCTCGCTTAGAAAAAGGAAAATTGCATAAATTCACTCACCTTGTTTCCTCTGGCCTGCTTGTTTGTCTTTCCTTTTTGGTTTGAAACAAAACTTCCAAGGAAAATATTTTGTTTTATCTTTGATCAACCCATTTTTCTTTTTCTTTTTTCTTCAATCACCTTTTTGTTAGTGTGAGGGATAATTTAAATATTAAATTTGAGATTAACTTATTCGACAGTTAGTAGGAGTTTTTTTGTTCTAGGATTAGTAATTTTGGAATTAAAATTTGAGTTCCAACAATCTTAATTTCTTTTTCAAAAAAAAAAAAAAAAAGAAGCTCAATGCATAGGCACATTCAAAATTTAAGGAGATATTAATCCTCATCAAGGAGGGCAAAAAAAATGCTTAAATGAGTTCTATTTCAATCATTGGACCAAAAGCTTATCTTGTTAATAATTTCTGAATATATATATTTTTTATAATAATTATTAAATTTCTCAATACAAATTCTAAGTCTATATAAATATTAGTAAGGTTTTGAAAATTCGCAATAAAACTCTGAATCCGCTATTATCTTAATGCTTATATCAAATATCGGATATCGGATGAAAAATAAAATGGACCACTCGATCTTTGAAGATAAGTGCCAATGTAGGCCGAAATTTTACCACTATAACATCAACTCACAATGGAGGACTTTTGACAGTGGATAGTATTATTATTGTTTGTACCTAACTATTAATACTTGCAGGTAACATGTTATGGTCCCAAACACTATATGTGCTAGTCATAAATTCACTTGTTTTTAGTACAATCCAACATGCATATGTTATAGTAATTATTTCATTTTTTTTTGCCTTTTTGTACGATTGCTTATTATTCTGTTGAAAATAATAATTTTTGATCAAGATTAAAAATCATTTCGAATTTCAATCTTGACATGTCTAGATTCTTTCTTTTATACAATTCTTACACTTGTATAAAAATATTTAGATATCAAATCTCTGTTCAAACAATATCTTACGTGTGTTTTTATAGGCACGAGAGTGTGGGTGTGGTAACCGAGGTCGGTAGCAAGGTAGAAAAAGTGAAGGTGGGGGACAATGTAGGTGTTGGAGTACTCTTAGGATCATGTCGAAAATGTGATAGTTGTACCAATGACCTCGAACAATATTGCCCTAGCCACATTAATACATATAGTACAACTTACTCTGACGGAACCACCACATACGGAGGCTACTCCGATCTCATGGTGGCCAACGAGCATTTCGTGCTCCGTTGGCCGGAGAATTTACCGATGGAAGCTGCCCCATTGTTGTGTGCTGGGATCACAACATATAGCCCATTGAAATATTTTGGGCTTGATAAGCCTGGATTGAACATTGGTGTTGTGGGCCTTGGTGGGCTGGGCCATATGGCTGTAAAATTTGCAAAGGCTTTTGGATGCAATGTGACTGTTATTAGTACTTCTATTAATAAGAAGGATGAGGCTATTAAACATCTTGGTGCTAATTCATTCTTGATAAGTCATGATCAAGAACAAATGCAGGTATTTCTTCTCACTAGTTTAGGAGCAAATTACTTCCCTTCACACGAGTTTTCAATTTTATGAATCTTACCAAAATTTGGATTTCAGATACATGAGGCCTAATTAAAATTAAGTGTAATTTGTTTCAGATATACTGTATCCAAATGGATTCGTATGTACCTGATCCTCTGGCTGCCTCTCTCCTATCTCATTTCTTTCTCGCCTCTCTCTCTCTATGTACCTGTATTTCAGAATGTATATGGTATCCCAGATACATGTATCTAGTGTGATTCGCATGTATCTGGGATACATCGACTATCTCGCTCGCCTCTCTCCTTCTCTCGCTCGCTTATCTCCATGTTTTAGTGTATCTGACTTGAAATATGGTATGAAATTATTAATTAGTGAGACAATATGTAATTATTTCAAACTATAGAGAGAATTAGTAAATATGTAAGAATGTTTATGTAATTAGGCAGTTTTTCTTTGAAATAATGTACATGTCGTCAGATCATAATTCCTCTGACATGTTTGCTTACATTGAAACTGTATGTGAGCTAGGATTGATAGAATATTCTCTTTGTTTTGATTTATTTGTCTGATTTTGACTTGACACGGTATAATACGAGTTGTATTATTATTATTATTTGTCAGGGTGCAACAAGCACATTGGATGGAATTATAGATACAGTTTCAGCAGAACATCCAATTGCTCCATTGCTCAATATATTAAAGCCTCATGGAAAGCTTGTAATGGTTGGTTTACCACCAAAGCCACTTGAGTTGCCAGCTTGGCCCTTGCTTATGGGTAAAAGAAATAACTCGAACTTGTTAGTAAATTTTATTTCATTTAAACACTTGAACTACGATCTATTCTGATTGAGCACATGATAAAGTGTTGTTATTATCAATTACGTAGATAAGTATAACTACTAAAAATGTGTCACTTCTTTTAATCATATGCACTAGCCTCAATAAGCTGTAAGACCTCAAGCTTATTCCAGTTGAGTCTAATGTATATAATTAAAGTATATAACATATTTTATACAGTTAACTTATCTATGTGATAGGCCATGAGAACACATATAAAAGCTTTTCTATAATTTAAGCTAAAAGTATCTAATATGAACACTCTATCATGTGTTACATGGCTCATTGAAACAGGTCATAATCGAATGCCTAAATAAAATTTACTAGAAAATTTAATTGGTTGTCAATGTGTTTCGCCGATATTTTCAATATTCTTCTAGTAACATTACTTAAATTTTTATAGGTAGGAAAATAATGGGAGGAAGCATCATTGGAGGAATGAAAGAGACACAAGAAATGCTTGATTTTGCAGCAAAACATAATATTACACCTCAAGTTGAAGTTGTTTCACTAGATTATGTGAATATTGCCATGGAACGCCTTTTGAAATCGAATGTCAAGTATCGATTCGTGCTCGATATTGGGAAAACATCAAAAGCTGGGTGTAAGCTGATTTGAATATTATCGTTATGAATTTAAAATAAAACAACAAATTATGGCCAAAATATAGATTTTTGGTCATTAGGGTGGGTTTCTTATCTGAAACTTTTACCCTTTTAAGTCTTTGTTATTTTGAATTTCTAATCTTCAAATTTGTTTTTATATCTCATTTTCGCGAATTTCAGACTTCAATTATCCATTATATTTTATTTATCTGTCTAACTTATCATTTTTTTTTGCAAATTTCATACCTTAACTATATATTGTTCTATTTAATTACCTGTCTAAAGTATGATCACCTTTTTGTTAGTTTCATACCTCAACCATCAATTGAGCATCAAAACACACGTCGATGCTAAGTTAAAATAGTTAATTCTTATTTATGTATTTTATTACCAGCTACTACACCCAAGCCCAAAACAAAGTTCAGTAATGGGCCAAAAGTCTAAATTTACTCCAAAATTGGGACCAGGTAGTGCATATGTGATTGGCACCCTTTGAAACATAGCCATGTGTTTCAAAAACTATTTAAAGTTTAACCACTTTTTAATAAGTTAAACAACATTAAATAAGCATAACTCTTAACTTGTTACGGAAAACTTTAGACCTTAAGTTTAATGTTCCGATCTTGAAGTTGGCCTCAAGGAAATATTATCGAGTTTGAATTTCAAATTCGACATTATGAAGTTTGAAGAGCCAATTAATTTTAAAATTTTCATTATAAAGTTTGTAAAGACAGTTTAAATTATTTTTTTACTCTCCTCCCCTAAGTTAGGGTGGGGACTCTACAAAATATATTATTATTATTGTTGTTGTAAAACCTTGACTATGTTTTAAATTGTTATGCTACAAACAACTATTTATTCACTTCTTCCTCCCAATTGTTCTCAGTAAAGCAGAATCGAATATACGTATAACAAATGGTACATATTTACCATTTTTCTATTAAGGGTCTGATTTTTTTTAATAAAAATATCATAAAACTTGTTTTTTAATTCCAAAAATACCAAGTAATTTTCAAAAAAAATATCTCACCTATAAACCCAACTAAAGACCACCCAACTAACATAACATTTTTTTGATAATCCATCACTAATTAAGATTAGCAATTAATATTTATTGTTTGACAATAAAATTTATCCATCACTAATTATTTTTTGAATGAATATCTCATAATTCAAAATATAATCCAAACACAAAAACATCACAAAAGAAATATAAAAACGGAAGTTTAGAAAAATGAGAGTATTGTCAATTGAAATAGAGTGGATTTAAGTTCTCCACACATAGCCTCGATGGTATGATTTAACGATTAATAAAACAAAAATACAAAAATTACAAAAGATTAGAATTCAAATCTCACCATTAAGAAATAGACATGTATACATCATCCTTTAAAATACGTCATAGTTTGCATACAAGCCTGAATCGACAAATATATATTAAAAAATATTTGACGATTCAGGTGTGTTGCAAACTTTGACATACAAAGGCTATCAAAAAGCTGGAAAAAAAAAACAATAGAATAAAAATGTGTATGAATTGATGTGAGGCTTCAAAAAGTTACTAGTGTTTATTTATATAGATATATTGGGTAATGTTAAAAGAAAATCTTGGCCGTTGAATTTATTCCCAATAAAAATATTTTGGAGGCTGTGTTTATATTACTTAGAAAACCCTAGTTATGTGTCATTACATTTGTAGCCCTTCAAGTTCTACATACATATAAATATCACGTACATTATCCTCTGAAGTATGTCACAGTTTTCATACGAACCTGAATCGACATATGTATTATATCTGATATATGTTATTCAGACTCATAAAAATGATGGGCGCACAATATATGATGTACGCACAATATTTTTAAAAAAGTTTGAACAATATTCATACGTTCGTCGATTCAGGTGCGTATCGAAACTTTGACATACAAAGGCTATAAATCAAAAAGATATTGAGAGCTTTTTTTTTATAAAAAAAAAAAAAACAAAGTGAATATGAGACTTCGAAAAAAGTTGCTAGGTATAATAAGTTTGTTTGGAGGCTGTGTTTATAACATTTAGAAAACCCTAATTCTATGAAATTACATTATAGCCCTCTTAGATATTTATATTATGACATTATTAACCTTGATGTATTCATGTTGGGCATCTTATTATATTGTTGCACTAAATATATTATATGACATAAGAAAGGGCTAATTAATTTCATTTGTATGACATAAGAAAGGGCTAATTATTTAATTAATTATACTGCCTGGTTATTGTTGCTATTTGTTCACTAAAATTTCAATTGAAGGGCAATGGTTGAAGCATGTAATAATCTCCTTGATCTTTATTGTTTTGTCACGTTAATTTATCGAAAAATAACCTCTTTATCGAAAAATAACCTCTCTATTTTCCAATGTAAGGGTACAATTTACATACACATTGTTCTCTTCGGATCCCACTTATAATCGTGTTAAACTACTCTTTGTTAAAAGTAGGTTCTCAATACACGTATTTAAAAATGAGAACTTTAATTGTGTTGTCTATACAACTGATATTTGTCATTTGCATAAGTATTTAAGTTCAGCTAGTCAATTAGAGTGTTATAACGTTGTTAATAGTTTAGAGATGAAGCACCAAGTTCAGATTTTTTTTTCTCCTAAAATCACCTACCTTGTTTCCATAAGGCCTGCTTTTTTGTCTTTCTTTTCTGTTTTGAAACAAAAATGCTAAGGATAATAATTTATTTTTTCTTTTTTTCTCCAATCATGTTTTTATTTGTTTCCAAACAAAACTTTCACGTTTATTTTGAGGGATTAAGGATTATAACTTCAAGACCAAAACTTTAACGTTTATTTTAAGGGATTAAGGATTATAACTTCAAGACAAAAATGCTAAGGATATTATTTATTTTTACATTAAATGATTAAATAAAAATATATTTTATTTTCCTTCATTTTATTTTACTTAGCATTTATACTAAAAATAGATTATCACATATTTTTTTAATTGTCTATTTTAGCAAATTAAGAGAAATTCATTATTTTTCTCCCAATACTACACCGTTATCATTACATAACTACATAAAATATAAGTTGCCAAATTTAAATTATCAAAACATAATCAATAAGGTTAATTTATGAAAAAATAAACCCCTAACAAATATTTTTTTTTTAAAACTATCAAGTCAATATAGATCAAATAAAACGAATAAAAGGAGTATATATATATATATATATATTTTTTTTTTATTTTTTTATTTTTTTTTTGCACGTTTTTATCCTTTAGAGATTAGAAATTGAGAAATGATTGGACCAATCAACCAAAATCTAACTTTTTTTTTATAAATATGAATACCAAATGGGCATTTGGTTTTTATTTTATACACATTTTCTTCTGTTTCAACCTTTTGTTTTGGTTATTTATTTTTTTAGGTGAATTTTAATTAACTTTACTTTGGGAGGAAAAATGGCAAAATCCTATGAAATTGAGCACCCAATTAAGGCATTTGGATGGGCAGCTAGAGACACTTCTGGTGTTCTTTCTCCTTTCAACTTCTCAAGAAGGTATAGTTTCTTTCCGCTAAATATTCGATATTCATATTAAGGTTTGAGAATTCGCGTGTTTCATATTCATTTTTAGTGGAGACATTTGAAAAAATTATTCTCAAAGACTTGAACTCGAGGATTCTGATTAAGGACTATACTAACCCATATTAATTAGTATATATATATATATACCTTTTATTTCTTAATATAGTGGTGTTTAGATCGATTTGTGTCTACATACTATGTACGTTTTTAAAATTGTACATAGTAGTTGAAACGATTTTCACTAAGAAGTTTATCATACATAAAAATTGACGTTAATTAGGTATATATTATTTTTTACAGCAAAGAAGGTTCGGATGATTCCTTTCCGCGCCACTGGCTCCACCCATGATTATACATAAGATTGAGTTTAACTCTAGTTTTGTTAAGATCATAGTGTTTTAAAATGCTCAATCTCTAATTTTTTTTAATTATTAGTATTATTTATTTATTTATTATTTATTTATTTATTTATTTATTATTATTATTATTTGTGTGTGTAGGGCTACTGGGGAGAATGATGTACAATTCAAAGTGTTGTATTGTGGAATTTGTCACTCAGATCTTCATATGCTCAAGAATGAATGGGATAATTCCAAGTACCCTATTGTGCCTGGGTAAATTCATTATTTTCCATTCTAATTTTCCTTCAATATACTTGCATAATATATGCAAAATTAACTAGTATTTTAGTATTCTTTTCTTAAATTTTACTATTATCTATTACTATGATTACTTTGTTTATTGTTGCTGTTGTTTTTCTTTCAATTCTAATATGATCGATTACACTTTTTCTAACCTCTCGACACGGCTACACCAAAAAATAGGAATAAATTATGTATATATCTTATTTGTCACTGACCTTACTTATAAGGTTACACTGAGTATGTTATCGTTGTTTGCGGAGAAAAAAGGAAAGAATAAAATTGCATCAATTCACTCACCTTGTTTCCTCTGGCCTGCTTGTTTGTCTTTCCTTTTGGTTTGAAACAAAACTTTCAAGGAAAATATTTTGTTTTATCTTTGACCAACTCATTTTTCTCCAATCACCTTAAATTTTTATTTTTTTAATGTGAGGGATAATTTCGATAATAAATTTGGGATTAACTTATTCTACTTTTAGTAGGAGTTTTTTTGTTCTAGGATTAGTAATTTTGGAATTAAATTTATGAGTTTTCAACAATCTTATTTTCTTTTTTCAAAAAAAAAAGAAAAAAAGTTCAATGCATAGGTATATTCAAAATTTAAGGAGATATTAACCCTCATCAAGGAGGGCAAAAAAATGTTAAGTGAGTTCTATCTCAATTGTTGGACCAAAAGCTTATCTTGTTAATGATTTCTGAATATATATTTCTTTTATACATATTATTAAAGTTTGAAAATTCACAGTAAAATTCTGAATTCGTCATTATTTTAAGGTTATATCGGATATCAGATGAAAAATAAAATGGGCCACTCTTTGAAGATAAGTGCCAATGTAGGCCAAAATTTGACCACTATAACATCAAACTCACAATGGAGGACTTTTGACAGTGGATAGTATTATTAGTGTTTGTACCTAACTATTAATACTTGCAGGTAACATGTTATGGTCCCAAACACTATATGTGGTAGTCATAAATTCACTTGTTTTTAGTACAATCAAACATGCATATGTTATAGTAATAATTTCATTTTTTTTTGCCTTTTTGTACGATTGCTTATTATTTGAAAATAATAATTGCTGATAAAGATTAAAAATCATTTTGAATTTCAATCTTGACATGTCTAGATTCTTTCTTTTACTTGCACATGTATAAAAATATTTAGATATCAAACCTCTGTTCAAACAATATCTTACGTGTATTTTTATAGGCACGAGATCGTGGGTGTGGTAACCGAGGTCGGTAGCAAGGTAGAAAAAGTGAAGGTGGGGGACAATGTAGGTGTTGGAGTACTTGTAGGATCATGTCAAAAATGTGATAGTTGTACCAATGACCTCGAACAATATTGCCCTAGCCACATTGGTACATATAGTACAACTTACTCTGACGGAACCACCACATACGGAGGCTACTCCGATCTCATGGTGGCCAACGAGCATTTTGTGCTCCGTTGGCCGGAGAATTTACCGATGGAAGCTGCCCCATTGTTGTGTGCTGGGATCACAACATATAGCCCATTGAAATATTTTGGGCTTGATAAACCTGGATTGAACATTGGTGTTGTGGGCCTTGGTGGGCTGGGCCATATGGCTGTAAAATTTGCAAAGGCTTTTGGATGCAATGTGACTGTTATTAGTACTTCTATTAATAAGAAGGATGAAGCAATTAAACATCTTGGTGCTAATTCATTCTTGATTAGTCATGATCAAGAACAAATGCAGGTATTTTTTCTATGTTTATGCTTGAAAATTACAATTATTATACACTTATTAACTAGTTTGGCATCTCGATATCGACTATATATTTGCCATCTAAGAACTATAAGATGTATTAAGTTGGATGTCGTTCGCCTATTAAAACGGTATGAGTATACATGTCGTATTATAAATCCTCTAATGTTTGCTTGGATTAAGATGTGTCGGTCAATGTTCTCTTCATTTTAATTTGTTTGTCTGATTTTAACTTGACACAAAATTTTAGAAAGTAAACAGATTTTTGAATTTGTAGTCTTAAACTAATGGCATGTCGAATTACTAAAATGTCCTTCAGTCTTGTGGTCTTAAATTAACTAATGCTTGTCGAATTGTATTACTTATTTTACATAACTATATCGTGAATATGTGAGTATTGTATAGTGTCTATGAATTGACGATCATATATGTGGATATCAGATATCGTATGAGTTATTATTATTATTATTTTGCAGGGTGCAACAAGCACATTAGATGGAATTATAGACACAGTTTCAGCAGAACATCCAATTGCTCCATTGCTCAATATATTAAAGCCTCATGGAAAGCTTGTAATGGTTGGTGCACCACCAAAGCCACTTGAGTTGCCAGTTTTCCCTTTGCTTATGGGTAAAATAAATAAATAATCTTTACTGAATTTTCTTGGTGGAATACATCGATATCCCATGTTAATAAATTTCATTTAGACACTCGAACGATTATCTATCTCAATTGAGTACCAAAACAGAAGATAAAGTGTTAATACTTGATATTAGACACTTTTCAGCTCAAAAATTGGAAAGTCTCCATGCGTTTTTTCAGGCATTAGTTACGTAGATAAGTATAACCACTAAAAGAATATCACTTTTGTTAATTATATGTATTAGCCTCAATAAGTCGTAAAACCTCAGACTTATTCCAACTTGAAGTTGATGTATATAATTAAAGGAGATGACCTTTTATATAGTTAACTTATCTACATGATAGGCCTTGAGAATACACGCAAAAGCTTTTTTAAAATTTGAACTGATAATATGAACACTTTATCATCATGTGTTCAGAAGTTCAATTAAAACATGTCATAATTTGAATTCTACGTAAAATTTATTAGAATATTTAAGGGTTTATCAATGTATTCCGCCAATTTTCTTAATTCTCTTTTTATTTCTTTATAATTTGGATTCTTCAATATTCAGGTAGGAAAATAATGGGAGGAAGCATTATTGGAGGAATGAAAGAGACACAAGAAATGCTTGATTTTGCAGCAAAACATAAAATTACACCTGAAGTTGAAGTTGTTTCAATGGATTATGTAAATATTGCTATGGAACGCCTTTCGAAATCAGATGTCAAGTATCGATTTGTGCTCGATGTTGGGAAAACATTAAAAGTTGACTAAATGTGCATGCAAGCTGATCTGAATACTATTGTTATGAATTTAAAATAAAACCAACATTTTATGGCCAAAATAGTAGATTTTTGGCCATTAGGGTGTTTTCACCCTTAAATATTTGTTATTTTGGATTCCTAATCTTCAAATTTGTTTTTATATATTTGAATTCAGTTGCATTTTGACCCATCAAGTTACACTGTTTTGACATGTTTGATCCAATAATTTGATATGGCACGTCCATTAGCCTTTTTTTTTTTTCATAATTCTCAATCTTTAAATTTGATTTTGCTCAAGGTTTTGAATTCTAGTCTTTTAAAATTATCGATATCTAATTTTTTTGTTTATATATATTAAATAAAAAATTGCGCTAAATTTATTGAATTATACGAACTCATACGGTAAAATGGTTCAGGAATTTTTATTTTATTTTTTTGTGTTTGATATGTAAATAAAAAATATTATTCTAACAATATTTATATATAATATAGAAATATATTATGGAAGGTAATGATGTGAAATGGTGAGAATGACGAAGTCTACCATGATAAAAATAAAGATAAGGTATACTGAAAGGTCAGCTGAAATAACATTATAATATTACTTATAAAACTTATTTCTTAATTTCACTAGAGGAAATTATATTCCTCGTTTTTTAAAAACATGCTCTCTTAAAAATTGTTGTCCAAAAATTTAACTAATTCAACATTTTAAAAAAATAAAAAATATTTTCTTTCATACCAAACAAATATTATGCAATTATATCTATCACATGCATCAAGAATTCAATATTATGCAATTATATCTATCACATGCATCAAGAATTCAATATTATGCAATTATATCTATCACATGCATCAAGATATGCACCCATAATTTGTCCATATCTTAATTGTATGGCTTAAGTCATATGCATCCCTTAAAGTTGTCCACATTTTTCACTTAAACACCTGAATAAAGCCTTGTACCCATTGAACAGTTAAATTTTAGCAAATTTATATCTATTTGACACAAAATAATAATAATAAAAATGGTAAACATGCGTGCATCTCAAATCGCATATGCATACCAAATAGACCAATGGAACGATGACACATGTTGATTGGATTAAATTTTTTTAAAACTCTATTTAAATAATTCAAAAGGAACTTCAAGAAAACAAAAATATATATTAAATTAACCCCCACCCCCACCCCACCCCACCCTTCTTTCTTCTCCATTGGAACTTATTTCCAATTCCACAGTGCCGCTGCACCTCAATCGCTACTTATTTCCATTTCCAATGTTGTCGGATCTTAATTCCTAAGCATTGAGACGCTGCACCTCAATTGCCACTAAACCATAGCCTCCACCCATTTCTTCTTCTCAATCGAATCTTATCTCTTTCACCGCTGTCAATAATACACCATTGCTATCCATCTAAGCTAACCCCTCAATCACCTTTCATTCTAATGGCATTAAATCTTTCATTCATGGTCTTCATCTTCTTTCACTAATCATCATTATCACAATTACATAAAAAAATAATGCACTTTTGTCGGGAAAAAATAATCAATAACTTTCCTGAAATATTATTTTCATCGGAAACAATGGAGCTTTGTCGGAATATTTAAGACCTTAATTAGATCTACATTAAAAAAAGGGGGGGGGGGGGGGGATGGAAGAACAATTGGAGGGAGGAAGATGGGGAGAAGACGTTGTTTTATTTTTTTAATTAATTATTATTATTATTATTATTTATTAATTTAATTTAGGTGTATAAGTTGAAAAGAAAAAGAAAAAAATATCATTTTTTTATTGTTCCACGTGCTTAAGAAGGGTGTTGTACACGCTTTTTGTCATGTCAGCGTTTTGTGTCTAATTGGAATCACTTTTGAATATATAAAGTGTTCAATAGGTACAAAGCTAAATTGAGGTGCCTAAGTAAAATCTACGGACAACTTTAAGTGACTGTGTATGACTTAAGCCTAATTATATTAATTGGAAGTACTTTTTCGTAATAGTAGTGTCTGGTTAGTTTAGGTGTATTTTAATTAATAATTATTTTATTAAATATCTTTTCTAGATTAAATCATGTGTTAAATCTTATGATTCCTCATCCATTTCATTGTCCAGTACTAAATCATATTCTCTTGTGCTATTAATTATTTTAGTTAAATAAAAATATATATTAATTAATGACGGTTAAGTGATAAAAATATACATAAAAGATCATGTGATGCATTTATTTTGTTAATGTAGTAAAAATTAATTGTTAGGTTTTAAAAAACAGTCTAACAAGAACCAAAATTGATTGCAAATAATTGTCTTTATATTAACTTTCATCAAACTTGGTAGTTGCACCATTATGACAATCATTTACTACATTTCTCCAACTTTACAACTACTTTTACCCTCAAAAATACCTATTCATTAGGCCTCATATCCACATATCCTTCTATCTCAAATTATCTATCGTGGTTATTTTTAAAAAAAATATTATATAAAATTATTTGTCTTTTCAAAACTTTAAGACTTTTCTTTAATTTTATCCTTAGTATTATTATTCTTGAAAACTGCAAATACTGATGACACGTTATAAATAGAAAAAATTACTTAATGAAGAAAGATTATATATCAAAATCAGATAAATAAGCACAAAATAATCAAAAACTCCTTCTAACTAAATATTTTCTTAAGGATCATGTGAAAAAAAAAAAAACACGACAAATAATTCGAGACGAATAATAAAAATTTGCCTTTGCCTCAACTCCATTAAATATTTTTTTTGAAACAAGTAAAAATAGCAATAAAAGCAAAAACCTTATCAAACTAGTATAAATATTGGCTTTCCCTTTGAGTTTCCTCAGTCTCATATTTCTAGGCATTCATAGTTTTAATATTTTATATATCTAGCTATTTTCTTTGTGTTATTTTTTTATTTTTATTTTGTTGAAATGGCAAAATCCCCAGAAGAAGAACATCCAATTAAGGCATTTGGATGGGCAGCTAGAGATACTTCTGGTGTTCTTTCTCCTTTCAACTTCTCAAGAAGGTACTCATTATATTATATTACAAGTTCAAATTATAGTTCTATATGTATTAAAAAAATAATCAAATTTAAGTTATATAAACTGACAGTGCAAAGATCTTTTGTGTTATTAATTATGTAATGTAGTTTAACTTATCATAGTATGTTAGTTATCATTTCTATATGACTACAAATTAATGGTTCTCATATGACAAATATCTTAATTATATAAGTGATATGCTTGTGTAAATATTTTCTTTTGCATTGAATTTTAGTGCATTTCTCTTTTGAAGGGAAGTCTTTGAGCAACTGTAAAGTTATTTTTGTGTGACCTATAGGTGATCACAAGTTTGAACTGTGAAATCATGATAACTAGAAATAAAGGCTTTTCTCATCGTGAATCAATATGAAACCCGCGTTATAAAACATGTTTTTTTCCACCTATTTATCATTGAATCAGCGCACTAGCTAGGAAAACGCATGATGGAAAACAAATTCATTCTTACTGAAATACTGAAAGCTTTCTAATTTTTTCGTGTGAAAGCATTACTATTTTGTCTTTTCTTAGCAATTCAATCAAAATAACTGTAGAAATAGGCACGAAATACTTTTTCAGGTGGAAAATTTTAATGGAAAAATAGTGTTTTTTAGTCTGATCAACCCTTCAAGTGCAATTCTTTTTGGAACTTTGTGTGAACACAAGATACTTCGTGTACTCAAAAATGATTTAATGTATGTATGGTGCAGGGCTACTGGGGAGAAAGATGTGCAATTCAAGATCTTGTATTGTGGAGTTTGCCACACAGATCTTCACTTTCTCAAGAATGAATGGGGAGTCACTAGATATCCTGTTGTACCTGGGTAACAAGTTCACTTTATCTTAATAATACTCATAATTAAGGTTTAATTAGTAATTTTTGTACTTTTAATCTGTCGCAGCAGGTAACTTATCTTTTCACTTTACCACTAGTAATTATTGTTGAAGACTATAAATATTGTAATTGATGAAGATGATACATAAATAGAGTAAATATTTAATGAAGAGTAATTATATCGATCTTAATATATATATAAGCATAAAATAGTCCCAAAAAGAACTCTTAATTAATGTTTTTTGGGGCATGTACAAGAGAATCACAGGGTATTCAATCCCCGAGCTTCCACACATAATTTGAGACAAATGAAATATTAATTATTCTTGAAGACTACAAACAACTCAATGATGGAGATGACACGTAAACAGAGTAAATATTCAATTAACAGTGATTATATTTTAAGATATAAATAAGGGTAAACTAGTTTAAACTATACCTAATTAATGTTACTTAAGGGTGTGTAAAAAAAGAAACGCGACAAGTAATTTGAGACAGAGGGAATAGCAATTATTTTTGAACACTACAGACAACTCAATTGATTGAGATGACACATAAATAAAGATATAACATAAATAAAGGTACATTAATCCAGAAACTTCTCCTAAATTATGTTTTTTAATGGGCATGTAAAAATACATCACAATAAATAATTTCAGACGGACGGAGGGAGTGGGTAATAAAGTTAGCATTTAATGCTAACCTCCAATGTAGGTGAACTAACAACAGAGTCAATAACTATACAATATACACCATGTCCCTATTACAACTTGTTCCTATTTAATTTATCAATGTTACTAACATTTATGTACCTTTTTTTTTACTTCATTTTTTTAATTATAGGCATGAGATTGTGGGTGTAGTGACAGAAGTTGGTAACAAAGCTGATAAATTTAAGATTGGTGACAAAATTGGTGTTGGATGTCTAGTAGGATCATGTCAAAAATGTGACAATTGTGTAAATGATCTTGAAAATTATTGTCCCAAACAAATACAAACATATGGTCAAATGTACATTGACGGAACGATGACGTACGGTGGTTACTCCGATATCATGGTTGTCGATGAGCATTTCGCGGTCCGTTGGCCGGAGAATTTACCAATGGAAGCTGCACCATTGTTATGTGCTGGTATCACAACTTATAGCCCATTGAAATATTATGGGCTTGATAAGCCTGGTTTGAACATTGGTGTTGTGGGCCTTGGTGGGCTGGGCCATATGGCTGTGAAATTTGCTAAGGCTTTTGGATGCAATGTCACTGTTATAAGTACTTCTCCTAGTAAAGAAGAGGAAGCCCTTAAACATCTCGGTGCGGATAAGTTTTTACTTAGCAACAATCCTGAGCATATTCAGGTTTGTATAATTTGGGGATTTTTGTCTATAAAATGTTGTTTTAAATTATAAGGGGGTAGTTGAGCATGTCAGATCAAATTAATAAACGAATCATGGTTCAGTCCATTCGAAGTTGGTTTTGGTCAAAATAGGTCAAAAGTGAGTCATAACATGTTTCATATCTAGCTTATTTGGTCAAACTTTAAAATTCTACTTATTTTGAAAAGTGTTTTTACTTATAACTACTTTTCAAAAAGTAATTTCAAAAGAAAACAGTTTGTGTTTTGATAATTATTTTGAAAAACGCTTTTGCCAATATCAGTGCAAGCTAGTTGTACTTACCAATATTTCAAAAGACCTTCCAGAGAAAAACTATTATTTTCCAAACTTTTGCTACTAAAACACTTTTTTTTTAAAAAAAAAAAAAACTTGAACAAGTATCTCTACTTTGTCAAATTAAATCTTTTTGTAAAGTGAGATACAAAACATTTGACTTTTTAGAAGTTTGGTCAAACATGCATTTTAACCTGTCGTGTTACACTATCATGATCATGATGGATCATTTTAGGTTCAACCAAATCAACAAACTGATCATAACTCAACCTGTTTAAACTTGGACGGGTTATTAAAAGATTGGGTCGATTTTGTCACCTCTAGTTGAAATTTATGATTTTTTTTAATCTTAGAATTAATGTAACAGGGTGCAATGAACACATTGGATGGAATTATTGATACTGTTTCAGCAGTTCATCCACTTTTACCATATCTTGGTATGTTAAAGCCTCATGGTAAACATGTTATAGTTGGTGCAATTCCTCAACCACTTGAAATGCCAGTGTTTCCTTTAATCTTGGGTAAGTTTACTCTTCGAATTCTACGTTGACTTAGCTAAACATAGAACACAATATAAATAAGTCCTAATGTTTATAGTTTGATTTTGTATAATGGTCATGATACGTAAATATACGTTCAAATTTAGTCTTAACTGTAAATATAAAATATGCACATCTAGATACCTCAACTCATTTTCATTGTGTCAATTGAACATTCCAACTTACAAAACGATCATCTAGACACTACTAGAAACAAAAGTTTTTCCCACGGCTGATCAGTTGCAAAGTTATGCTATAGATCATAATTTTTCAACCGAAAAAAAAATGCATGGTGAAATACAAATTTTCAATGAAATAGTGAAAAACTTTCTATATGAAAACATTATTATTATTTTCCCTATCGATTCAATCAAAATATCTGTCAGAATAGCCACACATTTTCCAATGGGAGAATAGTGATTGTTTAGTAGTGAGACTCCTCTAAAATTTATGTGTCACGTCAGCATAAGTGTCTACGAGACACAGTGGGGACGAGTTGGAGTGTTTAGTTGTCAATTGAGACCAAGTTGAGATGTCGAGATATGCACTCTTAAAGTTGGAATATAATGTTTACTTGTCATTTAAGGCCAAGTTTAAGTGTCTGTTTATATATTATGCCAAATTATCGTTGTTGTTGCGTACTCTTTAAACTATTTAAGTTCATATTGAAGTATAAGTGTATAATGTGGAAAACAGGAAGGAAGACAATTGCTGGGAGTGCTATGGGAGGAATGAAAGAGACTCAAGAAATGTTAGATTTTGCAGCAAAGCACAACATAACACCAGATGTTGAAGTCGTAGCGATGGACTACGTGAATACAGCGTTGGAACGCCTTGTTAAATCCGATGTCAAGTATCGATTCGTGCTAGATATGGGCAAAAAAATGAACAATGTTTAATCTCAAAACCAATTTTTTTTGGTTCTTGAAAATCATTATTGATCTTCTTGATGTTGTGTGTGTTTTTTAAGATGTCTTGTTTTAGTTAGTGTCTTTGCTTAGTTATGTAAGTTGTTCACAACTTGAAAGACAAATAATTTGTTGTTTGCCTTATTTTATCACAATCTTTAATGGACCGTTCTGAAAAGCTAAGTTTTTCAATTTCCCTCCGCCCCCCGCCCCTCCGTTCTTATCTGTCTATCTCCTTTCTCTTGATGGAATATATCAATACGAGAACATCAGCTTTGCTTGTGTTCTTCATGGACGCTCGCCAAATATATCACTCATCTTGCTATTGTCAAAATACGATAAAAGTTATAAATTGGTCATTCTTGACTTATAATTTTGTGACTTATAAGCACTGTTAATTTGATCAATTTTTTTTACGATTTCATCTCTAATTTTTTTTTGTAATTTTCAAATTTTAAATAAATGAATGTGTAAAAATAAAATAGTCTCTCCTTGACCTATTGTAGAGTATAGACATTGAAATTTTGTGAGATTTTATAAGACGTGTTCAATTCGAATTGGGACTCTAGATGGTGTGTTCAATTTCAATTAAAATTTTTAGAGGCTACTCAACCCTAAGCCCTAGTTCATGCCTATATAAAAGGTACTAAATTCCCTTAAAAGGCATATCAATATATTCCATAAAAGTCATGGAATATTCATATAGAGGTCAAATCTAAATCGATCTAATTCGAGAAATACGTCACTTATGACCCTCAAATCATGGATAAATATTATGAGAGGAGAATCAAGAAGGAACAGAATTGTACCCGCACTATTATCAATAAAAAATTTACGTTTCTTCAGATTTTATTTGTGTGATTAATTTATTTTCCATATGTTTAAAATTTATCGCAAACACTTACATATACAAATATGTAATTGTTTATTTAGAGAATCACACACTTATAATTATCGATTATTTTTTTATAATCAGCTAACAATATTGGATTCCAACTTCCAAAGTCATTTTCAAAATAAATCCATGTGTTCACATTATTACTTAATACTATGAACTTGATAAGATAAGATAATTAATTTCATTGACCTTTTTTTACTTTAGAGAAAATGACAGGATAATGACGGTTTAACAAACATGATTAACTTGTCTAAATTATGTTAAAGAATTAACCATCCCATTTAAGATGGTCAATGTTAGGTCCGTGCGTAATCTAGTGATTAATAAATTCAGTAGAAAATTCTGAGATTCAAGCCCACTTTTCTATCAAAATAAGAAATATTAGATGACTTTTTTTCAATCCGTTCAAATTTTATGAGCAAAATTAAACATAAGCATGTTCAGATATCGCGATTATAAAAAAAAAAAATTAAAAAAATCAATATATTCTGGCTAACGACTATTCAAAAACATCACTTTTTTTAGACATCATAACAACCAGTCCATATTGGCAACACTATTGAAGAATTTAGTTCTCTAATACATCACCAATGACGTCAATCTGTTCCACACTTTTTTTTATTTTCCGTTCCGTATTCATATTTAAGTCAGATTAAATCTGTGTTCACTCATTTTTTAGGGATAACACTTTCAACAAGATCTGATCCACTTTCAGAGACTCGAGCTCGAAACCTCTAACCAAGAATAAAACAATCTCAATCATCTTATTGTAATTCATGTTAATATCCGAATTTGATCCGACTAAATTTAGATTTGCATATTTTTAAAATAAAGACATGTTTATTTATTTAAACCATTAATTAATGAATAGCCCACCACTTGCACATTATTTCACCCATTTTCTATAGTTCCACCACCAATATTACTATTACTATTATATATTTGAACCACAACTTTATTCCATTATTCAACTTTTTCAACAATAGTGAAAAATTCAAGAATTGAGTTATGGAAAAATCACCAGAAGAAGTGCACCCCGTAAAGGTTTTTGGTTGGGCAGCTACAGACACTTCTGGAACACTCTCCCCCTTTAAATTCTCCCGAAGGTATTATTGTTCGAACTCTTCAAAAGTATTTATCAATTTTTTTTAAGGATCTGACACGATCGCATAACATTCAATATAGATTTTTTATTAATACAATAACAACATATCCAGTATAGTACTAAAGTGGACTCTGAGGAATGTAGAGAGTTGTTTCTGATAATAAAGTAACAGAAATAACATATAGTAACATGACAGTAACTACAAAAAAATAATATGATTGACGAAGTACGAGATTCTGGTTAATTTCTTGTTTTGTGTTTGCAGGGCAACTGGTGATAAAGATGTGAAATTGAAGATACTTTATTGTGGTATTTGTCATACTGATCTTCATCAATTGAAGAATGAGTGGGGATTTTCTAAATATCCTATGGTCCCTGGGTATGTTCTCAAATTTTATATTATTCAAATTATTAGGATTTTGATCCTTTGAAACAACTCGATGAATTTAGTAGATTGTTTTAGGAGGTCCTAATGACTATAGATCGGAATCTATCCAATTTTAGAGTCAATTCGCTAGTGATATTGTCTGTTTTGGGTCTAGACCTGCACGACTTTAAAATGCATCACTAGTGGGTAAGGTCTGCTTACATATATATCAAACATCTCTTATGTGTTTTACCGATATGGGACTTCTTTATTTTAAGTTGGGGTGTCACATCCCACATAATAGTAGGGTCTCAGATGATAGAGTTTACACAAACCTTATCCCTTCCTCACAGATATTGAGATTTTTTTTCTGATGGACCTTTGGCTCTGGTATCACCATAAATTTAAACAAGAGAAGTTGTTTTGCAACTGTATGAAGTTCAAAGAAAAATAAATGAATCTATTGATTCTCATGAAGTATTTTTTGAGTTATAGCAGCCAGAGTAAATAGGAGCTTAGTAAGTTCATTTACGTTTTCACGCGAAAAATTTGTCCTTTGTCAAAACATTAACAATTTAACTTATATACACCTACAGTACAAAGAGAATCTTGCAGTTCATTATATCTTGACCTCTTGTAGCTGGTAATTTGTCTTATTTTCAGTGTCACTAATCCTACGTTTTATGGTCGGTGACCGTTAGTTATCTTTTGAGTGACTTGATAGTGTAAAAATTCTAATACAGACATGAGATTGTGGGTGAAGTAACTGAGGTTGGTAGCAAGGTGGAGAAATTCAAAGTTGGGGATAAAGCTGGTGTGGGGTGCCTAGTTGGATCATGTAGATCTTGTGAAAACTGTAACAACGATATCGAGAACTATTGTTCTAAGGGAATAGCCACCTATAGTGCAATGTACCACGATGGAACCCCAACGTACGGAGGCTACTCGGACATAATCGTTGTTGATGAACATTTCGTTGTTCGTGTCCCAGAAAACATGCCCCTAGCTGCTGCAGCACCTCTGCTTTGTGCTGGAATTACAACGTACAGCCCGTTGAGGTACTTTGGACTAGATAAACCGGGACTTCACGTTGGTGTAGTAGGTCTTGGTGGACTTGGTCATGTTGGTGTTAAGTTTGCCAAGGCTTTAGGGGTAAAGGTGACAGTTATTAGTACATCTCAAAGTAAACAGAAGGAAGCTATTGAGCATCTCGGTGCTGATTCGTTTTTGATTAGCTCTGATCCGGATCAGCTACAGGTAACTAAAATGAAAAACAAATGTGTATTGTCATAAAATAACGTCTCGTAGACTTGTAGTACTTAACTATGGTTCTTGTTAACATAGGCTGCTATGGGCACAATGGATGGCATTCTTGATACAGTTGCTGCTACTCACCCTGTCCTACCGTTGATCGGGCTATTGAAGACTAATGGGAAACTTATCTTACTCGGTGGAATTGCAAAACCTCTCGACCTACCTGTCTTTCCATTACTTATGGGTGAGTAGATTACTCTTGCTATCTAGATTTTGGCATGACCATACAAGTAATGTGATTTAGTTGCTAGTTATAATGTAAATAAGTCGAGAATTGTGTATTATGATAGGGAGGAAGCTCGTAGCTGGAAGTGGGATCGGAGGGATGAAAGAAACTCAAGAAATGATTGATTTTGCTGCAAAACACAATATAACAGCAGATATTGAAGTCATTCCAATGGATTATGTCAATACTGCAATGGAACGTCTCGCTAAAGCTGATGTCAAGTATCGTTTTGTCATTGACGTTGCTAAGACCCTCAAACCAGATGAGTAGACGACTATGAGTACTTCTTCATGTAATTCTAGTATTTCATGATGTTTTGGGCGTTAAACGATGACTTTTTATTTCTTCTTGTGGAACATTACTAAAGAAAATGCATACATAATAAAGTTTGAGTGGCTTCTCAAATGTTGGAAACTAATTGAAGTCTTTTATCTTCATGATAAGTTGTGGTAATGAAAAGTTTCAGTTTTTCATACACGGTGAAAAGTATTAGGTGATTTCTTATTATAGAACATTTTCTCGGAACAAGTTACCTTGTACCTTGTGCTAGTGGGAGATAGTATCTACCTGATGGATTAGTCAAGGTGCGAGAAAGCTGGTCAAGATGACATTGTCATAAGAGAAAAAAAAAGACATAGCAGAGTATGGAGACAATGATATATGAGTTTTGCCACTTTTGATACTTCAGAAAGTTGAATAAACTACAAGAAAAATCATAACTTCTTGATCTCATTCCATTGAACTAAAAATGATACTCCCTCTGAACCAATTTATGCGATGTTATTTGACTTGACACAAAGTTTAAGAAAGAAAGAACGATTGTTGAAACTTGTGGTCTAAAATAGTATGTTTGTGTGACTATAAATCACCTCATTAAGTATATAAATGCATCGGATTTTTTTAGAATTGACTAAAAAGAAAAGTGTGTCACATAAATTGGGACGGAGAGTGTATATTTTATTTGTCAGTTTCAATGTCAACCATTGTTTGATGACCACCCAAGATTACGAGAGGGTACCTCCATCTTTAATCAGAGATTTCGAATTTCAATATTCAAACATGTACTGAACAAAGAGCGGAAACTAAACAAAACATTTTTTGTTTGAGTCACATAATTCTCAAGTCAATTATGAAGGCCAAATATGTTTTGTTTAAAGTCCACTCAAAAGAACACTTTTTTTCCAGTCCTTATTGGCAACTCTAGTAGTAAACAAAGCAAAGTTATCAAAGAATTTAATTTATCTAAAAAGTTGACTAAATGCAATTTGTACCATACTTAAAACACCATAATAATATAGAGTTAATCACTGAACACTTTAGTTAAAAAAAAATCAAGAATGCACCATGTTGAGGCTTTTGGTTGGGCTGCTAGAGACACTTCTGGATTCCTCTCCCCATTCAACTTCTTTAGAAGGTGTACATCCTTTTTATCATGTTTTTTTTTCTTAATAATTATGATGTTCAAGTCTATCCGAAACAACGTCTCTACCTTACAAAGGTAGGGCTAAGGTATGCACATAGCCCCTACTTGTAGGACTACACTGGATATGTCGTTGTTGTTCACACTATAGTTGACTTCAACCACAACGTCCATCTAAACAATCTCATGTTTGGACAAGATTTTGTTTTTGATCATCTTGGTTAATGTTTGTATTCTTTCGGTTTTCAAATGATGTGGTTGCAGGGCTACGGGCGATAAGGATGTTAAACTGAAGGTTCTTTACTGTGGTATCTGTCATTCTGATATTCATCAGCTGAAGAATGAATGGGGATCTTCTCTATACCCTCTAGTCCCCGGGTATTGTCTCAATTTTAGATTCTCGACAACAATATTTTGACCTATGCTATTAAACACTCCAACTTACAAAATAATCATTTAGACACCTCCAAAGTTTATGTGTCACATCAGCATTGGGTGTCCACGAGACAAAGTGTGAACGATTTGAAGTGTCTAGATGTTCAATTTCAAAGTTTAAGAGTGTTTTGTTGTCAGTTGAAGTCAAGTTATGCGTCTTGTCTCAATTTAGAATCATTCTTTACATAGTTCAAATTGAATTCTAACTCTTATAGCTTAATTGATGGATGTAGACATGAGATCGTGGGCGAAGTAACTGAGGTAGGTAGCAAGGTAGAGAAGTTCACCGTTGGAGAGAAAGTTGCTGTCGGGGGATACTGTGGATCATGTCAATCTTGTGAAGACTGCATGAACAATCTTGAGAATTATTGCTCCAAAGGAATAGCCACCTATAATGCAATCTACAATGATGGAACACCAACGTATGGAGGCTACTCGAACATGATAGTTATCGATGAACATTTTGTGTTTCATGTACCAGAAAACTTGCCTCTAGCTGCTGCAGCCCCTCTGCTTTGTGCTGGGATTACAATGTACAGCCCGTTGAGATACTTTGGACTTGATAAACCAGGCCTTCATATTGGTGTAGTAGGCCTTGGCGGACTTGGTCACGTTGGTGTCAAGTTTGCCAAGGCCATGGGGCTAAAGGTGACTGTGATTAGTACATCTCGAAGAAAGCAGAACGAAGCTCTTGAACGTCTTGGTGCTGATTCGTTTTTGGTTAGCACTGATCTAGATCAGCTGCAGGTAATTTAGTACTTGTACCATCTACTGTCATAAAAATAACATTTTGGTACTCAACTTTTGGTGCCTGTATTCATAGGCTGCTATAGGTACAATGGATGGCATTCTTGATACAGTCTCTGCTGATCATCCCCTCGATCCACTGATCGGGCTGTTGAAGTCTCACGGGAAGCTTATCTTTCTTGGTGCACCTGACAAACCCGTCGAGCTACCAGTCTTTCCATTGCTTATGGGTGAGTAGATTACCTGTTTCCTTTTCAAACTGTGAAAACAGTCTCTTCCGGAAATGCAGGGTAAGGTTGTGTACAAAAGACTCTATGGTCCGGCCCTTCCCGGGGGAATAGTGTGAGCTTAGTGCGTCGAGCTGCCCTTTTTATGTGCAAGAATGAACGGTTACTTTAGCTCCTATGCTTTGTATAATGACAGGAAGGAAGCTTGTAGCTGGAAGTGGGATAGGAGGGATGAAAGAGACACAAGAAATGCTTGATTTTGCTGCAAAACACAATATAACAGCAGATGTTGAAGTCATTCCAATGGATTATGTGAATATTGCACTGCAACGTCTCACCAAAGGGGACGTTAAATACCGGTTTGTCATTGACATTGGTAAGACCCTTCGAGCAGACTGATTCCAAGTTTTACAAAAACAATATATCTAGTGTAATCCCACAAGTGGAGTTTAGGAAAGGTGGAGTATAACAACCTTCTAAGAGTTATGTTTCATGTAATTCTAGTAGTTTATGATGTTTTGGGCATAAAATGGCATTAGTTTAGAAACAGACCCTCGATATGCGGCCCTATCATGGACTATCATGGACCATGCATGAACACGGATGCTTCGTGCATCAGGATATCCTTTCAATATATTAGTTTAGAACATATATGATGTATTATGAATAAGTTTCTCAAATATTGGAAATTGTTTAAAGTCTTCCATCTTCAGTGCAGCCACACAACAACATACTAATGTCATCCCAAAAAGTGAGGTTTAGGAGGGTAGGATATACGCAGGCGTTACTCCTACCTTCGTAGGGTGGAAAGGCTGTTTCCGATAGATCCTCGGTTCAAAACAAATATAATCAAAGCATGATAGACAGAATTAATGCAGACACAACGATTAACTAATGAAAGGCTTCTCACAGTGGGAGTTATCAACACTGATAAGTTACTGTAATGCATATCCTTCAATACAATAGAAAGAAAAAGAAGAAAAGGGCAGCCTGATGAACTAAAGCTCCCGCTATGAATCCATGTCATAATCGTAAACTAAATCTTGCTACTGTAAAGCACCATGAATCTATAATACAGAGAGAAAAACTACGCGTCCTGGCAATCCCCTTCTTGAACGGCTTTCTTTGACGAAGTTCAGAGATTATGTGACGAACATAAGAATGTTTGCTAGATCCAGCTTTCATAGGACCTTGCAACGGACAGTTATACTAAACCTTGCAATCTGACATAGATCAGCAAATCCAGCATTTGCAGGAGCATGACATAGGTTGAGAGAAATTGGTGTCACACGCATAATATTAACTAGAAGTCGAGGTTCCCAGTCTTAGAACTTCCAGAACAACTACCAGAAGTACCATATGAACTTCCACTTGAGCCATCAACTGGGGCTTGATTAAGGCATTCTAAAACCAATGCCCTTCGCTTTCGCAGCTTCATTGAAAATGTCGTGGCTTCCAAAATTGCAGGGACCTGTTAAAAGATTTGGATCAACTTATCTGATAAGTTTGATGGATAGATATATTATCCACACACACACGCTCACAGACAAGGATGTTGATTAAAGCTCCAAAACAAGTGTTTTATTCTGTTATTATCAAAGCCTATCATGGAAGTCCACCTTACTGGTACCTCTCAATTATTTCTGATAATATTCATGTACCTTAATCATACTTAAGTTTTAGATAAGGAAAAAAGAGAAGCCTAAAAGCCAAGAATAAAGTCCATTCAGTCAAGTTGTATATGTTTTTAAAAAAAATGTTTAGTTTCTCTGAGTTAATAGCCAAGCATCATTTGAATCTGCACTAAAAGCTAAGCTCATTTGCCCATTATCAACAATAAGTAAAGAAAAGAGTGCCCCAGAAAATTTTAGGACGGCATCAAACCTTGTAGTTAATTCAAAAAAGGTTATTCACCTGTGTATTTATGCGAGCTACTTTGTGTACACTCAGAAGGCCCAGCATGTCTTGGTAACCAGTTAGGAGCTTTGCCAATTCTTTGTCCTCATCTGCAGCAAGCTTTAATCACTTTTTATACTAAAACAAAATGAAGCTTTCTTTAATGAATTAAACAAAGCTATACCAGGAATTGCTTTGACAGATATCAAGGTATCAGCCAGATGCTGCCACCTCTTTAAAAAGGCTGGTGAGACAAGTGAGGGTGGAAAGGATATGACCGCAACTGCACCTGAAGATCGAACCATGCCTTTCAAGGATCTTATAAAAGAGAGCATCTCCCAATCCTACAACGAGATGCAAATACAACATCAAATTTTGCAATGAACAGTCACACAGGGAAACATGAACCCAAATGGAGCACAAAACAGTTTCATCAAGCATTTGTTCTTACGTGACACCCTTCCTTCCCACCCTCACCCAGAAAAGAAAACCACCTTTATACAAACAACAAAAGACCATGATTTTAACAGCCGTTAGTCCCAAAGTGGTCAGTGATTAATACAGGCAAAAATGTTACAAGCATAAACTGGACTACAAGTTACCAAAATTCAGAAAATAACCTTGTCAGAGAAGTCACACTGAGGTGAACATAGTGACTGAATGGCAATACGACCGGCACATGTGATGTTGCCATCAGATCTGACATTATATTAGGAGAAACTCTTACAACATATTCAACAGATCAATCCTGTATAATCAAAACTAAAGGAGCCACAGAAACAAAATTCACACCAATATAGTTCAAACAGGTAACAGAACCTAATTGACAAAAACAACAAATTGAAAGATCATCCTGATCATAGCAATATCGGGAAGGGGCCAAACTGACAAAAAATAGCAGAATTTGATGCTTCATTAACAATATCAGCAATTTATTAGTTCTTCTCAATGAAATCACTAGCTTAATGATGTCTATCATATGTGTGTGTGTGTATTTCATGAAACGGTAATTGTTTCTCAATTCAGATGCAACAATGATGTTTTTGAATAAAAGAATGATTAACAATATCACATATTGTTTCGCGATTCAACTAACAAAAAAGTACTATTCCGTTTCAGATTCCATATGAACAACTAATAAAAAGTACTATTCCGTCTCATAATCAGTTATAGTTGAAGTATCCTTATTCCTTGATTGGCCGACTTGACATTTGACAAATCATTTGACAAATAGCAATTTTGGTTCATAAATCACAGCCAACATGACTATAACTGAATGTATGAAAAAAGGATATGCCAATACTTTGATATTTGAGCTGAAAAGGTTGAGCAACGTTCAAGTAGAGGCGCTAGATTCGGAGAATCTCGAAAACTAATGCAATCAACCCGCTGCCCACTATAGAAGTGCCTTTCTAGGGGCTTTCGCAAGTCAAAGTCGTTGCAATATTCAGCTTTCCCACCTGCATATATAATGCACACGCTAATCTTCAGATTCAGCATAAATCTCACTCTCAATTAACAGCATAATTACAAACAAAGGAATATGAAATCTTCTGCATAGAGAGAGGGCAACTACAAAAAGAACATTAGACAAAGTACTTGATCACACATAGAACGCTTATTGACCCCAAAGTCTTCAAACTGCCAGTCTTAATATCTTTATAATGGATGATAGTATTTCAAGAGTCAAGTGGGCAGAAACAAGGAGTTAAAAAATCAACAGAGACTACAGATTAATAGTCAAACATATGCCCTTTGAGAATTTCTTTTAGAAGCAAAGTTCATGAACATAACTGGATTATCACTAACACCCAAATCCTGGACAAGAAAGTCTCAACTGGCAAAAAGTTCTATTCAGTATAAGAGCTCGAGAGCTTGGTCACAGAACTATTTCTACATTCAGTGCCACTCATACTTACAAGCTGTTTAAGTGTAGAAACATATTATCGTGGCTTTAAGCAAACTGCAAAATAGTAAATAGGCACTTCAAAAAGCATCATTTTGTTGAACGTATCACCAGAGACATAAAGGTTCATCTGTGTTCCACTAGGGCATTATTGAGTCAATCTCACAACAGATTCCCCTTAGCAGACTCGTGACAAGATCCATTTCCTCTTTCTTTACACTTTAACCAGTAAATGATATCATAGATATCTTTAGTCACCTCTTCACATGACAAAGACCAATTTGAAACAAACTTGATCTTGGATTTTGCAAGAAAAGAAATACCTTAATCAACCGAAATCAATATCTAGAGGAAACTAATCATTATACATCGTATGAGTTCAAAAGTGAATGAATTGAAGAAAATAAGACGTCAAGTGTGCTCATACCTCTTTGGCCCTCTGAATTTTGTTCCCCAAAGTACTTCTTATATTGCCAAGCGATTCTTAAATTTGCATCCTGTGAATTGAAGTGGATCTAAAAGTTCACACTTATAGGAACCAACAAGGTCTACATTATCATGTACGATACACTCATATATAATATTATATTATGATGTTGGGAAAGCAAGGTATTAACCTGTTCTGCAGGTCGTTCATGAGACTTCTCCTCCTTAGAAGCCATTGGACTAGGCAAAGTTCCAAGAAAGCCTCGTGGATCTCTTTCTGGGCTGGCATAAAGTAGGGTTTGCTTGTGAATCAGGCCCTGAGACATGAAATTTCTCAGTAAAAGCATATGATGAGGGGCCTCAGGGTCTTCCATAACCATGACTAGGCTTCCCAAAGTAAAGCCACCACCCAAAATCTCTGAAAAGATAATATAACAAACAAATGGAACAAAAGTTCATATATGTTTCTTTAGTAATAATAGAAAGAGAAATAATAATGACAAAGATAAAGAGACACTAAAAGAAGTTTAGTGGGAATTACGGTCAAGATCTGGTATGCCTGATGAAAGAAATGATGTGCCATTTGGACCAAGCTTAACTCCAGGAATCTGAGTTGTAGCTGCACTAGATATGTTTCGGGAAAAACTGCCGCCTTGCGGTCTACTTGATGCCATGAAGCTTCTTATAGATCAACTCTTCATAAAAAGAAGGAAACAAAAATAGGAGCAAAATCAAGCTCAACTTTATTGTAAGAATTTCAAATCATATGGTATGGCTAGCAAATGAAAATTTAGTGGCATCATATGAACTTATCATAGTAGAATCTTAACAGAACATAGACGTTAATTCTTTCTACACTTGTCACTTCCAAGCACAAATAAATGATCAAAGCAAGACATCGTGAAGGGCAGTGGCAAAGCCAGCAATAGCATAGTCAATCAGCTCCAATAGGATATCAAAACAACTTCCATACGCACCATGAACAGTGTTATCAAAAGCGAAATGTGCAAAAAAGATCTAAGGTCCGTTGGGGCTTAAAGCACAGCGCACAAATAAAGTGTGTGGCTTTGATTAAGAAAGGCGCAAATGGAGAAAAAACAAATATATCAGTTGAAAAATATATATTAATTATAAGCATAAATAACATATATATGGACAAAGAAATTGGAAAAAAAAATTAGGATCAATTGAAATATCAATTGTTTAGTGTCACCTCTTCAGTAGAGGCTCCTTGACAAGAAAAGTATGTCTTAGATAGAGTCTTGATGACGACATTGAAGCACACATTAAGCTAAGCAAAGCACTCAACACGTTTTGAGCCTTGCTTCAGAGCTTAAGCGCACCTTTGAAAACACGGTTACGAAAAGAGCAATAAAACCTAAATGAAAGAGGAGAACAAAGAAGAAGTTTCTACTATAATTCTACAATTTTTATCTAATGTTTCTATATAACTTTGCTTACGAACCTCAGCACTTAACTAATGCTTTTACATGTCAAATTACTCTATGCACTACCATATATACATACTATCATGCTGGGCTGGAGTTCACAGCAAATCTTCAATCTTTATACTATCAAGAATCACTGTCTATCATAGAAAAGATCACATTTTTTCTTCACAATCTCAATTTTTTCTCTGCTTTACCAATCAATCCAAGACACCCACAATTTGAAACTTCAATTCACAATGATTTATCAAACTAAAAGCAAAATATCAATTGACATAAGCGATATACACTTCTGCTACGCATTTTATCGAACACCTGGTGTGCATACTGTAAAATTACAACTATGAAACTCAAACAGCGACTAAAAGGAAAAATGAAACGAATGCTTACAAGTGATTATGCTACTGGAGCTTTGTCTTCTTCGATTATGGCTCTCTACTTCTAAGAATTTGGACCAAAAAAATTGGGGAGCAAAGTTTAGAGCGGCAAAGTTAGTTTTTGTTAAATTGGGGGACTTGCAAATTTCTTGTCCTCCATCAATGTGGGCCTTTGTTTGGGCTTATCTTTGGGCCGGCTCAAATTAACATTTTAAGGTAAGTGTTTAATCAATCGGAAACTTACCAAAATGACACTAGTTTAGGAGTTAATTACTTAGATATACGCTAGTTTGCAATATTAAGAATGTTATCATATTTTGGTGTGTTCAGATACATCCAAATATATGTATCTCGAGATATAGAGGATCAAAATTAGGTGTAATTTGCTCGAGATATATTATATCCAAATGGGATATCACACTAGATTCATGTGTATACATATGTATCTGGGGTGCATAGATAAATCCTGTTCGCCACTCTCCTATACATAGATCAAGAATTGTCTATTAGATCTTGAAGATGATACCCTAGATGAATGTATTTTTATTACTAGATACGCTATAGAGGGAGAGAGGCAAGCAAGATGGGGAGGGAGATAGTCATGTATCTTTGATATATGTGAATCACACTAGATACGTATATCTATATGCATGCATGTATCTTGGATACATAGATAAATCTTACTCGTCAGTCGCCACTAGATACATGTATCTATACGCATGTATCTGAGATACATAGATAAATCTTCAGTTTTTTCAAACAAAACCGAACCGAAACCAAATACAGTCGGTTTTTAATTTAAAACCAAACAAACTCAAATAAAATTAGTTTATTTAATCGGTTTGGATCATTTTTATTCAAACCGTAAACACCCCTAATCAAGGGTACAATGAAATTTTTTTAATGAAATTATTAATAAATATAAAAATATATTATTATTTTTTGTGATTAATTAAAATATATCACATAAATTAAAACGGATCGATCTTAGTTTGTCTGTCTGCATTTTTTTTCAAATTTGCAGTGTGGCAGATGTACTTGCTGATTTGCCGTTATGGAGTTTTTTGGACTATTTTTCGACTTACATGTGACTTCTCTGCCAAATGGCAATCTACTTTAATTTCTTGTACTTAACTTGCCCATTCATTGACTACCTTGACATTTTCCTTATTTACATCTAAATATTATTATTTTTAAAATTTATGTAACACAATTTAAATTGACACGAAATTTAAGGAAAAATAGATTTCTGAGTAATGTCAATGCAAGTCTTAGATGATGAGCGGGGAATGACTTATGCCAAAGTAGTGATTGAACGTGATGTTTGTTTGATTATGAGTTTGGTTAAGAAATAAAGTTACGTTCTTGTAAATCTAATTAATTATATTATTACAAGTTTTTGATCTTAACAAATGATTATATTAGAGTCAATGTCATGAATCGATTCTCAAGAGCATCGTAACATGTAATTGCATGAGGTAAGTGTTAGGAAAAAGATTATTGGAGTGTGATGTCAACATCTTGCCTTAACAAGTTCGTTGATGGGCCAGGGGTGGCTTGTGTTAGAGTTATAGTTGAACATGGCATATGCTTGCTTGATGCATTTGATTAAGAAACAAAATTGTTTTTTTTTACTATCAGTATTAACTTATGACATGATGATATAGATGCATTGATAACTTTTAAAACTTGTGATTCGAAATATATCATAATTGTTAAACTAAGTCTTAGGCCTAACTCACACCCCAAATGCTAGCTCAAAGGAAGGAGGATTGCCCAAACCTTATAACGAATTCACCCATCTCATTAACCAGCGATGTGGGACTTTTGTCATTCTTTAACACCCACCTCACGCCCAGTGCTTAGCATCTGGTATGTGGGCAATTTTTTATTTTTGGGGCCCCAACATCGGGTGAGATGGGCCCTGCTCTGATACCATGTTAAACTAAGCCTTAGGCCTAACTCACACCCCAAAAGCTAGCTCAAAAGGAGGAGGATTGCCCAAGCCTTATAAGGAGTCCACCCATCTCATTAACCACCGATGTGGGACTTTTGTCATTCTTTAACAATAATATATGACATATGTGTGACTATAAAACATAGACCTTAAAAATATGAAGCTACTAGTCGATTTTCAAAAAAAAAAAAAAAACACGAATATTACTAATTACTCGTACTAGCTAAAATAAATGTAGGTATTAATGCATAATAAACCTTTTTGATAAATAATAAATAAATAAAAAAGGTTAGAAATTTTAAAATTACAACTCTAAGTGCTAATAACTAAATTCTAAATTTAATATTCTACCCTTAGCTTAGCTAGATCCCTATATATAACAATCACCACATCATATGTAACAACATTTCACTATAACATGGTCAAGTTTTTTGTAAGAACTTTATGTAAAAATATATATATACACAATATAAGTAAGTAAAAGCTACTGACTTTGGTTGAACCTGTATATGGACAACTTATACCTCTACCGTTGCATAAACTAAATTTCAGGTAAATACGATTGAATTCGTCTATACTCATAACAAAAAATTCTAGATCCATCCTTACACGGAGTTTGACGAGACGGGGCAGGGTGGGGTGGGTGGGGGGGTGGAAAGCTTGATGTGTATGTATATTGTGTTTGTTTCTCACGGGAATCCAGCCAGGGTTCTTCCTTTCACGAGTATCACTCTCTAAGCTATTATCTGTCACTTAGCTCTTATTTTAGGGCGTCTACACGTTTATTTTCCAGCACATATATATATTATGTATACAACTAGTTTTTTTTTTTTTTTTGTATATTATGTATGGCACTTTGTTTATAATTTGTTGTGTCACATTATATATGTCTATAAAATCATATTTGTCACGCATTTGTTTCAACTCCTCCCACCCCCACCTCATCATTATCATTTCTTTGCTTTCTTTAGTGTATAGACTAGTTGTATAACTTGTATTAAATCCCTATGCAAATGTTTGGTGGCAATTGGGACCAAACTAGGACATTCCAAGATTCAAGGGTAAAAAGTTATATAATTAATGTGGATTTTAGTAATTAATTCAAGGGTATATTACTTTATCGTTAATCAGAAATTTCGAGTTCGATCGAGTCTTACTAGGTGCGAAGTCGTTTTTGTTAGAAAGCGATATATTCTCTCAATGTGAAACTTTTTCCAGCGCGAATCCAGATATATTTACCTAACACTGGGTGGAAAATCAAAAAGTAAAAGAAATAAGGATTGATAAAATAAAAAGGATATTAATCTCAAAGTAAGTTCATGAGGTGAGAATTATACAAGACTATATAAAGAGACTAATTTTCTATCTTCACATCAATATAGAAACTTTTTTCTTTTGTTTCCCACATTGAAGCTTGACTAGATCCAAATTCACATGTTACATGATTTATTTGTGGAGACAACCAGTTTCATTTGATCCAGAAATTTGAACTTGAAACTTCGATCTAGTTAAGTCCTTAAAGGATGAATAATGTAGGAATTGTCATGAATTGGAATGTAATCAAGAGATCTATGCCCCTTCAGGATATTCGATAAAATTGAAACAATAATATACTTGCTCGTAATTGTTGATCTCAAATTTAAATAAGTGAGGAGACTTGCATATTTACATGTTGCATCAAAGCATACCTCTTAATATAATATTGAATTGTAGTTTAATGAAACAGCGACATAGATAATGAAGATTCATATATAAGGTTTATTAAGGTACAAATATACAAAATATAATTAGAGACAGTACAGTTATTATTCGGTTTTTTCTAATGCATTAAATTAAATTCAGTGACCGTACATTTTGCCCATGACAAAATAAAGGCACCATTAACTGTTCCTCTGATATGTCCTCTCTAACCAAAAAAAAAAAAATTCTTCAAATAATAATATTATTACTCGTTTCTAAAAAAAAAAAAAAAAAAAGAACAAAACGAATAATAATAATAATAATTAAATTTGCTCCAATAAGTTGGTACTTCCATGGTTTTTTTTGTTTCTTCGAAAAAAGTTACTTTTAAATAAATGAAATCAAAGCTACGTACAAAGTTAGTTAGAGAACTAGCTACAAGTACTTTTTCTGCTATTTGTTAATTTAAAATAGAGCAACTTTCACATATAGCAAACACAAAATTTATATTTATATGTTATAACAAAGTTTGCATAATTGCTTTCCATAGCAAACATATATATGTATAATTCGCTATACATATAAAAAAAAAACAGTTGTGTAATTCGCTATACATATACAAAGAAGACAGTTGTATAATTCGCTATACATATACAAAGAAGACAGTTGTATAATTCGCTATACATATACAAAAAAAAAGTAGTTGTATACAAAAGATTAATTGTATAATATGTGTATGCATAAAACGAGAAAGAGAGAAAGACAAAAGAAAATTGGGTAGGGAAATATTTGTATTGTATAATTATAAGTGTATAGGACGAAGATATATGTATTTGCATGTGTATATACAATTTTCTCTCGCTTTATACAAACAGAAGCGCAACTTATACATTTCGTTTCTGTTTGTAAAAGCAAGAGAGACAGGGTGGCGAGCGAGATTTGGGAGAGTGGCGAGCGAGATCTGGGAGAGGGGAATGAAAATATATGTATATATACAATTTCCTTTCGCTTTATACAAATACAAACACATTTTATACATTTGTGTTTGTATAAAAGCGAGAGAGGCAAGCGAGACTGCCACCAAACGAGAGTGGCGAGCGAGATTCCACCAGGTAAAGTGGCGAAAATAACAATAGTTTGCTATAGGGTACAATTAAACCAAAGTATATTTATAACATTTAATTTGAATTAATAGTTTGCTATTGTATACAATTTTTCCTTTAAAATAAAGTCATTAATTCCCTTTTATGTTCTGTTGTATCGATGACACATGAAATAAATCGAAGATGTGTACAAATGAGAGTCGTAGAAACTAAGATTAATCGGTCAAAATTAGTATTCACCTCAACTTTTTATAGTTTCATCGTAAGTAATATTCTTTCCGTTCACATTTAAGATATACATAATACATAAATATATCCTTTAATTTAGCTTCAGCTGACATTTATGCCCTCCAATTTTGGGTGTGCATAAGTAGACACTTCAATTTATATGAAACTGAACAAGCAGCAGACACATGCATGTGTCCTACATAGCATAATACACGTAGGATGCCACGTAAGACACAAAATTGTCATACATGTATGACGCTAGGTAAGACGAATATATTGTCTATTTGTTTAATTTTGTACAAGTTTAAGTGTCTATTTGTGCACGCCTAAAGTTGGAGGGCATAGATGTAAGTTAAAACTAAGCTGAAAGACACATTTATATATTATATTGTTTGTCGATTTCACAAAGTTCTTTATGAATTGAAATGAAAAGGCTTTCACTTGTTAGCGTTACAAGATAGAACGATCCGACTTATAAAACAGACTTTAATTAAACATTATCACATAAAATGAAATAAATTATTAAATTAACTTGACAATTAATATTAGTAGATTACACTAATGTGTATGTAAGCTTTTTAATTAATATAATATATATGTGGAAGCTTGGAAGGAGAAAAAAAAAGAGGTGTGGGGGTTAAATAGAGTTAAAAGGGACATTACATAAGAAGGTAGAGACAAGCCTGTTGTCCCTGCCACTTTCACACAGCAACTGTTGCCTCTTTTCTCACACACTAATCACTGTTACCCTCCCCCCCCACCCCCCTACCACTGACCCTAGCTATACTATCAGTCTGAGATCCTTCTACTACTATTATATATTTCGAGGATCTATAGAAAAATAATCTCTTTTATCTCTCTATAAAATAAGAATAAGATTTATGTATATTCTACGTATTGTTCCAGTTCACACTTGTAAAATTATATATTGAGTATATTATTGTTGTTTTTGTTGTTACTAATTACTACTACTACTATACATCTATATTTTGGTCTTACGGTATACACTATTTATCTTAATTTATGTGATAGTGTGTGGCTGAACACAAAGTATAAGAAAAAATTATGTTAGCATTCGGGGTTCGTGACTTTTTCCGATGGATTATCACTATTGAAAATCGCTATAATTATGTTTCTGTTGAATTTTCCATCAGAATTTCCAAGCACAAGCCTAATTTCGATGGGATGTCTATTGAAATTTTACGATTTTCTACTAGTAACATTATTGTATTTGTGGTTAGTTTTAAAAATAAAATTTTTAAGGCTGTAGTCATTTTTGTGATAATAAAAAAAAAATAAAGTTAAATTTATTATAAATCTAGAAAATGGTCGCCTTTTTTTTAAAAAGACGAAAGCATATGATTGAATACAAAGTTTAAGAAAAAATTTAGTAATTTTTTTATAGCTATAAAATTAAATAATTAATTAGGATAAAATATAAATTTTAAATTAAATTATTTTTAGAATTTAACAAAATTAAGTTTTTATAAATTAAAAAGAAAAATATATCACGATAAATTAGAAAAAATAGTATATTATAGTTAATTTCTACTTTGATACCTACTTTCTCTCCTATCACATCCATTTAGTAATTCAATGCATTAGCATGAAAAAATAACCCCATTTATTGGAGACTTTCTTTAATTCCCACAATCGATAATAGTGTTAATTGTTTTTTGCATGCATGCATGCATTTAATTGGGTGCTACAATTAAAATTTAAAGCTATTTACATATACTACTACTCTACTACCTAAGTTTACTGCAGTAGAACTAGCTTCTGCCCTTGTCCTACTCATCAACTTGTGATTAAGTACAAGTACATTCAGTGGCGGATCCAGAATTTGATAGTCATGGGTGCTCAAGCCAAAAAAAATAAAAAATCTTTCTAGAAGCTTACAAATATTTTTATAGTTTAGTTAGTAAATGAAGCACGAAAAATAAAAAAATTAAAAGAAAATGTATATAAAAAGATGAGTAAAAAAACTATGAAGAAATTGTCGTTTACTTTTTTCAACAAAAATATAGGGTGTTACCAGGACTCGAACCCTAGCTTGAGGGGTAACAACAATCTTTGAATGCCACTTTAGAACCAAATAACCCATGAAGCATTTTGTTCAATGGGTGCTCACGAATTTATTATATCAATTTTCCAGTATTTTCTATATACATATATAACGTTTTTGTCGGGGTCAATGGGTGCTCGAGCACCCGAGCTTGAATACGTGGGTCCGCCCCTGAGTACATTACTTCTTCTTAGTTAATATTGATTGCGGTGGAATGATTTTGATTTTTTCATTTTAATTTAAAAATTTTGAATTCGAACATTTAGTTATGAAAATAATTTTATTAAAAATGTTGTGTTCAGAAATGATCTTATTGTGATGAACGAATTCAAATTTTATCAGATCTGAATATGAATATCAGACACTTAATGAAAATAAAAAACAATTATATATATAGAAAATATTAAATCTTGTCTCTAGCTTCTTTTGTATGTTTTTTCTTTATTTTGATTGTCCTTTAATCAACATATTGATTTCGCCACTGATCAAAACGATAATAAAAACAATATTTACTTCAATGTCAAGCAAAGTAAAGTTTTTTTACTATATAAAATTATAATCAATCATATTTGCTTCATTTAAGTTTATTCCAAACCATCCATGAGAGTAACAAAATTAATTATGTCATATATACTAATTTCTTCTCACGTGTGTTACGTATAATTTTAAAAATATAAAAGACCATTATTATTGATAGCGTTTTTTTATTATTGATTTTTTTTTTGTGATTGAAGAATATGGACAGTCCTAATGTCACTTATTCACCTAAATCTATGAAGAGGAACAAAATAATTATATATTATTGCACATACGTTGCACATATATGTCGAGTATAAAGTGTATATTCTTGTTTAGTTTTGAATCTGTAGATTCAAAATTTTAGAATTGTAATTTATTGAGTTTTAAAGTTAATAAGAATACATAATTAAAATTCTGGTTCTGCCCACATGTACGTAATTAAAATGTTTCTTTCACCATTGACAATAGCGACAATAAAAGCAATAATTGAACTTCAATTTCAAGAAAGTTAAAGTTCATTTTTTGAACATGTCTTCGATCATATCATTTCTTATTATCAGAGATTCAAATTTTGAATTTATAGATTAGAAATTTAAAAAATGATAACTTATTGTGCTTTGAATGAGTATATTTCTTTTGCTAAATTTACTAAGAACCCAAAACTAAAAATCTGATTCTGCCCACACAAACATAATGAAAATATTCATTTTCAAGAATATTGTTGATTCTTGTGAATGATGGATGTGGATGGTCCTATGTCACTTCTTCACCTAAACCTATAAAACGATAAATAAATAAAAATTGTATCTCAATATTGCATATACATTGCACGTGTATATCAAGTCTGAAAATACATATTCTTGTTGAGTTTTAAATTTATAGGTTCATAATTTTAGAAATGATAACTTATATAATTTGTTTAATACAAATATAAATTAATTTTGTTGCTAAAGTTATTAAGAACTCGTAACTAAAACTTTGATTTTGCCCACTGAAACATAATTAAAACATTTATTTTGTTGCAGATAGTAATGTTCACTGTCATATCACTTCATTTAAGTTCATCTCATGCAATTCATGAGATTAAAAATAAAAAATGCATAAGACGTGTGAAATCATAACTAAAAGTTTGATTATGCGCACAAAAACATCATCAAAATATTGATTTTGTTGGTGATAAATAACGACAATAACAACAATTATTGAACATCAATTTCAGGAAATTAAAGTTCATTATATAAAACTATCCTCAATCATATCGATTCATTTAAATTCACTTCACACAATCTACGAGAATAATAAAATTATGCCATATATATGATAAAAACAAAAATGCACAAGCCTTATTTTTTCAAATTCCTCTTAGTTATCATACAAGGTCTAGAGATCAGAATTTTGAACTTATAGGTTCTAAAGTTTAAAAGTAATAACCCATATATATGTAAAAAAAATTTAACGCAAATATAGTTTTTTTTTGCTAAAGTTAATTACTTAGAACCATAAGAAAAACTTTGATTATGTCCACATAAACTTAATCAAAATTATCCTCGATCATGTCATTTCGTTTAAGTTCATCTCACGTGGAGGAGTAACAAAATAATATCATATATACATATATGATTAAAAAGAAAAAAAACAGGCTTGTCTTTCAAATTCTTCTCTCGGTTATTATCATCAGCAAGATTCTTATTATTTTGAATTCTAAAAATGGTAATTTACTGATTTTTTGATAAATTATTCATATATTTAAATTTCTTAGTTAAAATTTCTCTTAGTTTTTTTTTTTAATTATGTCAAATTTATGATTAAAATTCTAATTTTCTTAATGATACAATCAACTTAATTAATCCAATATCTCATGTGTCTATTTTTAAAAAAATAAACAAATCTACTTATTTACTCAATTACAGAGCCATCAATATTTAGGGGGGGGGGGGGGTAAACATTATTCTGGTGAAAAATTATATTATAATTGAATTTTCTCAACCTTTTCCCAGGTTAACTTATTTTTCTAATATCTTGACTCTCAATAAAAATTCTAATTCCGCTTCACTATATTTACTTCATTTATTTTTTGGCTTCCCACTCAAAGTTCGGTAATTGATATTGGTGTCCGATAAAATTCAAATATATGTCGAAAAGTTTCATATTAAGAGTAAAGCACGTTGTAACAAAGGCGACTCCATAAAGGACTCAAATCAATGACTTATGATTAAGAATTAAAGAGTACTTACTACTCCACCGCGACCCCAATATTTACTTTATTGTTTGTTACCTCACAAACTACATTCTACTTTACATTTGTTTTCACTTACATATGGAAATCTCACCATTCTGCCTCATCTATCTCTGATCACCTAGTCTCTCTTTTGTCTTTTTATATATCCTTTCTCTTTCTATTACCTAAGAATATATATATATGTAGAATATATATATATGTATATACCTTAGTCCTTTTTAATTTCTAGTGAGATCTCCTACCCCTTCCCCTACCCCCCACCCTCAACTCTCTTTCACATGTAACCTACTTTATTTATTCCATCACATCTCTATAACAATCAAACACAACTCATTTTTCTTTCTTTGTTAGTTTCTCTCTTCACAACAAAAAATAATAATATTAGAAAACAACTTCTTGATGAAGTTCACAAGCATCTATCAACATCTTCTCATCTTACAAAATTAAAAATCCATGCATGAAACCATTCAAAGAAATCTTTTACCTCTTCTAAAGGAAACTCAAACACAACTAAATTTTAATTTCCTCCACCTCTCTCCTTTTTATCATTTCTCTTTATATATATATATTTATTTAATTTTATATATACTGTTCATTATTAGGGTTTGTTCACTAGCTAGCTAGCTCTTCTTCACACTCGAGAAAGAAGAAGAAGAAGAAGAGTGAAGTCGCTAAAATCCTTTTATGTTATGATGAGTCAAGATAACAAAGACGAAAGCCAAAGTTCCGGTGGTGGTGATGGTGGTGGTGGTGGGTCCATGGGGGCGAGGCCAAAAGAACAAGCTTTGAATTGTCCAAGATGTGATTCTCCCAACACCAAGTTTTGCTATTATAACAATTATAGTCTTTCACAACCAAGACATTTTTGCAAGACTTGCAGAAGGTAAACTATTGAATTGTATGACCGTCTTATCAAATATTATTTTTTTTGCTTTTTGTAGGGTGGCTTATGAGGTTTAGAATTGCCATACACGCCTTTCCTGCTCTGATAACATTTTTGAATTATTATGATTTATTTCTATCTAAAAAGTTTTATTTAACTCTTGAATCGTATAACCTTCTCATCTAACGATTTGTTTTTATCCATTTTTTGGGTTCTTTTTGTGAGATTTTGAATGGCGACACGCTTTACCTGCTCTAATGACATGTTTAATCTAAAAACTTATAGTATTGTTGGAAAAATTGCTTTTTTAGTTACTTAATTATATTATGTATCGACAGGTACTGGACTAAAGGGGGCGCATTACGCAACGTTCCAATAGGTGGTGGTTGCAGGAAAAACAAGAAGATAAAGACTAGTTCATCTTCTTCAAGATTTTCTGGGGATTCAAAAGATACAATTAGTGGTTCTTCAGATATTGGTGGACTTAAATTTTTTCATGGTCTTTCACCAGCTATGGATTTTCAACTTGGAGGATTAAATTTTCCAAGATTGAGTAATAATACTTCAACATCAACAGTTGGTGGAAGTATTTTCAACCAATTTACTTCATTTGGTGAAAATTCAACTCCAAATATTGGATCAACTTCTTGTTTTAGTCTTGATCCTTCAGGAAGTTCTTTATTGGGATTCAATAATAATTTCCCTTTCTCAAGTTCTATGCTAAAACAAGGTAAGAAACAATTAATTGTCTTGTGTGTCATTACATGTCTTTAACGTGTGAGTCTGATTCTTTTTTATTATGTGTCAAACATGCGAAAGTTTTCTTTGGAATTTTTTAACACGACAACGGTGATGTTTAATTTGAACTTAATCAGCATATCTCGCGTGTTCTCATATCATGATGAAGTGTAAAACACGAGGCTTTAGTGTCGTTTCCTCTCAAGCCTAATTATGACCTAAACAAGTGAAATTTGAACCTACAACCTCTTGTCTGTTCTAACAACATGTCAAGATGTAGGGGACTATACATCTTTTTAATTATAATTAATATACTCGTACTTACTTAATTATATTATGTCTGAACAGGTACCGATGGAGTTCAAGAAATGGGATCAATGGGAGTTCATCATGGTACAATGGCATCTTCTATAGAGTCTTTGAGTTCAATAAACCAAGATTTGCATTGGAAATTACAACAACAAAGATTGGCCATGCTATTTGGTGGTGAAAATCAAAAGGAAAACATTGTTTCATCATCAATCCCTCTTCATGATGATCAAAACCAAATCCAAATCCAAAAACCACAACCAATTTTGTTCCAAAATTTGGAGATTTCATCATCGAAACAACAAGAAGATCATCAAGAAACATTTGGAAATAACAATGTTGATTCAAGAAAAGATTGTAGTACTACTATGGGAAGTCATCATGGGAACAATTTGTCAACTGAATGGTTCTTTGATAACTCATTTGGTGTAAATCCAAATTCAACAAATAGCAACAACAACAACAACAATGGAAATGGAAATGCAAATGATGATCAAAATGTCAATAATTGGAATAGTACTATTCAAGCTTGGAGCAATTTGAATCAATATAGTACACTACCTTAATTAATTAATTAACTCTATTTTATTATGAGGTAAAAAAAAAAAACAAATTTATAATACTTATCTATTTAGGTCTATTTTTCTTTCAATTAGGAATTAGTTTTTTTTTTTTTTTTTTGGTATTTATGTTAAGTAAGACATCGATTTAAAGTTTTTAGTATTGAACTTATTGTAACTGTTTATGATTATAATGATGGTGGTTAATTTTTCAATATTGTTTGTTGCCTTGTTTGTTCTCATGTTCCACTAGTAGTTTTTAGTCCCACCACACACCTCCTCTTTTTTGTTTATATATATACATGTTGTTTCTTGTCCTATCACATATAGTGAGTTAATAATCAAAAATACCTGTGAATTAATATTATCGGATTAATTGAGTAGATCGATAGTGATAGTCTAGTCAGTATTCAAGGTGTGTTTAATACACAATAACCATAATTTAGATAACAATATAGAATAACGGTGTAAAAGTCACAAAAAGTTAGTGATAATTCAGATATGATTTTGATCATCATATCGTATATAGTCAAATATGAATATTAATATGTTAATTCCATTATTATTATTTTTTTCTTGAATACATTTTTTGGGATTGGTGATAGATTATTTTGTAGAGTCAGTAAAAAGATGGGAAACTTAATTGGGATATCTTTGATTTGTTATTGTATGTTGAGTCAGTCAGTATATATTCAGAAGTCCTTATTGTGTCAATGTGTCTCCCTCTATTGTTTATCAGGTAACCAATTCTCTGACTTCTTTATCTTATATATAAAAAATATATTATTATTTTCTCCGTCTCAATTTATATAACAACATATATTAGACACAAATATGAATTAGCTATGAAATTTATCATTAGATAGGCCCATATATATATATATATATATATATATATATATATGGTTTCATGATAATCTATCGCTAACTTGTTGTTCATGATAATCTATCGTCAAAAAAGATTAATGAAGTATTTTTGTCATTTAGCAAGAGACGTTGTCCATCGCTAAAAAAGACCTTTTGAAATTTTTGGTCTAATACATTTCATAAGTATGCTCTAGACTATAAAATTGTACCGTTAAGTGTAAATGAGAAGCTTAAAGTTAAATTATTCAAAAATATTGCATCATTTTATGTGATACACTACCAAAAATTTTTATGTATTGTTGGATGCTAAATTCCAACGAATCGCCTATAAGAAAATATTTATAAAAAGAAAATTAGCGATTTTCTAATAGTGATTCACGTAAAATAGGAGAGATAAGTATGCGTGATAGAAATACAACAGTTACTGAGGTCCTTTCAGAGCCTAACCTGCTATTGTTTAACTTCATGCCTATATAGTATTATGTATACACTGCTAGCTGCAGCTTTATTGTTCCCTATTCTCCATATAATTCTCTCTCACACACACATTGTGTGGGGTTTTATCATACTCCAATCCGTTTGTTTGGATTTGTTTATCTTACTTTTATTTTTAGGTTGTTCAGAAAGAATGTATGACAATTCTTAACTTTTTGTATGATATGTTTAAGATTATAAAATTAAAGATATTTTACATATTTTTAGTTTAAAATCTTTTTTGTGTTAAATCAAAATCAGATAAATAAATTCTGTGATTTGTTGTTGTCTGATAAAGTGGTGGCTTGAAAGTGTAGTAAATGCATATATAAGACTGTCAACATTTTTGAGTAAAAGGGTCATAAGAATCTATGAACTTGGGGTTCTTACAAGTTTGTTTTTTCCCTAGCTTTTCATGTACTTGGGTAATGTGCCCCATTCTCGAAGTCGAATATAGTATTTAAAGTTTATGAATTTTTTATAATAATTCTATAGAAAACGACTCACTTCAATCATTTTATTCAAAAAGATTAATCCTCTACTATCCTTCTAATAAAATTTCGAAGAAGATCTTAATTAAATAATATTTTCCTCACATTTTAGTTTAACCCCCCTCCCCCCGCCCCCCCGCCTCCCAAGAAAAAAGAAGAAGCTACCTAACGTTTTTATTCCATTCAAAGTGTGTTATGATTAAAGAAGGAAACACTCTTTATCAAACGATTGAGTTTAATTAATTAGTATGGTGTGTAATATATATGAGTACATATGGTCCTTTTGTGGATTTTTTTATTTTGTTTTACTTTAGAATAATATATCACTCGATTTTACAAGCAATTTTGAGAAAGTAAATATATGTAAAGCTTAATTATCTGGCCTTATATCTTGTCTAAGATAACTAAATAGGTTATTATTTTCGAATGATCGATCCTCGACTCAAAGTAAAAAATATTTTTTTGAAAGAAAAAAAAGTTTTATGTTAAGAGTGACACATACATAAACTTTTTTGAGCTTCATGGAACATTTCCACTTTCATCAAAAAGCAAAGATTAACAAGTTGAGACAAAATCTTAACCACCTTAAAAAGCTTCACAAACTTACGTAAGAATATAGCTTATATAACTATATTTTTAGGAACTTTAGAATTTCCATATATTCTACTTCTTTTTAGGACAAACTTTTTCTTTTCAAATTGCTATTATAGTCCTGCACTAGACGGTCAAAAGTTCGTTTCAAAATATTTGTCGCAACCTTTATCTTGTTCTCGATAACTATGTATCAGTAATCTACATTTAGATATCATAGAGTTATAACGAGTAAATACCAAATAAATCTTTTTCTATACTATCAGTATAACAAAAAATACGAGTGATAACATGGTAGTTAATATTTTGATCGTATAAATATTTTTTTTATATACATGATAATATAATATATATTTTTGTTAACATAAAAATAAAAAATGAGGGGGTGGGGTGTGTGAATAACGTGAAAGACACTCTGGAAGAGAACTACAACTACAAATGTCAATTTAGAAATCTGCGTGAAATTCATGAATTATTATATATGATAGAGAAACTATAATGTGCTTTTCAACTTCACGATAAATAAGTGGTATTTTTTTAAATAATTTAGAAAAAAATAAGTTTTTTTTCTATTGTAATTTGACGGTTAGGGTGATCGAGTAATAGTAACGAGGTCAAGTTGTTTGTAAAATTAGTGTAGCTGGTAAAGTTGTTGTTATAAGTGATTTGGAAGTTACGGTGGATTCAAACAGTTGGAAACAACTTCTTGTAGAAATATATGGTAATATTGTGTACACAATAGATCCTTGTGGTTTGATTTTTTTTAGACGCTCATATACTGAGAGCTTAGTACAGACGGTTAGTGTTGATGGTTGTACTAAGCTCATATAAAAAGTTTAGTACAGACGTTTCTCTTTTAATTAATCGAATCAGTAGATATCAAATATTTGATGGTTGTACCAAATAAAAATATATTCTTTGTAAAATTAAATTCTGGAATATTGCTTTAGAAGTTTTAAAAAGCATCCATAAAAAAGGAGGGAAAAAGGTATTTTTATGACTGAAATAACTAATTATAGTGCAAACAAATATACATTTTATTATAAAAATTAAAAGTTTAATTTGAGGTCTTTCTGAATATATTTATAATACTAATCAGATACTTTCAAGTTTGGATATTTAAATAATTTTTTTATAGGATCGGAACACCTACATATTCTGCCTGATTAATAACTTATGTAACATTAGATAAAATTTTGTAAAATTCACTTCAAAATCCATATATTTGAAGGAAAATCAATTGACACACCATCTTCGATTCTATCATTACATGTTTTTTTCTTTGGTTGGATCATCATATTATATATAGTTGCTATTGGTTTTTTTCTTCGTTATTTTCAACATGATATTTCCGTCGCATTATTCTTTTTCACTTGATCAAGGTTCTTAAAATTGCGTCACATCACCTTTCTTATAATTCAGTGATGAGATTACACTGAATACATTATTGTTATTTAACGTACCAAATAGAAATTGGACCATCCACAGAATTAAAAAAATGTGTATTGAAGAATCTTTCTAGTCTATTATTTGTTCATTAAACGTTTTCTACAATATGGGTTGGTACTTGGTATATAATCATTTTATTTTGTTTTCTTTCATTTTTTGTTCTTTTTTGCTACTAAAATGGTTAGTGTCCAAAACGAGAAAAATGCATTGAATAACGTCATTTAATTTGGACGCTTTGTGCAAAAAATATTTTTGTTAGTTCTGCAAAATTACAAAACACTATGTAATATCCCATTATTACAATTTTTGGACCCTTTCTAATTATATGAAAACAAACTTAAAAAATGTTATTTGGATTTGGGTTGCCCCACGAAAAAGATTCTTTTAATATTGAAAAATATCGTTTAGTGATCAATAAAGTAAACATATATGAAATATATAAAAGATTAGAGAGTTGTTTTTAAGAAAAACATTTGGTAATGTCATATCTTAAGTTCATAACACTTATTGTTTGCTTTAATCTAGTATGTATATTTTATGCATTTGTCCTTTTATTACGTTATCACTGAGCAAATAATACATGTAGAAGTCCCACCGATCCTTGTTTTTGATCCATACTCCGTAATAGACGTCATGACTAAGACAACGGGTACCAGCTAAAACACATCGAAAAATTCGTCATGAAATTGGTAACGGAATTCATCTACACAGATGAGTTTTGTTATGAATTTTTCGGTTTAGTATAATTTTATTCTTTCATCATAAAAATCTTGTAGTGTTTGAATTTGTGATGTATCGCAGTAAAGGAGTCTGATACGAGTATGTTTTTCTCTTGTAACGATTATTAAAGTGCGTGCATATTAATTAGTTTGAACATCACTATTTTCTGGTTATAGTTTGATGACCTATCTATAGTAGGGGCCTTTAGTCTTTTGATTAGAATAGAATCGCATATTAGACCAAAGTTTTGAGCTTTTGTGGCCTATATTTTGTTGGGTTGAGCTTGGGGCCTTAAATTGGTTATTGGAGTTAGAACTTTAACCTGTAGCCATAGAAAATAAAATAAAATAATGGTTATTTTATAAATATTACTTTATTTTCTCTTGTTCGGCCCATGTAGTTGGCCTTTCATTTACCTTTTATCTAAGGTTTATTTGGTGATTTATACAAATAATCTCGGAGGATGGAGGGTGATCTTGAATTTTTGACCACGTTTATTTCATGGATAAAATTATAAGATCAATTTTTTTTTATTTTTCTCATGGAGTGAGTTGAGGTCAAAATTTCAAAAACGCTAATTTTCAAGTTTTTTTTTTGCAAGTCCATGATCTTTTTTGATAATATAACCTAGATTAGAGTGCACACTTCATTTGTTTTATATGAAATTCTTTTTAATGATAAGTGACGTTGAGACTCAAACTTAAAATTTATATGTTCTATGCTATCATGTTAAATTATGTGCCTTATAACATGTATTCTATTAATTAAACCTCTAATGCTTTTTCTTTCTCGTTCTCTTTCTCGCTTTTCTACGACTATAATATATATCAATATTAATGAGAATTAACATCTTGCAATTAAACATGATTGATTCATTGATTGTATAAGTTCTATTATATTATTATATCGGAGTATCGATTCAAATTTGAACAACACAATTCAAATTTAAGGACACAATTTTATAAATATATCCCATTAACATTGACATTGACAACATTCACATATATAACTTAACAAAAAATATCAAAAGTGGAGTTTTATATAATATAAAGCTTGGTCCCTGTGCCAAAATTACAAAGTGGGAGCAAATATTATTGCACACCATATATTAAAATGTACAAGCCAAATATAACACTCTACAATATTTTTTTTTATTGTTAATTAACAAAACTAGTTAATCTTCATGATTTGTCACTCTTTAGTAAGCTTCATGCTCTCCCTGTTCAACATAAGTATATGTTATCAATAAATAAACTAAACAATTTGAATTATGAATAGTAGACTATATTAATTAATCACCTTACCGATAAAATTAGACAGTCGTTTAACATTTGCAATAATTTACAAAATTTTAAATTCATGAAAAAATTTCATTATTTTTTAAAGTATCAAATTAAAATCAGACAAACACTATAAATGGTTGATAAAGTTACCTTTTTGGGAGTGATGAAGTCCACAAATTTAGTCTTGGATTTGACTTTAGGAGACTTGTTGTTATGTTGTGGTGATGATGATGATTCTCTATATCTCTTGATTATTTTTTCTCTTACAAATTTATCATATATAAATGCAGCTCCTCTGAATTGTGGAAAAACTAGCCATGCCACAAATATCAACTTCACATCATACCATATTGGTATCCTATAATATATTTCCAAATAACAAAAAAAATAATGATGAATCACTTTTCTCAACCAAAAAAAATTATTATTTCCTCTATCTTAATTTATGTGATGATGTTTGACTTAACATGAAGTTTAAGAAAGAAAGACAAATTATTGAAACTTTAAGAATGTGTTTGGTAGGGGGAGGAAAACGTTTTTCGATTTTTCAGTTTTTCTATGTTTGATTGGTCAAAAAACATATTCTTTAGACAAATGAGTTTCTTAAAAATGAGGAAAATGAATTTGCTAATGAAAGTACGAAAAACAAGTTCTATAAGTAGTGATATTTCAAGTTTATTATTTCCTCCACACATACCCAACGCCCCCACCTCCCACCACCCCATCCTACCCCACAATATTTTGCTAGTCAAACACTAAAAACAATTAAGAAATCCACTTGTTTTCCAAGATCATACAAGTCCAACGTAAAGTCTACACCAAGTCATAAAGAAATAAGTGGGTAGTGGCTATAAATCATTTTATTAAGGGATAAGAGTCTGAAAAATACACCAACTTTGATCGAATTTGCTGTTATGATACTAAACTTTCATGAGGACCTATTACCTCCCTAAACTATTTAATACCATATTTTAAACATATATATTTGCCCACGTGGACATAAAAAATAATGCAAAATTATAAATAGTAATGCGTCCACGTGGCACATATATCTTTAAAATACACTATTAAATAGTTCAGGGGATAAAAAATACGGTATTAAATAGTCTAGGGAGGTAATAGGTCCTCATGAAAGTTTAGTATCGCAACAGCAAATCCGACTAAAGTTGAGGTATTTTTCAGACCCTTATCCCTTTTATTAACAGTAAATTAAAAGTTTAAAGCTAAATTGACTCTAAATATAAATTATTAATTTTTCAAATCGACTAAAAAATAAGTATCACATAAATTGAGACGGGAGAACAATATTTAAATTTTATTTTTTCATGAAGTTAAGAAGGTAATTACCATTCAAGAACATGTTGAAGGACCATCTCCATAAGAGTGAGAAAAGAATAAAAAATCCAATAAGCAAGCCATTGTTCATCATCCAATTTGTCGCTAGTCTCAATTGCTACTACTGAAGCATACCTATTCAAATATAAATTAAATCACCAAATTAAAAAAAAAACATCCTAAAAAACAATTTTGTAAGGAAAATAATAATTAATTCTTAGTATAAACATAATAATTTAAAACACTTACAAAGGATAGAGCAACATTGTCACTGGCCTGCAATATAAAACAAATCATAAAGAGATATCTGAAAATATTATACCTTAATAAAATGATTTATAAACACATAATTTTACAAAAATTCACAAATATATTCCTTTCTTAAAATTTATATCCAGTCTTAGATAAATTGAGACGGAAAAAAATACTTTCTAAACTCTATGCTGAATCAAATCACAAACATACTATTCTCATTTACTTGCCCATTTTCGCAAATTTAAGAGATTTCCAAAATCATAACTAATAAGATTAATTTAGTAAAATGGACTCCTACTAAATACTTCTCACTCTCTTTTTTAGTCTATTTAAAAAAAGAACGATTCTTTCCTTTTTAAGCAATTCTTCAATTTCAATTTTTCACGCAATATATTTCAGACATTTCAATACATCCTTTTAACTTAAAGACTTAAGATTCAAAAGTCACATTTACTTTCTTAAACTTCATATTAAGTCAAAATAAACCAAACAAATTAAAGCATCGTAAAGCATGTGATGATATGAAGTTTATATAGCAAACTCAAATAATTCAATAAATAAAAATAAAATTTACCCGGCTATAGTATGAAGATGACAAATCAAAGTCCAAAAATAACCCATAATTCTTCTTGATAACTCAAATTCTTCTGATCAAAATAAAAACCTTATAATATAATATTTATAAGAAGAAGAGAAAGAAAATGGAAAGCTTATAAGAAGAAGAAAGAAGATAGACAAAATTAGGATTACAATATATTGTCAATTAATTTAATTTAAAGAGACTATATTTGTGGACACAAAGTTTTATATTAAAAAAAATAATTAATAAATTAGACACGTGTCAGTACCTAAGATCGTAGGTCGATATCAAGTTTTTACTTTATCGTAGTGTTTTAGGTTGGGCACCGGCCACATCGGTATTTAATTGTATTAAAAGTAGCAACTTTATATTATCTAGAATTTTACTTTTTTCATTTTTTGAGAAAGACGTGATTGATATTTGTATAAAAGTTCGATTAAAATTTTATATTAAGAGCATGACGCTTTTTAATAAAAGACGATAAAATACTATTTATCACTTTGCTTCGACTCAATGGTAGATCAATTTCTAAATATTGTTGTTGCCGTGAGACTTACGATAACTTGCATGTAGCCTCATAAATAATTGCAATTTGTGCTTTACTCTAAGGTCCCATAAAAAAGTTACACATGGTTATGATGAAGTCACATAGGGGGGACAACCAAATTTTTTAAGGGCAAGTTGGTCCTCTTTTTATTTTTTATTCGATATCTATATTGAGATTTTAAGTTTTTAACTAATTTAACTTTATATTTTCTGCACGGAAGTATTTATAATAACATGTCGAGTATAATTTCACTAGTAAAATTTGTCGAAATGAGTGACTAAATGCCTAATAAAGAACAAGCTTGTGGGAGAATGGGAGATCATAAAACACATTTCAATGTCGATAATACGAAAAGATATGTCATATAGGTTGATTCTAATTTTTGTTTTCTGTTGGATTTCTCTAGAAGAAAGGAGCAAGAAAAAACAATCAAAATTTGAGTTTGAATCTTTGAGATTTAATTCATTTCTCAACTAATTTTGATCAAAGAAAATTTTGAAATGAACTCATTTTAAGCGGTTCGTCTGGACATAAAAATTGTGAAATTTTAAGAAAAGTAGAATTTGAGTGACTTTTGCATTTCCGTGAGTGATTTTGGAGTAAGAATTCCATTGGCCAAAACAAGCACATTCAATTCAACTTTAGATCAATCATCATCCACTTTTTATATCAATCTTAAAAATGAGATACAATATGTAAGTAGATTAATAAAACATTCAGATACAGTAATCTACCAAGCTGCACTTAAAATGGCATATACATAATGCACCAAACAATTTAAGAAAAATGCACCACAAACCAATCAAAACATATACTAATGTCTAGTTAAATGTAGTTGTTAAGACAACAAGAATGCAAGTTGGCTTCTTTGGTTTCTGCTGACTGTTTTTTTGTTGCTTATAACCGTGGTGTCGAGGCCAGCATTTATGTTTCACTATCTTGTCCACATCCTTTTCTTGGCGTCTCTCTCTTTAACTGCCTGAATGGTCTCTCTGCTCGTTTTGTTATGAATCAATGGCCTTTGAGCATTGGTGGCAGTTGTGGTAGTTGGCTTCATTCCTCTTGTAACTGGTCTAGGGGGATCAGATTGCCTGGTCCTTCTATCGTTAGCTGATATGGCAGGAGTAACGTTTTTCTCTACTTCACCATTTCTAGACAAGCGTTTTCTTCTGGCCTCTTGAAGGTAATCCTGTTCAGTCCTGTCATGTATCGAAGTTGGCAACACACCGTTGTTCTCTGCTTCACTATTAGTTGACAAACGCTTTCGTCTAACTTGTTGGACGGTGTCCTTTCCCTTCAGCAAATTAGACCCCTGACTTGCCTGACGATTGATAGCATTTGAGTTCTTCAGAATACGTTGCTCAATGTCACTTGTTAATTCGTCTCTGCTAGAACATTTGCTGCTTTCAAGTGGGCTTGATCTTGAAGACTTGGTGGCATCAGAATCTGCAACCATGCGTGCCAACTGTTGTTCTTGCTCCTTGATCTTGTCTTCAAGTTCCTTAATCTGGAAATCCCACAAGTGGGGTTTGGTGAGGGTAGTGTGTACGCAGACCTTACCCCTACCTTCCCAAGGTAGGGAGGTTGTTACCGATAGAACCTCGGCGCTTGTAGGAGGAGAAATCAAGTCCATAATACACTTAAAATATGTTACATTTCACTCTTGAAATGTCAGTATTACAGAAGAGAAAAAGCAACAAACCTTCTGACGGAGTAGAATGCACTCCTGTGCATTCTGTTCTCTTGCTTTCAGCGTTTCCTCAAGCTCCTCAACCTGAAAAAAACAAGAATATTAGGTTCTTGCTAATTTCTATGGGAACCTTCAAGTTGGTAATTGTTGAGAATACAATTAAATAATAAAAGTGTGCTCTCTCTAACAGCTTAAAAGCTTTTAGATGAGATGGTCACACATTTCAATAGTGATATGCTTGAAGAATAAGAACCTTATGTTGAAGGATGTCAGACTGAGACACAAACTCTTGCTCTCGCTCTTTTAGCTTGTCCTCGAGATCCTTGACCTGATTTTATGTACATATACAAATAAACTCGTGAATATCCAATGTGCCTGTTGAGAATTCTCTATACTGAAACAGACAATGGAAAGAACCTTATTGTTGAGGCTTTCAGACTCAAATTGCTGCTGTTGTCTCATCTTGTTCTCTAGCTCTGAGATCTTTAATCAATACAAAAAGTAAAATCAGAACGATAAGCAAAACATTAGGATATTAACCATAGATCATAGAACAAAGCTCAATCAACATGTGTAACTAAGCTGAATATGATTTTGATTGAAGGGAACCTTCTGTTGAAGAGTAGCACAAGTTTGTTCACGTCCCTTCAACCTCTCTGAAAGCTGTGAAAGTTGTTTTTCCGATTGGCCATGTAATGATGTCTTTAAATTGAGCTGGCTTTCCAGTTCCTTAATCTTATCCTGTTGAGTTTTGTTAACATGTTCCTTTCCTTTAGCCTTACTCTCTAAGTTCTGTAGGCTTTCCTCAAGTTTCTTCAAGGATTCGTCTTTAGATTTAGTTTCCTGCTTCGCCTTGTCAAGCTGCCACCGAAAAAGGAGATGAGGATTATTATAACTGGTTGAGTAGAATTCTGTACAAAGAATTCTCATAGGCATATGAACAAAAAACAACACTAGGAAAACATTCTACAAACCATGGTTTTCAACTTTTGGATCTCGCCGGTATCAACTTGCTTTCTAACAGGACCTAACTCAACTCCTCTAACTCTAGTAGCAAAGTTCAATGAACTTATAGTTTCACTTAAGTCCTTATCAGACGGGCTGATCTGTACAAACATCAATGCTTTTGAATCCCCACCTGCAGGGAAGACGGTGAACTTTGAAAATCAGGAATCCAACGGCTTTGAACACTATGGTATATTTGGAAACCAGACTTTGAACAATTTGATTACCTAATGAATCTTGGAGTAGATGTGTCAGCTTGGAGTTTCTGGTGAAAACGATAAAATGTCAGGATGCATATTCAATGACCCAACGGAAACCTACATACAGCCAAGATCACATTGTTACCTGTATGGAATATGGCTGCTTCTATTTGCTAAAGCTGATATCACATCTCCTAGAGCGGAAAGTGACCTATTGATATTTTGAGCTTCCTTCAGTCTCTCACCTTGGACATCAGTCTTTGCAAGCCTCTCACTACCAGCTAAATCCACAAGCCAAAGCTTGCTCTTTGTGCATTCACCGTCGATCAAGTTCTTGGCTGTTACCATAATACAAAGCATGCTGAAAAAAAGTGGACAAGATTGACCAAAAAAAAAATTAGTCAGTTAGTTAAAGTAAATCAGTGAAAATGCAATAAGAGGCCAATTAGAAACTCAATCTATCTTACCAGTGAGAACGGCTACTGTGCTCATTTACATTGTTGGATCCAACAGCCCGAGCACTGCTTCCAGTCTGTAGTACATTCCAGACCTCTTCTATATTTTCTACTTTGGCTTCCACAAGTCCTGGAATGTGATGGAGCCCTTCTGGAGCTTGTTTTATCTCCAACCTAAAATGATTCCACAAAATTATAGTTGAATTAATTAGAGAGAGCAGAAATCTTATTGTGTCAAGCATAACAACAATTCACTTTTAGAACATAAGCTCCTATAGAAGAGAAGAACCTTACTTTTTTGATGTTGTCGGTGGAGCTAATAGGTCCCTGATCTGTTCATTGTAGACTTCAAGCACACTGACTGATATGTCATAGGTGAAAGTTTCATTCCTCTCCTTCGCAATTTTAAACAATTCTTCAAGAGTCCGATAGTTGACTCCTCTGTTTCCTTTTGTACCCTCCATGGTGAATGTTTTGCCTGTTCCCGTTTGTCCATAAGCAAAGATACATACATTGTAACCGTCTAAAACTGAAATGACCATTGGTGAAGCATCCGCATAGACATCACCTGTTAAAAAGACAATGAAACTATTAGAAGGAGAACACCTTTTCTATTATTGGTTTTTCTCCATCTTGTATAGGGGGACACCTTGATCATCTCTGGGTGTGTAGACACGGTCAAATTTAAATGTCTTTTTCGAGGAGCTGCCATTTAAGATTCCAAGTTCTCCATCCTTGGCGACATCAAAGTCTATGACTGTTGAGCATCTATCTGAGACTTCAGTTTTGCTTAGTGGACGGCATCGGCAAAATACTCTGATATTCCCTGAAAAAGGTGGCTTACCGTGAGTAAGTTAACAAAGGAAGTATGATTCTATTTACTTCCATCAATGAAATGTTTAATGGAAAAAACATTGCACCTTTTGCCTCCTGAACTTCATTGAAGAGCTTTCTTCTCTTAGCTTGCTCGTCATTGTACTTCATCTTAAGATCTTCATATTGCTCAACTGCAGATCATAAAGAGTGATTCATTCAGTCCGTGATCAGTGTCAAGTAATGCGATTTGAGAATAATCCAAAACTAACCCAGTGACTGAACTGCAGAGACCATTTTATTCAGATCAGGGATTGAGTCTGTACACTCATGCGCATCGCGAGCGAGCTGGGAGTGCTCCTGCTTCATTATCTGCATGATTATTTTCCAGAATATTAAATATGCATTTATTTTGAGAATATATCGATAACCTCTAAGAAATTACAAAGTTATCTCTGTATTTTCATAACAAATTTCAGAAGTACCTTTACTTTCATCTCGAGATCATTGATCGCCATGTGCCAATAGTTCTTGTCGCGCTCGTACTTGGTTGAGATTTCTGTAATAGTCTTAGCTTGCTCCTCGAATTTCTGATCTGTTAAAGGTTAACGTTGCTTAAAATTATTCTTCAAAAACTAAAGATAATGTCATAGACTCACCAATAAAGTAAAGAATAGCTCCCCCTAACCACCTATAACTGGACTCTGTGCACTAAAATCGGATAGCTAACTCAAATCAGTAGTTTCTCCAATATCACATCTATGGAAATTGGCATGCAAAAGGCATTCTGTACTTTCATTTTCTACCATCACTAGTTAACGTTGAAGGTTACCTTGAACTTCACCCTTTCTTTGGTACAAAGAGAAGGTAGGAGTGATTCTTTAAGATTCTATAACCCACCAAACAGAAAATCTAACTAAGAAGTATTAAAAGACCAGATATTTGTTAAATGAGAAATGATCTCAAAACTACTATTTCTGAAAGGCTATATAGGCAATTTAAATTGACATTCAAAGAAATGTTTTGTTCCATCACTTCAAATGGCAGCATAAATATTCTGGTAATATTTTCAAGATCTGCAAGAGAAGCCTTGAAATGGTTCTCAGAAATAGATGTTATTTTCATATCTCTTACCAAGTGAGTAGGTATGAAATGTCTTATTGTCCAGCTCCATCCTAACCTTCTCTAGTTGCTGGTTAGCTGCAGTATAAGACATCCAAGATTGATAACATTCATCTGTCTTGCGCTTCAACAATTCACCAAGCTCCTGTATCTTATTCTCATACTTGGCTGTTGACTGCAACCATGCCACTTTTTTCTGTATTCATCCAAGTGATCAAGAAATAGACATTAAAATTTCATTAGTCTTAGGATGTGTATGGTATGGAGGAAAATAGTTACTGGAAAATGTTTTCCAGTTTTCCTATGTTTGGTTAGTCAAAACATGGAAGTAGGGAAAACAAGTTCAACGGGTGATATTCCAAGTTCATTGGCACACACCCACTCAGTGCCTCCAACCCCCAACCCCAGCCACCCCCGAACCCCCACTCCTCGCCCTATCCTATTTCATTAGTATTTTGCAAGATCACATATATAAATATACACATACACACATACTTTTGGGATAATATGTTTTTGCATAGTTACCAAACACTAGAAAATAAGTAAGAAACCCATTTGTTTTCCAAGAGAACATTTTCCTTCATACCAAACACATCCTTACTGGTGAAGGTTTTCAGCACCTATTATGTCATACCTGTGCTGATGGAAAATCTATCTCGGTTGCACAGTTTTTGCATGTAAGACGATCATGTTCTGCTTGAGAAGCTGCAGTTCAGTCAAAGATAGCTACATAAATTAGCTCTTCCTCAACCTTCTAATCCCACTCAACAAATTACTCAAATAGTTAGAGGCAAATAGGAAAAATACCTGATGCTTTTGGAGCTTTTCTTATACAAATTCCACTAACCACAGGACTGCCAATAATTCCTTCAAATTTTATCAAAAGTATCCCATTCTCTTTGATGGAAACCCTTGAGTCAACAAATTGTAGCGGTTTATTGGCTCCAACAACAGAGAAGATGTCAAAATCAGACAGAACCTGCATATTGTTACAACTTCTCAATTCCAAATTTCAACATATAAGCACCAAAAGCTAACTCTTTAAATGCTCAAATCAACTTGCCTTCTCATCTTGTAGAATGACATTGAACACTCGCATTCCTTTAGGCCCATTCACATTTATTATCTCAACAAAATGAAGATCAATAAAGTAATTTCCTGGTGTAAGATTGTCAATCTGATAACAAAAGTTTCCTAATCTTGCTGACTGGTAAATGAAAGCATGTTCACCTCCCTCTGTAATGAACTCCTCCGTTTGAAATGGTTCTCCACCTTGGTAAAAATTATCAGCCAGAAAGCTCAGACTGGAATCCAACTCCACTGGCGTCTCCGATCCAGCATTAACAAAAAGCACAAGGTCCTCTAATTTCAACAAACCATGTAAACATATATGAGTCTAACGAAAGTAGCCTCAAAAGATAAAATGTGAAGAGAAGAGAAGGACTAAGAGGATAAAACAATGTAAATAACAATGGAATTATTTCATAACAATCTATAGTATCCCCTTTGGTTTGTTTTCTGAAACATACAGTTGATTAACCTATATCGAGTCATAATCCCAACAACAAAAAGAAAATTCAGTATCCTTCTGAAGAATAGGTTCCATCCAACAAAGGAGCAAAATTTATCTTTTTTTCCACATTCTTACAAAAACAACATACCCAATGTAATCCCACAAGTGAGGTTTGGGAAGGGTAGAGTTTACGCCCACCTTACACCTCTACCTTGGGAGGTATAGAGGCGGTTTTTGATAGACCCTCAGCTTTGGAAAAGCATATCAAAACAAATCGAAAAAGAAATAACGGAAGTAAAGAGATCATGGTAAAATACTAAGCATGACAAAACATTCTAAAAAAGGAACAGTAACTACAATAAAATAGTGCTACAATATATGAACTTGTCAGTCATAGATTTGTAATTTGGACCTGCAGTTTTGAGGTCCAAATCATACAAATCAACAAATTAGGTAAATGTAATCTATATAAAACCGTATACGATATGGAAAAGTTCATTTTTCAGCAAAAGTTTAGTGTATTTGAAGTCCCTGGACCAAGTACTGATACTCATCTCCCAACAATTCAGAAATGGTACAACAACAACATACTTGTGTATCCCACGAGTGGGATCTGAAGAGGATGGTGTGTACGCAGACCTTACCCTACTGTTTCCTACACCCTCGACTCAAGTAAAGCAATTCAGAAATGTTACTTTAAGAAAAAAAATCAGTCTTTAGCATATAGATATTAAATTACAAGTCTATTTAACAAAAAATAAACTCAAAATCTCCACTTTCCTGTGAAACAAGTAATTTCATATATAAGGAAGATCCCATTTTACAAACGATTAAGAAAGTCGAAGAGATTAATGATTTTTTCGAACCTGTACAGCTGGATCTAGTAAACCCACTTGGGATTAGTCTTGAACCCGAGTCACAGACCATCGAATCGGCTAAAAACTGAAAATTTTCACCTTGGTCCATGGCAGAAACTGCAGTTTCTTGATGCAAGGGTTTTTCTTCCCATTCAAAATTACTGGGTAAATCTGGAAAAGGGGTTTCTGGGTTTTGCTCAAAAGGATTTAATTGAATGTTATCCATGAAAGAAAATTGCAATGGGTGTCTGAAAAACCGAGAATCTTGAAAAAAGCTTAAAAGGTCTCTTCAATGGCGGAAATGTTTGATTCAAAATTTCAATCTTGTGACCGTTCAAAAAAGGAGAAGAAGATGATTACCGTTACTTTTGAAGTTGTTGGGTCAATTTTGGGCCTATCTGAATTGGGCCGGGTAAGTCCAAGTGATTTGATTTTGGGCTTTGAATGTATCAATGATGTTTTAAACTGATATATGGTACATGCATTATGACCTCGACTAATCCAAATTTGCATTACATAAGATTCAATAAAGACAAAAATATTTTCTGCTAAGATATTTTTTCATTCTCGAGACTTGAACTTGAAACATTTAATTAAGGATGTTTGGATATTCCTATGAAGCTAATGTTACTAGTAAATTGGATCAATTGTCAATTTTTGTTGAGTTATAATCATATTTTCTATTTCAAACTTTTTTATGTTTGAAAACTTTAAAATGAAAATATTAAAGTTGATTCAGTACTGTAATTTTGTTGGATGTTGTCTAAAACAAATCATACCAAGGTAGATTTTTTTCTCTGTCTTTCAAGATATTGCATATAAAAGAAAGATAGTTGATCCTCTCGGGCAGCTGAGAGTGTTATGTGAAAAGGATCAAGGAGGATCTTAATTCTTATCCTAAAGGAAAAGGAGGAGGAGCTAGTTTTAGGGACAAAATTAAATCATTATGAGATAAACAATGAGATAAAGGAGATCACTTAGACGAGTCAACCTAATAGCAAATAATATTTACTGAAAAGAATACCTAGGACTAGAGTGAACACCTTCTAGGAAGTTATTGTCATTTTCATCAACCACAAACATCATCATTGTCAATCACTATAATCAGTTATCACTATCACTAATCACCATTTACGATCATAATCATCAATCATCATTACCACAACAACCATCAATCGTTTTTTTATAATCACCATGTTATTTATAATTTAATCACCATCAATATTAATCACTATCATCCATCACAATTATCAACTGTTACTCTCGACAATGATCATCAATATTTATTGCCAATCACAACCACTAACCACTACTAATATCAATTGACATTCACAACCACCATTAAAAAATTATAATATTTCATTGTTAGGTAGTATTACATTACTTTAATATTTATTAGTTTTTAAATAAAGGAAAAATATATACATATATATGTTAAAAACAAACCATCATAATTATTTAGCATTTAAATATTACTATTAAGATATAAAACATTTTAATCTCAATGAAAATAAATAAATCGTTCGAAATTCGATTAAAGAGATTATTTCATTTATATATAAAAAAAATGAAAAAAAGGTTATTGTTAAAGAATTTTTTTTTAAAAAATTTCCCAAAGAAAACTAATAAAATTTCAGAAAGCAGGCAAAGTGTTTGACATAATGCTCCAATGGCAGAACAAGGCATGAACAGAAGACCATCACCAGACCCAGTCTCAGTGCTACGAGGTCACCGCGCTTCGGTAGCTGACATTTGTTTTCATCCTTCTAAAACCATATTGTTTTCTGGGTATGAACGAACTTCTCCAGTTATTTACGGCATTCTAATCTCCCGTTTGATCATTTTGAAGTTGAAACTTTGAGTTCTTGAAGTTGTAACTTTTGAAATTGAAAGAGCTGTGCTCGGATATGCATTATAATTGGAGAAAGATTGAAACTTTGTGAGTGGAAGTCCCTAAATCCCAAAACTGGTCTGAGCTCTGGCTCCGGTTTTGATCATAGATTTTGAAGTTGTAATTGTTGGAAATTTAAAGTTGTGTTTCGACATGCATTTTACTCCGAAAAAGATTGAAGCTTTGTGTGTGAAAGTCTCAAAAGCCAGTTTTTGGGAAGCATGTGATCAAATTTCATGGTCAAACAGATATTGAGTTCACGTAGGTCATACTGATTGGGTACATATAATATGGTTATATTGCAGGTCAACTGATGGAGAATTGCGGATTTGGGACACACTACAGCATCGTACAGTTTCTTCTTCTTGGTATAATTTATAGTAATAGTTTCTTGTGCTTTGATTATACTACTTGATTTTTGATATGCTTACTTGAGCTGAGGTTCTATCGGAAACAGCCTCTTCTTGGTACACCTAAACCCCACTTGTGGGATTATACTAGTTATGTTGTTGTTGCTGGTTCTTGGACTTCGATTATCCTATTAAATTGGTCTCGCGCAGATCAATTACCTAAATCATGCTTTTCCCAAGCTGAGGTCTAAGACCCTTTCGGAAGCAAACCCCAGAAGAATGCTTTATTATGCTTTCACTTCCGTTTATTCTTTTTCTGGACTGCTTTGGACTGTTTTTCCTTGAGCCAAGAAGTCCATCAGAATCAAACTCTCTACCTATGAAGTAGAGGTAAGGTTTGTATACACTCTATCCTCCCTAGACCCCACTTTGTAGGACTACATTGGGTATGTTGTTGTTGTTGGTATGATTTATGATATTTTGGCTGGCTCCCCATGTTCATTATGTAGTTTGAACATATTCTTAATTAGTCCCCTGGACTAGTTTGGGATAAGTATAGTAACTGTTGTATTATAAATGTTTTGCAACCCCAACTTGGCATATTTATTGTTTCTTAGCAGATCTCAACTAGTTTGGGATTTGAGGGATAGCTGTTGTTGCATTACAAGCTTCTCTATAACTAGTTTGGGATTGAGGGTACTTGTTGTATGCTGAACTTCTTCTTGGATCCTAACACAGTTGGGGTTTAATAGTCGATCACTGCTAACTGCAGGGTGCATAGTGCAGCACATGGGGTTATTTGTGTTGCAGCGAGTCCTGTTCTAGGGGATAACAAAGTTATCAGGTGCCTCTGTCTCTATCTTTATAATCACTATTAATTTGTTTGATATTTCAGTCAGTAGTAGTATTGTCACAATGCCTTTGAGTTTGAAATGAAGATGTTTTAGTGCCATCTGCTATTACGGATAGTTGGGTTAATTTTGTTTAAGGTTTGCCTTCTGTAATTTCCACAGTCAGGGCAGGGATGGTAGTGTCAAATGTTGGGAGTTTGGAGAAGGAGGTTTGTCCAGGTATTCAGGTTTATATGTTTTAAATTATACCTTAGTATTGATATCATGTTGGATTTTGTTTATGCTTGTTACTTTACAGGGATTCTCATTAGTTTGTGTCTTGATTCATTTGTTTTTGCACATTGTGTGATGGAATTCTGTGGGATGCTTAAATGAAACCAGTTATTTGGTGTGATAACGCATGATAGCTTATTTGTCCCCCTGAATTCTTGGTTCAAAGTTGATCACAAGCCTTTTACTATCATCACTTCTTAGTGCAATGTGCCTTTCTTTTTTCTTGTACGTTAAAGCAATATGCCTTCCTTCTGGGTGTTTGGAGAAAATATATGGATTCACAAACTTGGTCACAAATCCCACATTATCTGCAGTATGATCTTATTTAATTTCTAGAAAGTTATGCAGAGATCGGTATATGAGTGGTATCAAGAAACTAAACCCTCGTGAATATTGGACCTTATACCTGTGATTATAGCGAAGTTGATTTAAAAACCTGAAAATGTCTTGTGATCTGAAAGAAAAAATCACGGTACAACAAGATGTCATGGGTAGTGGACTTGACGAAAGACGAGTCAAGTCACCTTTGCTTTTTAGTGAGTTTAGACTTGGGCAGTACCACCCCCTACAACTTCTGTTTGAAATTTTATCTACAGAACCATCTAACATTCTTTGAAACTTGATGGATGAATACAAATAAATAGAGTTGTAATCTCACGGTATCAACAGAAACAGTTTCGCAATGCATAACTTATAATCAAAATCAATCAGCAGGAAATGCGAGAAGCCAAAAACTACTGCAAAACTTCCCAAAATTTGGCAACTAGATCATTATGCCTATATGAAAAGTCTACATGCAAACTAAGAGATTTAGAGTTCTATATATGTTATGAGGCAAGGGGGGACAGTTCTTCCTTTTTTGTATTTGTCTTTTTAAGTCCAATATCTTTTTTTTTGTATTTGTCTTTTTAAGTCCAATATCTTTTCACTTGTGGTATTTTTTGGGAAGTTAGACTTAAATGTGGCTAGTGCTGCAGGTTTCAAAGTTTTCTAGGCCTTCATATTGTATGAGAACTGATGCATTGCATTTTGGGGCTCAAAAATCTTTTTCAGCACTATGTATGCAATGTTATATGTGTGATGTCTCTTACTCATTTCATGATAACGACTGTCAAATCATAATTACAATTGCATTATAAGGAATGGGGTTCAAAGTGCAGTGGATCTTCGTTTATCAACTTTTCTGGACTAATATTTGCAACATTATCTTTTTGATAGTCATTCCTTTACTTTCTGTTACAAGTTTTCTTTCTATTTACTGGTATGTTAGTTCGACTTTCGTTACCCTTTGGTGGTGTTCAATCTTCATTTACCTTATGATTAGGAATGTGATTTGTGCTTTCAACAGGACACCGTTACTTACAATAAAGACAAATGCTTATCATTTCTGCAAACTATCAATTGCAAAGTCACCAAGTGAGGCATTGGAGACTGATGATCTGGAGATAAACAAAATTGTTGATGACATGCAAAGGGGAGAACAAGGAGATCAACCCACTGATTCCACCATATCCAAAGGTTTTCTATCTCGTTCTTGCCTTTTCTTCACTTTTCAGTTCATCTCTTTTAATTAAGCTCAGTCCATTACTTCTTAAATTTGACTTATTTGAGTTTGAATGTGCACTTACCTAGATTACTACAGATTTTAAAATTTTTGGTCAACTGAATGATATATTAAAGGGCTATTCAAATTGACTTCAATAGCTCTCAATATAGGTTTTATTTAAACCTAAAGAAAAATATCAAATCCATGTCAACTGTTTTGCATTTTATATTAATATTATAGCATCCACATCTTATTTGAATATGTTGGAGTTTGAATAATGAGAACAAACTGAATACAGCCTTAGTGCAAATTGCAGAAATTGATCATCTTTACCTTGGAAGAATTGTCTGTCAGGTTTCGGGTATGATTTACATATTATTAGTGAAAGTTCCAAGTCAGTTTTGAAAGCCATGGCTCCTCTGCTTAAGGAATAGACTAATACTTTCTTCTGTAAAATGTGCTAATTACCACTGTCATATTTCTCTAAACAATTTTTTTTTTTAAAATCCTCAAAAGTTTATTATAAGATCTCATCCAATTTGAAGAAATCTTAGGTCTGATAGTTGCAGGCAGATTACAATACCATATTATTCAGTCTCAACATGTTATAAATAAGATCAAGACTTAATATCAAGAAATGGAGTCATGTACTCGAGAAAATCAGTTTGTTGTGGTTTTTGTTGTGTATAAAGACTTGATGCTGAGTGTTTTTTATATGTTGCTTGGAATTTCGATGCTATTCGGTTCCTATATATTGCTGTGGTTCTCAAGTAAAGTATGCTTCTTTGTGTACCTGGATATTGATTGGTTGTGTTCATTGCTTTAATAGTATTTTGAGTCATAAGATTGTTTAACATATTGAAGTTTTCAGGTAAGGAACTTAGTGAAGGACCAAAATATGTTGCTATAGCAGGGGAACAATCTTCTGTGGTTGGTTGATGGTTATTTCTGATACATTATCTTTTATTTTGAGTTTGTCGTATGGAATTACTGAACACTAACCAATCCGTGTGCAAAGGTTGAGATTTGGGATGTCAATACTGCAGAAAGAATTGCAGAGCTGCCTCATAGCTCTGGTAGCCTCTCAACTCAGACTCTGAACCAAAGAGGTCTGTTTTTTTTCTCTTTTTGAGTTTTCTTCCCCTAGCCTGTAGCACATACTTTGGTATCTGCATCTAAAATTTTGTCATCTGCTTGGGTTTCTCTCTCTCAGGATACTCACTGTTGTTTCTCCTTTTAATTTGATTTAAAATTTCTGTTTGCATTTTCTCATAAAGTAAATACCCCCAGGGATGTGCATGGCAGTTCAAGCGTTCTTACCTTCTGAATCTCAGGGGCACCTAAGTGTTATGGCAGGGTTTGTCCTCATATCTCCAATAGTAATCCAATTTACATTTTCTTTTCTACGTGTCTTTACATTCATATTCAAATGTCCATGCTTCCTTGTATACGTTTATTTGCATTTGTGTGTGTATAAGGAGTAATTTTCAACATTGTCAAAATTCCCTGAATGTTTACTTCCTCTAGATATAACTGCAGAAAAGATTTCTAAAGTACAGTAGAGCATTTTAAATTTTGTATCTTGGGGCGTCCGTTACCACATTGTATACCACCAACGTTCAATCTAGGATTCTTTCTTCGATAGAATTTCTGTTAAAAAATGATTTACGTGTATTTTATCAATTGGTGCTTGACTTAACAAACTAGATTCAAATACATATGCCTACAGGTATGAGGATGGATCCATTGCTTGGTGGGACTTACGTAATCCTGGAGTCCCATTGACTTCAGTCAAGCTTCATTCAGAACCAGGCACACTATTCTACCATACATAAAATGCTTCATAATGAACCTTTTTTCTAGTTCTATTTTCATACTTACAACAGGCATAAAAGTCATCTTGTCTTCTCCCTGCAGTTTTAAGCATAGGCATAGATGGAGCATGCAAAGGTGGTCTCTCTGGAGCTGCTGATGAGAAAAGTTTGATGTTTACATTGGACCATTCTATGGTAACTCCAACATAATCTCTAATTGCAAGATATGCTATTGTTGGATGGTGCTGTTGATGTGTGTGTATATATATTTCACATGAACTCCTTACTAAATGTCTTGGTTGATGACTGATTTGAAATGTGCATGCCTTATGCTGTGAGGAAAATTTGGCATTATCCACAAACATTGACAAGTTGGTCGTCTTTTGTGATATTTTGTTTAATCTGTAGAGATGTGTAGTTTTCCGTTGCAGCAATACACTGTCAAACCAATGAAAAACATTGTCCACACTTTAATAAATATTTTTCTGCAGATTGCAGCTATTAATAGTTATTAGTTGTGGAACTTGCAACTAGTGGCTTCATTTGTATAAAACTTTCTTATGTATTTTATTTATTTGCAGGTCTATTATCTGGTAAACGTAACTTTTCTATTTTTTTTCTGTAAACTAGGGTTCTTGTTTGATAAGAAAAGAAATTATTTTGGAGAGACCTGGCATCTCTGGAACCTCAATCCGTCCAGATGGAAAAATCGCTGCAACTGCTGGTTGGGATCAACGGTAGGGATCTTAGAGACTTTTAAACTGTCAATTTGTGTACATTGTGGCTACTTAGGGTGTAGTTGCACATCCTTTGTCAATGAGAGAAACATTTTTTAACATGTAGGTCATGTTTTCAATTGTCACTCTAACATTAGCTCTTCCACTTATCTTTCGTTGTCAGGGTTAGGATTTACAATTATCGCAAAGGAAAGCCTCTGGCTATTTTGAAATATCATAACGCCACGGTATGCAATTTCCTTTTTCTTTCTGTTGACTGTTGTTTTCCCTTAAACAATTGTCAAACTGACTTCATACCATTTTCATATCCTCTCTCACAATATGTATCTGCAGTGCAACGCCGTTTCATTCTCTGCTGATAACAAATTATTGGCCTCTGCATCTGAAGATACAACAGTGGCTCTCTGGGAACTTTATCCTCCTAGAACATGACATTGTATCGTTGTTAATCCCCGTGGATTGTTTGCAATGAAGGGGTTAATGTCTGAAGTTTTGCAGCGCGGAGAAGTAATCCCCAGATGAGCTTATGGAGTTTGCTGGAAGATATTACTGATCATCAGAAAGAGAAGAGGACTTTAAGCTATTTTTGGGAAATACACTTTGTTCCGGCCTTTCCCCAGACCCTACATATAGCGAGAGCTTAGTGCATTGAACTATCTCATTTTTCAAGTTGTTAGAAAGAAACATAGTTGTGAAGTACTAAAAAAGAACTCTACTTGTAACTCTTAAACACGAAGAATTGTTATATCAAGCTCTTCATTTACATTTTGCTGCCATTTCTTGAGTTAATACCTCAAAATTCTCCTAAACTATCAAGGCTTTTTATTAAGTTTAATAATTAAATTATGAAGTATTGTTATTATTCATGAACTGGAACATTTTCCATTTAAAAACTCTTGTAATGCAATGTTGCATAAATTACAACACCTTATTAAAAACGAATAATTTAAGAGCAATTTCGACTATATTCTAAATATTTCATTAATTACAAATAAAAAAACAAAAACTAGTAAAAATTTGTATTGTCTACAAAAATTATCTTTGTTCAATCTATAGTTTGAGTCACGGAAGCATCCATTAATACTCGTAGTATTATTAGAGTAAAACTTTCTACGTCACTACCTCAGAGTTTTGGACCAAAAAAAATAATATGAAAAAAAGGAACATCCTGGTAGATATTGTGAGAGGGGTACCCATGAAGAACTGAAAATCAAGAATTCAAATTTCCATTAACAATGAACATTTGTTGGATTTCTCCTTCCTATTTCCCACAAATTAAAGCTTCAATTTTGGAACCCAAAACCAAAATTCAACCAATTTGCTCAAAACCAGATTTCCCAACTGAAAAAATTGAATCGTTTTTGCCCTTTAATGTGAAATCCATCACTAGTACTTCAAACCCTTTTGTCAAACACTGCCTTAAGCTTCGCCAGAACTCCTCTTATCGCCATTCTCATGGTTCTGTACTTGTTGTCGGTTCTACCCCTATTAGGTAACTTTCTTTTCCTCCTAGTATTTTACTTTTTCTGGTGGGTGGTTGTGGTTGTGCGTGGGGGGGGGGGGGGGGGGGGGGGAGGGGGAGGGGCGGAAGCCGAACCCCTCTGCGGGATTATATTGTTAAAATTATTTTTTATGTATATATAGTAGATACTGAATGACCTTTGATTTTTTCGTGTATTTACTTTTTCCGTGTGTTTTGTGGTATAATTTAGCCATTTCATGTTCTTAACTTGGTGGCTGTAGTCTTTGTTGATTGTGGTTAGCTTAATAGTTTAGCTTGAGCCTCACATTTTAATGCCAAATTGTTAGATTTTGAAGCCATTTGGCTTAATGTTGAGTTACAACTTAGAAGATTATTCCATTCCCCTTTGGGATATTAACACGCGGAATTCTTGCAAATTGGTGGAGCACAGTGTAGATCGTACTTAGGTCCATAGGGGTGCAGTTTTTTTCTTTGATACATTGCATAATCTTGAAATACTTGAGCAAGTAATAGAACAGATGATTGAAATGAGTAGTGATGTAGTGAGAAAAGACGGAGTAATTGATCTTAAAATACTTAACTTTTTGGGAGAAATCATGATTTGCATTGTGCTTTTCATGTTTCCAATTGAATGTCTATAATGGACTATATATCAACGGGAGAAATCAGAAGACGCGGACAACATTGAATCTTGAAGGGACAACTTCATACATGTACATTTGGAATGGCCTAAGCTCTGTTGTTTTAGTTTAAGAAGCTCATTTTCATCTTTTATGATCTATAAATGTGGTGATTTTCTGCTGAGTATTTTCTTCCGAGCTATGTCCTTTCTTATGCACTCCCTTGTGAACTGTTGGTTTGTTATTTTTTGCACTTGTTCATATTCTTTACTCATTCTTCCTTGAGGTTGGTCGTAGAGGGCTTGAGGAGGGGTAAAGGTAGGCCTAAGAAGTATGTAGGCAAGACATAGCACAGCTTCAACTCACCGAGGATATGATCTTTGATAGGAGGGTGTGGAGATCGAGCATTATGATAGAAGGTTAGTAGGTAGTTGAGTGCTTTGCTTTCCCGTTCCCGGAGTATTAATATTAGTCTCCATTATTGTATTTTCTTCTTGTTGTTCCTACTTGCTTCTACTGTCGTCTTTTTCATCTGTTTTGAGCCAAGGGTCTATCGAAACCAACTTATCTAGCTTTTCAAGGTAAGGGATAGGTCGGCGTACACATGACCCTCCCTAGACCCCACTTTTGGGATTATACAATTCTTTTTGGTTTGTCATTTGACAATTTGATCTTTGATGAGGTAAACATCTTCCCGTAAAAGTTTGACCTATTTAACCGATCTATGTGACCTTTCTCAGGGAAATATATAGTTTTCAAGAAAGAGTACCAGAGAGACCTATTACATTAGACTGCTTACTCGTGCTTGATGAAGCTCATATACATGAAGACCTAAATCTTCAATCAGTTAGCCTTGTCCGCATCAGCTCAATGGTGATGAAGAAACTCTCTGGTTTACAGTCGATTGATTCTATTGAAATGATTGCGTTAATGAAAATTCCCTCAACATTTCACAGTGTTGATGATGAATTCCTAGAAGAAGATTGCAGTACATGGTTCAAGAATGCTCATCGAGTTCTAGTTCTTGATGGAATCCAGGTAATTTACTTAGACCACATAAGAAAAATAATTTTGAAATTCATAAATTGTGCTAAAGAATCATATCGGAATCATTGAATTCATGACTACTGGCTGATGCAGGATCCTGGTAATCTTGGCACATTACTTAGATCGGCGATGGCATTTGGATGGGTAAGGAGATGGTTTTAATTTTGATTTTTGTTGATATTATCATTTATTTCTCAGCTATACTCATTGGTCAGTGCTTTCTAGTTTCTAGTACAGCGTCTATAGTTCTTTGGTTCGTTCATGTTCTTATTGTGGTTACTGCTTTTTCGTATGGCATAATACATAACAGACACTCAAACATCATCTCAGATGAGAAGTAGACGCTTCAACTTTGAGTATGCACATCTAAACATCTCAACTCATCTCCACTATGTCAATTGAACATGTCACCATAACTGCCATGTTTTCTTTTTAACCGACTTTGCATGTTATGTTATTTTGTATGTTTTCTATAACAACATTTAGCTATATCAGCCAAAAAGTGTACTGACAAGCAAGGTTGTTATAAAGATGTCGGACTGTAATATGCTAAAACAAATCTTTTGGCAGGGTGGTGCCTTTCTGCTTCCTGGCTGTTGTGATCCATTCAACGAGAAGGCGCTTAGAGCTAGTCGAGGAGCTTCCTTTCAACTCCCATTAGTCTCCGGCGATTGGCTCCACTTGGATGCTCTTAGAAACCATTATAACATGAAAATTCTGGCCGCTCATCCTGCAAACGATCAAAAGCCAAGGAGAATTTCCAGGCTCACCCGCGACTTTACAGATTCGTTAGCAGATAAGCCTCTATGTTTGGTTTTGGGCAGCGAAGGAGGCGGCCTTTCCGAGAGAGCTAAGGATTCAAGTGAGCTTGTGAGTATTCCGATGACCGGAGAATTCGAGTCTCTTAACGTTTCAGTTGCTGGTGGAATATTGTTGTACATGTTACAACCTGAAAATCATAAAGATTTAAGCTCTGGTTGAAGCATTCTCATCTTATTTCAAGCAGCTAAGGATTTTGAAGAAAGTGAAAAAATGACTATTTTCCAACTTTATCGGTCTAATGACTAGATAGTACAACTTAACCTAAGTACGAAATCACCTTTGTTAAAGAGTGTTTTATTCTTCAATATGATCTGACACCAGACCGGGTGGGAAACTAAAAATAAATTTGTCTTTAACTTCAAGTGAAATAATAAAACTTAAGCAGCTACCATCAAAGGATGTGGTGCAGTAGATGGTGTTATTTTCTTTTTAATCAGAATTTTCAGGTTCAAGCTTTGAATATGAAAAAATCATCATTGATAGGAAGTGCTTCCCACCGAACAGAATCCTACGCAGCACGAAAAATCGTTTTAGATTATATCGAACTATATCAAATCAAATCGAATTAGTTTATTTTGGTGTTCGATGCACACTTTTTAAAAATAAAAAAATTAAAGAATCGAATTGAAGTTTGATAAAATCAAATTGTTAAATTAAGGAGTGGGTTGAATTCGATATTTAAAATTAGAGACAAATTATTTGATTATGAAATCGACATGTGTTCTATTTAAATTAAAGGCAAATTAGTGTTAATATAATGATAAGGATATAATTGAACCGATAGTCAAATGAAGGGTAGTATTTATAATAGTTTCAAATACTATAAGGGCATATTTGACTATCTTTCATTTTTAAATATACAACAATTAACAAATATTGTTTCCCCCATCGAAAGATAATTTATTTTTTTCATAAAAAATAAAAGTTAAACTGACTAAAAAGTAAGGGTTGATAATATTTTTGGCTCTCAGTAATTCCTTTGATTAATTATGAATAATCACAAATTTTCTGAAATATTAATCATTTCATCATTTAAGTATTCATGTACTATATTAAGTTTGTATAGATATGCAATGATAATATACTTCTAAAAATAGTTTAAATAGAATATATTTCCTACATAAAAAAATAAAAAAAACCTATAATCTAATTAATTAAAAAATTAAATTTATTAAGTCATATCTCACAAAGATCAAAATTAAAAGTCATCAATATGGACCAAAGATAATAAAAATTAATTATTACTTTTAGGATTTATTTTTTTCCTTACAGGAATCCTAATGACGTTGAAGATCTTATAATTACTTGAAGATTACTCCAATAATATTTCTTGGAACGTAATCCACTAATATAAATCCACTTAATTTATACCTATAAAAATAATTCATATTTCTAATTAATTAACAACATCTTTATTATAAGGCTTCTAATAATACAGAGACATGGCTGGTTAGCACTTTTTAATTATTATTTTCTTCTTATTGCATACATTTATTATTGTTTGATCTAACATTATTCACTAATTAATTTTATTACAGACGATAATCAGAATTCTGAAAATTCCTATGAAAGTATTTTTTGGGGTATGTTGAATTTATTTAGAATCTACTTCACTTATCTTGTTCATTTTATTCGTTATGTTTCTCTATAAATAATTTTTCAGCTACAACAATTCATATTAAAAAGGAGAATTTAATTGACTGACTGTCGTCGATTCATGATTTTCGTATTGATTCATGATTTCTTGTTTTTTTTTTTTCAATTAGGTTTGTCATTTGGAGTAGCTTCAGCATTAGCTTACAAAACTATTGGTGTTCTATTTCCTCGACGAAAGATCAAAGAAAAATATGAAGATAAGACAAACAAAGTTGTTCAAACTAATATACCTGTAGTTATTACTATTAATATATCGGACCAAGTGAAACTCCAGCACAATGCATATTCAAATCCTGAATCCAACTCTAAGGGAATACTTGGTCGGCCTTCGTCGTTTGAGGAAGTGATAGGTTTATTACATGACGTAAGTATATCAACACTTTTTTTTTTAATTTTCCAATCATTTGGTGTTCAAATTTCATAATATGGTCTCAACTAATAATTCAAAATCGTCTCAGTCTCGTAATATCCTTTAAAAGGAAGCTCTCTCTAACATTTTTTCCCCATTCCTATGATTTCAACTCGAAATCTCTAACAGCACAATGCATCTGCAAATCCTAAATCCAACTCTAAGGCAATACTTGGTCGGCCTTTGTCGTTTGAGCAAGTGATAGGTTTATTACATGACGTAAGTATATCAATACCTTTTTTTTTTTAATTTTCCAATCATTTGGTGTTCAAAATTCATAATATGGTCTTGACTAATAATTCAAAATCGTCTCACTCTAGTAATATCCTTTAAAAGGAAGCTCTCTCTAATAATTTTTCCCCATTCCTATAATTTCAACTCGAAATCTCTAACTGATTTAAGAGTCGAGGGATTTTATTCAATTTTTGTTAAGCATTGATTAATTGTATATTTGTAGTGCAAAGGAGAAAGGAGCAATAAATGTGATACCTATTATAAGATATTAACGAAGTGTCATAAAGGATCAGGTATTTTTATTTTAATATTTTTTTTATTATTTTGAAATAATTAATTAAAAGTATTGTGTTTGAGCCTTCAAGATTAGTTGAATTAGTAAATTTTGAATGTCGTATAATTAAAACCAAAATAAAATCTTGATAATATTGTCCTAATTCCATCTGCTTCATATTATTTATTTATTAAAATTGTAACATATGAACTTTTTTTTTCTGCAGCTACCATTTCAACGACAGATATTGGCTCAAGTCTTCTACTTGATTCCTTTTATGGCGTAAGTTTTTTCATTCAATATTCGATAGTTACTTTAAAAGCTAATTAATTTAAATTTATATCGAGAAAATTCATTTTGATTTTTTCCAAAATTCTTTGCAAATTGAGTTGTGTCATTGATGATATATATATTACTATATAAGAAGAGTGAATAAACACACTCTTTTTGTTGACACATGGCAAAAAAATGGACCCCATCAAAAAGCTACAAATGAATAAATTGGTTGAATTAAAAAAAAGAAGATAAAACAATATAAATAATTTATTAATGAATCAATTAATTAATAAATAATATTAAAAGATCCTTGGAGGATAGAAATTGGAAATAGTAAAATATAAGAACAATGCAAGGAAAAATGAAATGATGTACAAAAGTAATAATAGGGTCCACACAGTTAAAGCTAGTCGTAAAAGAGGAAAAAAAGCAAATGGTTTTTGTGTCCAACAAATATGAAGTACATTTATGAAGCAGACAAATATAATCATTTTTCAAATTTGAAAAGTACGAAATACCATAAAACAATTATTTGAAAATTTTAGTACTTTCTTCATTTAAATTTTTCCTTGTTTTTCTTTTAATTTGTTCTATATTTCAAAATTACATAATAAGTACTTAAAATCACAATGTAATAATATAATATATTAAAAAAGACATAATTAAAAATCATAAAAGAAATTTTATTGACTCTTTAATTCCATATTGAAACAAAAGAAGTTTGTTTGAAAATAACATAAAAAGTATTGTAAATTAAAGTAAAATAACAACTAAACATATTTAAGAATCATATAAGAAATTTAGTTGACTTTCGTAAAAGTATCTCGCATCACATAAAATGGAACAGAAAAGAGTAATATATATTATTTGAAAATGATATAAGAAGTGCTATAAATCACAATAAATTAACAACTTCAAAATATATTTCTACCCTCAATCTTATTGCTACATTTATTTGCTATTTAAAATTGAAATTAAAAAGATAAATGACAAATAAGTTTCTATATTAGCTCACTTATGAGCAAAATATATTATAACAATCTTTACTAATTTTATAAAAATACATAAATTATACTCCCTCCGTCCCATATTAGATGGGCACTTCCAACTTTACACGGTGATTAAGAAATCATTAATACATTGGAAGACTTCACCATTTTGCCCTTTGTTTATATCAATGCACATTGAAATGAGTTACAAAAAATACACATACAATATAGGAATGGTCATAGTAATTGTAGGGGTAAAATGGAAAAGAATTAATTAATTCTATCCTAATTTAATAAGTGCTCAAATAATATGAAAAAATATTTTTAATAAGATTCTCATCTAATATTGGACGGAAAGAGTAACAATATAACTTTATTAATGTTGGGCCCGGGCAGCGCCCGGGCTTTCTTTACTAGTATATATATATATATTGAGGGTCGCTTTCTTTTAAAATACTATATCTTTTATTTTTCAAATATTTATTTGCCTTCAATTTATTAATTAAGCGATTTTTTTTTTATGTCTACACGGTGCATGAGAGAGGCTTATCCGTTATCAAATAGCCAGAACGCATGCAGAGAAAAATACAGCAAATTGATGAAAATTAGTTATTTTGTTTCTCCCTTTTAATATGTTATTAATAATGTAATTATTATGATTTTATTTAGTTATAATCACGATTGACTTTGAATTAACATTTCATTAGACAATGCAATTCCTTACTTTTTGTTATTTATAGTAAGATATTTAATTTAATCATATTTATTCTTTTTTATTTAATCAAATTTCTCCTCTTTATAATCATCTTATAATAATTAATAATATCTTCTCTTTAAATTTTCTCTTCGTTGTTAAATATTTATGTGAACATGCTTCATGATTAAAAAGATCACATGCATCAACATGAGATTGTTCAAAATTGAATTGAAATCGATAGTCTGGACATCATTGTCATACAAAATAACGAATTAGAAATTTCATATTTCTCCAGCATTTTATATTCTATCATATCCTTAGACAATATTTAACAATTTTTAAATATAATGTAATTTGATTAGACATAAAATTTAAGAAACATGAAAAGATTTTAATACTTTATAAAACTATCTTTATTAAAATAAATAAATATTAAAATAGAAGAGTACATTTTGTGTTTTTTTTTCTTCAAATAAGTGGAATTGCATTTGGATAAAATATAGTATATATTTATTAAATAAATAAAATTTTATTTTTTTCAGATAAACTAAAAAGAAAAATGTCACTAAATTGAAACGAGAAGCAATAAATCTTCTAAAAGTAGAAATGTTTATGAATGTGTATTTAGGCCTTCAAATCTGGTGAAAAGCCCAAATCCAGTCAAACATTTCACTTCCAAGCCCAAACTTCTCCCCTTCACCGGAAAATTTCCGCCGGAATCGGCCATCTCCGTCGGCAATGTGGTCGACGAAACTTTCACAACCACTGGCATCTAGTTACTGCAGTCTCCAAAGCTCCCTCCTCTCTCTCGCCATCTTAACCCTACTCTCCTTCACATACCTTTCCCTCAAATCCTTCCACTCTCCTAATTCTCCTTCTTCTGAAACTCCTTCGCTTATCGTGCAATCATCTCAGGTACTGCTAACATTTTCTTCTAGATTCTTCTAGCATATGCTGATTTATGCTTGTTTTAATTAATTAATTTATTTGCGATTTAAGGTTGTTAGAGAGGAGCAGGAGGTGTTATCGGATGTGTATAATTCGCCGGAAGTGTTTAGGTTGAATTATGAAGAAATGGAGAGGAAATTTAAGGTGTTTATATATAAAGATGGAGATCCGAAGACGTTTTATCAAACGCCAAGGAAGCTGACTGGGAAGTATTCAAGTGAAGGATATTTCTTCCAGAATATTCGAGAGAGTAAGTTTGTTACTGAGGATCCAAATGAAGCTCACTTGTTCTTCATTCCGATCTCTTGTCATAAGATGAGAGGAAAGGTAAGCATTGTGTTCTAGAGTATTCAAAATCTTATTTTGATTTGCTTTTTGGTGTTAGATTGGTGTTATTTGATGTTTATGAAATAAATTTTGGTTGGATATGGAATGTTGTGCAAAATAGGCAGATATTAGAAGTTCAGTATAATTCATGATTTACCTAATGTAGAAATTTTTGAATGGAGAGTGGCAATGAATCTCTTTTTGTAATCCATTTGATTGGTGCTAGAATCTCTAAGTTCATTGATATGATTCGATTAGTTTAACAAGGTTGAAAGGCATTTGCTTTCTTCTTAGCTGAGGATGTTAAGCAGGACTGGCAGATCCGTTAACAAGGAGTGAGAGACATGATGGCTAATTTTTGTCTAATTCATTTAGATCTTATGCTAGAGAGGGTGGATGAATGAGAAGTACAATTACTTCAGAGTTTACTCATTGCTGTTGGCTATAGTATAAATAATCTTCTTAGGAATCAGAAGTACGATTCCAGCATCTATTAATGCGGGCGTGTTAGCTGAATGTTAGTTTTTCTTATCCAAGTGTTAATTAATTAACTGGAAATGCCGCAACCAATGTTGAGAACATTGATTTTTCATTTATAAGGGAACTGGGAATCACGGTGTGCATAGTAATGTCACTTCTTTCTCCTTTGCACTTATTGTGTAAATAACTTTTCTCTTTTTGCCTTTCCTATTGTTGGTATATCCATGTAACGTGTGCTGCTTGCTATACTTGTGTAGTACCAGCTCTTGGTTTGTGTAGATTATCATTCTGCGCGAACATTGAAAAGTCTCGTACTTCTGAGAAGACATATACATTTGGCTCATAATCTTAGTGTATATTCTGATCCGAGCTCTCTTTTCAAAAAATAATTATATTCGGATCCTAGCTTTTTGAACATAAAAAATTGAAACACATATACTATTTAAGATGGGGGTATCTGGTACTACCTAACTTTTGGGACTCCTTCATGTATTATATAAGAAGTCTTTTATGGAATGCAGGGAACATCATATGAGAACATGACCATAATTGTACAGAACTATGTTGATAGTTTGATAGCCAGATATCCATACTGGAATAGAACCATGGGTGCAGATCACTTCTTTGTTACCTGCCATGATGTTGGTGTCAGGGCAACTGAAGGGCATCCCTTTCTTGTAAAGAATGCAATCCGTGTCGTGTGCTCCCCTAGCTATGATGTTGGATATATTCCGCATAAGGATGTTGCTCTTCCACAAGTTCTGCAGCCATTTGCCCTTCCTGCTGGAGGAAACGACATTGAGAACAGGTAATCCTGTTGGATAATGAATGTGCTAAAGATCAGATCATTCTCTTTTCATAGAAATGTCTACTTTTTTTATTATTATTTAATCCTTTTTTTCTGTTGACACCTCCAACATGGTAACCTCTGTGAATAGTAGAATCCGACATTTCATTGAGCCAAGGATGAAGGAAACAAAACCTCTGCACCAGTTTAGTGATAGTTTACATGATAGAAACTGCAGTTCTATAGCATTTGTATACTCTTCCTCTCAAGTTGGGCTCTGGTGTTACCGCCAATCCGCCATCATGCACAATAGTTTTTCTCCCATAGCACTTGAATTACACCATTAAATATGGAAAAATTGGAAGATGAAAAAATGACTGGTATATGCCCTTTTCTCCAAGCTGAATACCCATTCCTTTTCTTGTACTTGTCCTAATGCTATGTTCAAGAAGACATTTTTGTCTTTACCTTTCAATTATTAATAATATCTCACTATTAGAGTCCACATGCTCAGCCCCTTCTTAAGTGTAATTCTACATATTCGGCACTTTCTAAGTAACTGACTTTTCAGCCCTTTTCTGCGACACATACCTTTCTTTAAAAGTTTTAATTCAAGCTTATGATCTCGCTGTTACAAATATTTATAGCAGTAATTTTTAACTGCATCTTTTGGGTACCTTCCCTTGATAATTATACTTCTCAGTTGCATCTACCATCCCCTTGGCATCTCTTCATATATGCCTTCTTCTTTAGTATCTTTTTATGTTGATCTTCCTTTTTGTGGGCACAAACAACAACATACCCAGTGTAATCCCACAAGTGAACACATGTATTTATAAATTTCATGGCCCTTTTTTATGAAAAGGTAGAAATTTTATCAAACAGTACCATAAAGGTAATGAAAATCTACAACTGAAAAGAGTCTTCTGTAAATTGAAGGACTGCAGAAGATTTAGCAGTGATTCTAAGTCAGAAACAATACTCTTCTTACTCAACTGATAGATACTTTTTAAATATCTTTCATGGCCATTTGTCTTAGATTTAACTGAATATCATACATTAGTAGATTGATCAGGTAGTTCTATCTTATTCTTGGAGGCCCAATACAATTAGCCTTTTAACTGAGAAAAGTCCCTTTGTAATCAGTTTAGTGAAAGACAAAAAAGAGATGCTGGTGACCTATATGTTTTCAAGCTTTTACTGATAAATTTTCAGATCTTTGAGGTTGTACAAATCTGTAGACCTCCCAACAAAAGATAGGTGCTTTGTCTGCACTCACTTTCCATGCAATACTGTAGATCCATCGAAGGACAAATGTCAATCTAATAGGCTGTGAGAAGATATTTCAAAACGCTTTAAAAAGGGCCGAGTGGTTATCTTATTCTGGATTATTGGTCTTCTGCCCTCAAAAACTCCTTCTGTAAAGTTAATGATTAATATTTATAAGTATGCGCTCGACCCAATCTTCTTCCTTTAGAGGAGGACACTTTTGAAGGAACTAATACACTCTTTGCCTTCCCCACTACCCAATCATGAGTCTTTGTCATGAACTATTTTCTGTATCTTGTAGTTGGAGTAAAAATTTGTAGTCTGGTTTGTCACTTGTGCATGAATGGTCACCTATCACTAAACATTTGCATAGCCTATCAGTATATATGCGTAGATGGTCAAAAGCTATTATAGTGAAAATAGCATGTCACTAACAGAGATCGTAATTTGTACAGGACAACTTTGGGTTTCTGGGCAGGTCATAGAAACTCTAAAATCAGGGTTATCCTGGCACGTCAGTGGGAAAATGACACTGAATTGGATATTTCCAACAATAGGATAAACAGGGCTACAGGACCTCTTGTTTATCAAAAGAGATTTTACAGGACAAAGTTCTGCATATGTCCAGGTGGTTCCCAGGTTAACAGTGCTCGTATAACAGACTCAATACATTATGGATGTGTTCCTGGTAAATATTTGAGCTTTTTTGACAGCTTGAAAGAATCGTCGTGTTTTATTATGTTGTCTTATCTTCAATTAAGCATCTCATGATACACACCAAGTTGAGCGATGGTAGAATTTCTTCTTAGAATGACTACCTTTTCCTAGCGTCTCAGTTCTTGTGGAAATTATGCCGAATTTATGATAAGCTTTAAGATAGGATAGGAAAGGTTTGTAAGATAGTGTGAAACCAAGTGTTTGATCTTCATTCACAAATTCATTTTTTAGTCTTCTTTCTCTCTGTTTGAGAAAATGATCTTCTTCTCTCGAAAGATAAGGTGCTAGAGGGTCATACGGGAATGCGGGGGGGGGGGGGGTGAGCAGATGAAGTAATTGGTCACCAAGTTAGTTAAAAACAATCTGGTGTGAAGGAATTCATGGTGAAATGCTGTTCAACATACTTGTTCATCTTTTTTATTAAGATTATATGATTGTTTTAACTTTCACCATGCTTGCTTCCTAAATCTCCACTAATTTTTGGGTCATCTTTGCAGTGATACTTTCTAATTACTATGATTTGCCATTCAATGACATTATTGATTGGCGTAAGTTTGCGGTCGTACTGGGGGAGAAGGATGTATATGACCTAAAGCAAATTCTCAAGAACATCACACAAGAAGAATTTGCCACCTTGCATAACAATTTAGTAAAGGTGAGTAACATCTTTGATATCCTTTTGAGTATTTATACCCATCGTTCGTACATAATGTGCTAGTGAATGTGAGAAGACGCAAATTGCATTGCTAACTCGAGAAGAGTCTATATCAATAAATTTCTTATGATTAATCTTCTTTTTGTCAGGTTCAGAAGCACTTCCAGTGGAATTCACCTCCTATAAGACATGATGCTTTTCATATGGTCATGTATGAACTCTGGCTTCGCCATCATGTGATCAAGTACTAGACCAGAAACTATGAATACGATAAATCAAGTATAGGAAGAGCAGTCTATTCAACCTGGATCCCAAGGAAAACAAGTATTGGGCTGTATTTGTATTTGTATATACACTTTTCTCTCGTTTTATACAAACACAAACTAGAATTGGCCGTTGCAGGCATCATCAACAAGGCCTTTGGCAAGCTAGAACTGGCCGAGTTGCCGGAAACAAGGATCTTTACCTAGGAACATTTGGTAAATTATTGTTCTTAATATTCAAATTGGAGTTGGAACTACAAATGTATTTGGGCTTACGCGTGTCTTAATGTTAATCGAAATCTGTACTCAAATTGGAGTTATAAATGTATTTGGAAGCGTATGACATAACTCCCTCCCTGTTGGTGGAATCGCTAAGCGTTTGAAACTCTCCCTTGAATCCGAGCAGAAATCATCATCGAGCAATAACAACCACCAGCAGCAACAGCAGTTGACTCAATGCAACAGCACCAACAACATCAATTTCGGGGCAATGCCACCCGTCTCTGCTATCCTGTGGAGTGCCATTCGATAACACCACCCCTGCTTTCTATCACCACAACTGGTATAAGATTGCATGCAATCTTATACTTTTCTGGGGGAAGGTATTTCGATAAACCCTTCCACTACACAAAAAATCGTTTGCAAATACTTAACATCTAAGGAATTGTAGAAGCTGCAAAAGGATTCAAGTTATAATTCAGAAGCAACATAGAAAAATAAAACTTTATGATGAAAAAAAACAGAGGAATCTCATATACTATTAGTCAAGAGTGTTAGTGTAGAATCTTAATCGTCATTAACGAAGTTAAAGAAAAAACATGTCTATATGAATCCTAACAATTGATTGCCATTCACAATTCTACGCCTCTGATAGCTCGAATTTGATTTTCTTTCCACAGAGACATTTGAGAATAAAAACAGAACTTGCATTTCCCTGCTGATCCGCAGCAATTTCCATCTCAACAATTTCCTGCGCAGAAAATTAAGTATCACAAGGGATTAAGCAAAGGCACTTCAGAAGAATGAAAACGAACAAACATTGTCCTGTTGATTCGGAGCAATTTCCTCAGCAATTTCCAGTTCTTGATCTTTCCCATTAACAATTACCTGAAAAAATGAAGCGCAGAAAATTAAGTATCACAAGGGATTAAGCAAAGGCACTTCAGAAGAATGAAAACGAACAAACATTGTCCTGTTGATTCAGAGCAATTTCCTCAGCAATTTCCAGTTCTTGATCTTTCCCATTAACAATTACCTGAAAAAATGAAGCGCAGAAAATTAAGTATCACAAGGGATTAAGCAAAGGCACTTCAGAAGAATGAAAACGAACAAACATTGTCCTGTTGATTCAGAGCAATTTCCTCAGCAATTTCCAGTTCTTGATCTTTCCCATTAACAATTACCTGAAAAAATGAAGCGCAGAAAATTAAGTATCACAAGGGATTAAACAAAGGCACTTCAGAAGAATGAAAACGAACAAACATTGTCCTGTTGATTCGGAGCAATTTCCTCAGCAATTTCCAGTTCTTGATCTTTCCCATTAACAATTACCTGAAAAAATGAAGCGCAGAAAATTAAGTATCACAAGGGATTAAGCAAAGGCACTTCAGAAGAATGAAAACGAACAAACATTGTCCTGTTGATTCGGAGCAATTTCCTCAGCAATTTCCAGTTCTTGATCTTTCCCATTAACAATTACCTGAAAAAATGAAGCGCAGAAAATTAAGTATCACGGATAATAACACTCCATGCTACATTTTTCAAAGTGTAAATTACCTTTCTGCCGGCATTCATTAACCATGTTGCATCTGTGTGATGCAAAGATTTAGGGAACTGAATTACTCTGTTCGCGGATGGGGGATACACTGCAGGAGTAGGAGGGAAGACGAATTCTTCGGTCACAGAAGAAGGTAATAAAATCCCTGTTCTTTGTCTTTTAATACGGGCGGTGTTATCGCCCGTCGGAATAACGGTGGATCCACCTAGTCGAATTCCGGTAGCACTGAGTCTGTCACTGTTATCTTCCGTCGGAATGATGGAGGATTCACCTAGTTGAATTCTGGGAGCTCTGAATCGGTTGGCATTGTTATTGGTCGTCGTATTGACGGCGGCTCCGGCTATCTCCGGGCGTCGAGGAGTAAAGCATCCCCGTCCTTTCCATCGTCTGTTATTCACCATTATTTTTTTCTTTTGTTTTTTTTTTTAAAACTTTTAAATTTTAATCCACTTAGAAATGCAGAGGGTATTTATAGATATAGCCTCATCAAAATTGGGCGGTTTTTTCAGCTTTTCAAGCGATTTAGCAAATGGTGAAATTATTACTTTTTTTCTGAAAAAAACGTCATGGACCATAAGTAATGAGTTGGGGGAGTTGTATGTTTAGTCTCACCATGGTCCATGGCATTATAGTGCATTTAGGAGTCTAGTCATTTGTTAGGAATTAGACGATTTTCTCAACTTTTCATGTGTTAGCACATTAATATTTTGATGATATGGCTTTCGATCAATTTTTTGGAAATTTTTTACGAGACTCTACGTAATGAGTTAGGGGAGCAATAGATATAGCCTCATCATAATCGACGACATTTAGGAGCCATTTTGCAAGAATTAGGCGATTTTCTCAGTCTTTCGTGTGTTAGCTCATGAATATTTTGGCAAAAATGGCTAGGCAATGTTCTCAGTTTTTCTGTATGTTAGCTCATGGATACCGGAGAGGGTGGGAGAAGTAACCCGCACTAGGCAAGCCCACTGTGACAAATTCAACCCAAAAGGCAAATTCGTAGTGAGGAGATTCAAATTTAAAACCTCCAACATGAAAGTCCCAAACCCAAACCACTAAACCACCCTATTTGACGAGTAATTTTTATTAATTTTGTATTTGATATTTACACTAAGTTAATAAATACATGACGTGTTTATCAATAAATTTTTAATTCTTAATTAACATGCATTCTCAGCTCATTTAATCACACAACTGTAGTAAATTTATATTATTCGGTGCAAGCATCCGAACTTATAAAAATATATCCTCCATCAATTATATATATTTATTTGTTTATTTAAGAAGATGAAGGTCTCTATGTGTTTCATTGAAGTCAAAGTTTGGCACTAGGTATTGTTCATCCAAAAAATAGCAATAAACGATTATGCTATTACTAATAAATGTATAACATTTATATATATATATATATATATATATATATATATTAGACTAATACATTTTATGTATCATGATTGTGTGATGGAAGAAAATTATCCATGCCGCGTATAATAGAAACCATGTGCAAATAATAGATTATTATCATTTTAAGTAGGATTTAAAAATAAACCTTTGTTCAAGAGTTTCAAATAGGAATTGGGAAAGTAGGAAAGGTTAATGAACGGTTAATGAATGGTTAGTCGTTGAAACTGATTGTTACGCTAGCTGGAATTATTCATAACTATACACGTGGCTGTTGCACTCGATAAACCGGAATACGTGCAACTAAGTTATAGTGATAATACTATTTATTTTCTGTACAATCGAAAATAAACATCTTTTCGGTCAATAAAAGAGAAAGGGTATAGTTGAGAGGTATAAACGTTTAACTAAATGTGATTCGATCCATCAATTTACTTTCCCAGACTATGAGTGAATATGTGTAATTCATTTTATAAAAGATAATATAAAATATCAAATCTCAAAGAAATAACCTTATAAAATTCAATTCGAGAAAAAAAAGTAACACTTATATCTCACAAATTCTCCTCTTAAACAACACTTTCAAACCCTGGCGGAGTTCGTTCGGAATCCCCTTTGGCGGAAAATTATATTATTTATATATGGTCAAAATAATCTTTTAGGATTATATAGTAGATATTAAATCCCCTTCGGCTAATTCGTATATCTATTTCTTTAAATTTTTAACCCCTTATTGAAAATTTAATCCCTGAATAATTCAACTTAACTATTTTAATTTTGACCTTTTGGAAACCTAGACAATAATATTAGTCCTTATATTGAAAGTGTTATATTATTAAATTGTATGATGTTAAAAATGTTAAGATGAATTACTCTGCGAGAGATTGTACCAAAGGATATAAATGCCAAGTTACTTTTATGAGGTATATGCGTGAAAAATGCAAATGCCTATACAGGAGAATTTAATTAGCTAATTCTGTTTTCATTCAATTAATTAGGCTTAACCTAATTGTTTTTTTAGAGCAATTCGCATGAAATTATATCAAGTCAAGCTATATTTTTCAATTGGATATAGGTATATGTTTAATTTCCTGCGCGGGTGAACACATGAATTTTCGCTAAAAGTGTTTTAGATTCAAAATATATCATTTATCACCTATATATATGTTAGTATATATATATATATATATTACTTTTGTAATGAAGAATGTTGTTCAACTGACAATCCTTTGTATGTGTATGGTGACTAGGCCATTGCTGTCCGGGATCTTAATTAATATACATTAGTTAATCTAGTGATGATATAATTTCAAAGAAGTGAACGAGTACATAAATTTCCATTAAAATCTCATCTGCTAAAGGTAAATTAATATCATGTAGCAAGGTGTATCATCACTATACCTCTTATGTGATGGTTGTCGGTTAGAGAAACTCCCACAGCAGTTATTGTATTTTTATACACAGAAATTATTGTATTTTATATACATCAGTTCAATTGTATTTTTTGTATTTCTATATACATCTAAGGTTTATTGTATCCTTGTATACACACAGAGTTTATAACATGTTTTAAACAGTCTTTCTTTATATCGCACTTGTTTTAAATTGTCTTATATTGAGAGAAGTCAGTCAGGTAGAGTTGAGTTGAGCAAGGTAAACTTTTCAGTTTCTTCCAAATATCCTTCTAGCCTATGTTGCTTAGTTTTCCAGCTCGCATACTCGTACATTTCATGTACTGATGTTAGTTGGCCTGCATCGTCTTATGATGCAGATACAGGTACCCCGGATTAGCATCCTGCACGTCGTTAATCCAGCTGAGCACTCCAGAGTCAGTGGTGAGCCTCCTTGCATTCCGGAGGACTCAATTATTTTGTGTTGTTAGTTTTTGTTTTATTAGGATGTTGCGGGGCCTGTCCCAACATCCATCTCAGTATGTTAAAGGCTTCATAGACAGTCAGTCAGTTAGTTTTGAGTCTCTCTTTTGTATATATATATATAATATTCTATTTTGAGACTTGAGTTGCCTTTTTGGCCAGATTTTATTAGTTGGTTATTTTATAACCTTTCATTGCTTCGAGTTAAGCTGTTGAGTTAAGTTTCCGCTGAGTTAAGAAAGCCAGGCCAAGGGTTCGCTTGGAGCCAGCAATGGTCTCCGAGTGCCGGTCCCGCCCAGGGTGTAGGCTCGGGGCGTGACAAATACCTTCCGTTTGAAGGTATTAGTAATACATGAGATATAATACCATGGGATAAGTCTATGTAAAGACAAAACTATCCCTCAAATCATTTTAATTATTTTGTTTATTTGCTTGATTTTATGTTTTATACTTGTACTAGTAAATTTATTTAAATAAATTAGCTTACAAATTATTTAGAAAGAGTTGTTTGTTACTAAATAAATTCAATACAAATTAATACAATATTTGAAATGTGAGTTGTTTAACATTAACTAATTAAAAATGTAAATATATTACCACATGACGTTTGTGATCTTAATTGAAGGTATTATTTGTTGATATATATATATATATATATGTGTGTGTGTGTGTGTGTGTGTGTGTTTGTGCGGTTTTCTAATTATTTGTATTTTGAAAAATTTATAAAATTGAGTACATATTAAAATTATAACTTGCAATTTTTATGTGTAATTGTAAATGGTTTATTCAATTTTACTATTGTTTACCGTCTTTTCAATTTTAAAAGTTTATAGTTTATTATTTTTTTAAAATTGAAAATTGACATTTTGTAAGCGATCAATTTACTAAGATGACAAATATTTATCCTCAAATAATTTAAGTGAAAAAAAAAGGCAAGCATGACAACAAAATTGTTCTTCTCATAGCTAGTTAGAAGGCCATAAAAAAATAATATTGTCCGGCAATTATTTACCTTAACTCAATTGCATAATAATTCAAGGGAAGGCCATAATAATTTTTTTTAATAAAGTTTTAATCCAAACACAAGATAAGGTGAGAAACAATGAACCAAACATTTGGTAAAAGTAATCCTTGCATTACTTATCCTTGCACTATAATTTCTTCATTATTAATCCTTGCATTATTAATCTTTGTACCAAACGACCCCTAAATACTTGTTACTTTACATATACCATATAATGCATTTTTCTATTTTCTTTTCTTTTCTACTATTATAAAACAAAACAGTGAGTAGAATAGGAGGTATCAACGACAACATGTATGCTATTTGCCAATAAAATTAATTTTAAGGGTGATTCAGTCATTTGCATCTTCTAAGATATACATTGGGCGGACCTAGGTGAAGCCTAAGGGATTCACCCGAACTCTCTTGTCAAAAAATTACACTGTATATATAACATTAAATTTTGATTTTATGGGTATATATTATTAAAATGAACCCCTAAGAACCAAAGGATAAACTTGGCACAGTGGATAATGGTTCTTGAAATACCCCTATGTTGCAGGTTCAAATCCTAGTGGCAACGCTTTTCCCTCTTTTTAATGCTGGAACTTTTGCGGTTAGACCTTCTTTCTTTTTCATTTTTTTTCCTTTTATTCCATTTCTTCTTTTTAATTTGTTTTTCTTTAAATTTATTAGACACATTCTTTTTATTTTTATATTTTATTGTTTTTATATCTATTATTCATTTTGTTTCAACGTAACTTTTTTTTTATATATGTTTGAATAACTTTTTTAAAAAATGATGAATTATATTTAACTTAAAATCGAGATAAAAATATAATTTATTTTTAAAAAAAATGTAAATTAAATGTAATTGAATGAAGAAACTTAAATATCATCAACGTCCTTTTAAAAATATTAATTTAATAGAATTTATGAAATTTCTTTTATATGTATAGTTCTATTTTAGAGAGATGAAAACTAAACTTATTTGATTTATTCGTTATTTATTTTTATTTTTTACAAATTATGACTAACCTAGTAAATTGAACTATATAAACTAAAAATTTGACAATGCTAGTAATATTTGATTGAATGGATACTAATTTAAAATTTTCAAAAAGTGAAATATAAAGTAGTAAAACATTACAAAATAAAAGTATAAAAAGCACAAGAAATTTTAAGAATGCTCGATGGAGCATGATAAAAGTAAAAAGAAATGTTTAATATGGTATAATAAAGTGAGTTAAATTTAGCATGATAAGGTAAATATAATTCTTTCCTGTCTCGCTCCCTTTTTCATCATTTAATTTTCACGTGTTTTAGAAATTAACTTATGTAATACAGTCGATTCACTAAAATTATTATCAATGCATATTTATCCTCAATATCTTTGATTAGTTTACTCTTTCAAATTGAATTTTGTCGCGTACATAATACACTCTCTTTGATTCAATACCCTTATTGAAGTTAATTAACTTTAAAATATATTTAACTACTAATTATTTTTTCAAATAAGTTCTACAATGAACTATAATGAAGGAAATAGCAGTATATTCTATCCAATATCTCAATCATGTTAAATACAATTAAGATAGTGTTGAGCAGATTTGCTAATCAGATCTTGCTTTAAAGGTCGACTTGATTAATTTTTAGAGTAAACTCTCCCTTAACTAAATTGTTTACAAAAAAAAAAAAACTAAATTGTTTACAAATTTACTTAAATATAGATTTTAACTTGACATAAAATTTAAGAATGTAAAAAATATTTTTGAATTTTAAGATATTAAATTAAAGATCAGTAGAATATATACAAGTTTTTTTTTATTGATCTTACGATTTTAAGCATTCTTCGAGCTCTCATGATAAGCTATTAATGCATCCTTCCATTGTCCATGCTATACAACAAAATTACATAGAACTTGATGACACCTAATTTTGACCGATCGATAACCCTCTCAAAATTGCTATTCAATTAAATACATATTTTTTATTAAAAAAAAATATTACGAGTTTTGAAATTTTAATCAATTTTGGCTAAATAACCATATATTTTAGTATTGATAATTTACAAATTTTTTGTAGTTATTACTATTATCAAGTTATTTTATTGTTACTAAATTATTATATTTATCAATAGCTAAACTCAAAATAATTGATTAGTGATTTATTTAAATGTTTTAAAATTTTGGTGAGTTTAATTTATATGAAAATATTTTAGTATATGAACAATTTATTAATTGAATAGCTATTTCCTTAATCATCTTATTAATCATTTAGTTTATAGCCTACCAATCCGATCTATTTAAATCGTAGCCCTTTGTATTCAATTTCATTTTAATCCTAGCCCTTCAATTCAAATTTAATCTCAATCATAGTCACCTATTCATTTCAATTTTAGCCCTTTTTAATTCCAATTGTTGACTATTATATGTCATTTATTCTGAAGAGTCATCTCAATCTATCTTCTGCCAAAAATCAATCCAACCGTCCATCTTTTGACCAAATATAAAAAAAAGATCAAATCCCATCCCTTCATCTAAATCAATCCAAAGGTCCAAGTTCATTAGCTCCTTCTTTCCTTCTTAATTCACCAAAACCCAAACACCAATTCGTTCTCCTCTCTTAAAAAAAGCAGCAGCCGCTCTTCCGCCGACGAGTCTCTCCCTCCACAGATCCGCCGCACCAAGCCTTCTCCTGTCGTTCCTCTTGCCGACGAAACCTTCGCCAGTCACTGGCGCCACCAGCGCGAGAAACAGCCGGGCATCGCCGCCCTCTCTCTTCTCGCGAGCCGGCGAGATCTCCCTTCGCTTCGCCTCCTCTTTTCTTTTCTCCTCTCCGCCCAGCGCTGCCTCCCCGCTTCTCTCCTCCCCTCTCTTTTCCGGCGACAACAATAAGAAGCAGCAACAGCCGCCAGCGATCCCAACTCCGACAACAACACCAACAAATTCCGGCGAATCCCCTCCTCTTTCCTTCTCGATATAGCCGCCGGAGAGGAGGACAACATCAACAGCAGCTGCGACGGAGAATAACAACAGCGGTGATCAGAGGCATTGAGGCTTAGGTTTGCTAAAGACGTCCAGGTTCGATCTTGTTTTCTTATTAACTATCTCCTAACATCTCGTATTTTCCCCTTTTGATTTTCGGATTTCAATGCTGTTTATCGTCGTGGACACTGTGTGAGTAGTTTTGTGTTATGATTCTGCTTGCTGTAAGATTACATTGTTAGTATGAGTTTTGTTATCATATGTGATTATTAGTTTTGCCTGATTGTCTATCCTTTGTTGATATGAAGAATATCAGATTTATACTTAATATGATTGCGAAATCCGTTCAACATGAAACTGTTTGTGATTTGAATTTGTGACTCACTGTTTCTTTAATTATGTCCTAAATCACTGACTAAGTGCTTAATTTATGGAATTTGTGATACATCATGGTATATAGTAAATTTTTGATTAGTAATTGATTCCTTTAATCGTGTTTAACTTTGAATTGGTTGGTGCCTTAGCTAGCTTGAATAATCTGTATTTACTGATTATTCTTTGCTATAAATCTTGTTTACCGTCTCTGTTTATGTTCTGTGTTGATGTATGCCCTCTTAATGAGTTTTTGTCTTGTTATAGTAAAAATTGTTAAGAATAAGTCTCTGAAAAGCATGATTATTTATTTTCTTAATTAAGTATCTCAGTCCAGTTTAATCTTATGCAAATTGCTTTTATTTAATATATACCTTGCCTTATTGAATTGTGGGCAGATCGTCTTTCTTCTCTTTTGAGAAAATCTTTAATGATTTTAAGGGAAATTCACTACTGACTTTTACACTCTCTCCTTAAAAGGAAATAAAGTTTCCAAATTCGCACCATTAATTAATCATTTTCCTTCTTTTTTTAAGGGTTCAAGTTAGTTTTCTTACCCCTTCTTTCCCAATGTGTGATCATATATGTTCTATGATTCACTTTACTTTATCAAAAAAAAATAAAAAATGTTCTATGACTTGTAGGAAATTCGTGTGTTTGCAATATGAATAACTTTTGTGTGTTTCTACCTATATAGGTATAATCTATTCTTTGGTATTACATGTGTATTGACGGGTTTTTTTTTCTTTTCTGTTTGACAGGTTTTGAACTTAAAAGTTCAAGACATTGATGAGTCGCCTATGAAGAGATTCTGGATGAAATTGTTTCTGTTAATATTTCATGTTGGGATCTGTATTATTTCGTTTTACTTTTTTTTTTTTTTAAATTTCGGTATTGAAATATTTCTTGTAAACTCTAAACTCTTTATTATAGATGAAATAACTTGGGGGATTGTCTAAAGGGGGAGGGGATTTACGCTGTACTTGTTATTTTATCGTAACCTACTTGTGCTAGAAAAGCATGCCAATAGGATTGTGCTTGTTTGATTCTTTGTAGTTTAATAACTCTACTTTAGATCTAGGTAAAACTAAAAAATAAAATTACTATGGTCATTTATCACTTATCTAAACTTTGATCTTAAACTTAGTCATATGTTTAATTGATTCAACTGTTCGTTGTACCTTTGTTTACTTGATTAGTATATCTACCTATTAATACTAGCAATAAATAATGTCTGTTCCTTGCTTAATCTGTCTCGACTATAAATTTTAACTTGTTTGTATCAGTTGGTTTCCATCAGTTTTAGATATTATGCTCATATGATTTAATTAAATTTTCAGCATGCTAGTGGATGTAGAAATTCATGCGTATAGACTTGATTTCTTTACGAAGAAGCATTCCTATAGGTTTTCAAATAATTAGTATATCTTTATATGGAGATCAAGCATATAGGATCAATGAAAATTTCAGCATGTGCATCTTTAGAAACCCTGCCTATAGGATTTGATTAAATATCAGCATGTTAATATTAGAAACCCTGCCTATAGTATTTGATTAGATATCAGCGTGCTAATAAAATGTTCGTAAATATTTATAAATTCAGTTTGATAATAGAAATCATGCCTATAGGAATTGTTTGAGCATGTTAATTTCTAACACTCTTATATGCTTTAGTATATGTTAAATTTCGCATGTTAGTTAGAAATCTTGCTTATAGGAATTAAATAAATTGTCATATTAAATTTGAATAAATCTATAATATATAAAGGAGAAACATACAAAAAGTGAGGTGGCACTTCTCTATGATCTCTATTTCTATATTTCCTTTTTTGGTTATTTTTTCATATTTAAAATGTATAATTTATTGTGAAAGTATTATATTTAATATATGGAAAAGGGCCTAAATTACCCTTGAACTATTAGAAATGATATAAAATTATTCTTCGTCTACCTATTAGCTTTCAAATACTCTTGACATCTACGTTTAAGTCCTCTAATACCCTTATAATAAATGATTTCAATTTAGACCTATTTAATAAATTTATTAATGATGTGTCACTCATTTGTTGGTTATCTTAAAATTAATTTAAACTAATTAAATAAACCACCTATTCCCACATTCAAATCAAATAGGCCTGCCCAAAATGTGGGATCATATTACTTTTGATTGTGGTTTGTTAATCAATTGTAATAAAATAAAACCTATATATTCGTTCACCCAGTAAGCTTTGCATGGTTGACTTTCTCATTGTCATCTCCATTATTTGTTCAAATTGGTGTGCTCAGTTTTCTCCATGTCAAAATTCAAAAGTATAAAATTACTAAACAAGTAAAAATAATGACGACATTAAGGTTTTGAAGAAGAGGAAATGGAAGGAGATGGGATGCTAGAGCAAAAGAAATAAAAAAGGAAACCAATTAACTTGATTTTCGTAGGAGAAAGATGTCAGAGAACAGCAATGCTGCCCTTGAAAAGAGATGGGGAATGCGTAAGTTAGCTTAGTTTGGGGATGGTTAAATCAATTTTTGGGCTGATCTAGTTTATTTGGGGTGCGTCAATTTGATGAGAATAATGGTGAGTTATTAACTAGGTTAGATTAAGTATTGCATAACTAAAGGATGAGTGACATGCCATTAATGACTTTATTAATTGGAGACTGTTATAGATCAGGTAATATATAGGGTTGTTCAAATTCAAATAGAAACCGATAACACGAAATGAAAAGAAGTTATTGGTTTATAAGAATTGGGTTATTGATTTAGCGGTTGTCATAACGATTTTTTTTTTGTTTGTGTTATCGATTCTTAAACGTTTGAGATTTTTTTTAACGGGCTAATCGATAACCTGATAGTAAATTAAATAATTATATTTATATCATTTTGTATGTAAAGTCTTTGACTTAGAGTTCGATTTTTTACTTTTATTTTTTATTGTCTCAAACACTTGGTTACTCTACAATGTAAAAGTGTTTGCTTTTGAGTAAGATGTAACTTGTAAACTTATGTGCATGATTTATTTTGTTTGTCACCATGTTTCTAAGTGATTTTCAATTATTATTTTTTGTTTCAAATTTTAACGGTTAAACCAATACCCGAACCGATAACGATCGAAAATCGATAAACTTCAAAATTGAATCGAACTGATCAATATCAGCCCTAGTAATATAGGATCTAAAGGTAGACGTCAGGGATATTTTTAAACTAATAGGTGGATGGAGGACAGTTTTGCTCCATTTCCAATTGTTCAAGGGTATTTTAGTCCCTTTTTTGTTTAATTTATTATAAATAAATATTATTTTATTGAAGGAACAATTATGTATATCAAAGATTCTTCACATTATTTTTTATATTATATAAAAAAAGAAAAATGACAACTACTATTCCATTTATTTTATTCTTTAATGTACAAAATTGAATGTCTAAAAATTTACTACTCCACTCAATTCCCAAAAATTGAAAAACTAAAAGTCTCATCGGCTTTTTTTGTTGCCTTGTGGGTTTTTTCTTATTATCTAAAAAAATGGCAATTATTATTTCTCCATTATATATATATATATATATTGGATGCCCGTGTGCGCACAGGCCTAAAACATTGTGAAACTTATAGCGAAAATTGCTAGGGCCACAATTAGTAAAAGGAAGGTTGGTAATATATGTTAACATATATTGTTTATAGAATACATTTGTGATTACACTATCTGTGAGTATTTACGTTACGTTATTTACATATTTGTACAAAAGTGGCAAAATGAATGGTGATGGTAATTCATCTTGGTGCAACACGTTTGTTGACAAAATACCTCAGTTGGTGGGAGGAGAAACGTTTGAAATTGAGAATGTGCAGCATAGTAAGAATGGAGTATGGTTGGTTGTGACGTACGTAGCTTGTTAAAACTTCGGGTGCCATGCATCTTTTTGTGCAACACTAACATCTACATATCAATTGCAGTCTATATATATATATAATTTCATTACTACAAATTAATAATTTTGATATGATTTTCACAGTACCATGCTTCAAAATTGAATCACCGTACTTCCCTTCCAACCAAAAATTGAGAATAATAATAATAATTCAAAAGAAAGGGAAATCGATACAATTGAGAGTGCCTGATGGAAGAGATCCCTATAAAGACAGTAGTATCTTGTATAGAAGTTAGAAAAATCACGTATCTATATTCAAAATCTCCATACCATATAAACAACAACTTCAACGAATATGGAAAGCTAGGGAAAGTAAAGAGTCTATTAGCAATGAGTTGTGGATACTAAATAACATATGAAATTATTAATTCAACAAAAGGTAAATGAACTCATACAATTAATGTTCGATCCAAACTTTCTGCATAATCAGTAAATAATAGTGTTGCCAATAAAGTTGTTGAAAGAAACTCTCTGTTGTTATTGCATTGCAGTAAGTTTCAATTTATTATGTACAACAAGTTAAGACAAAGAGAAAAGTGCAACAGTTAAAGACAAAACTTATTAACTTTGTGTTACATGTCTGTGTATTGTGAATCTATAAAGAAATAACAACAGTTAGTAACCATTATAAATTTTACCTCAATGTTGGTCTCAAACTCAGTATTTTGATAAGCTTCTATTCATTATGTGCTTCAGCAGCAATGGCTCACTGCTTCATTGCTCCCTCAGCATTTTTATTTTCCATTACTGTCAATATGATTAAAGCGCAAACAATGTCAAGGATATCAAATGTGGCATTGAATGGTGTTGACTAAACTATGTAAATTGAGGAGAGGAGTATCGCACATCCAAACCAAGGTGGGAATTTGTATTGAGTGTGCACAAACTTTAATTTTTGAGTTTTTGAAATTAAAAATAAAAATAAAAAATTGTTTAAAGTTTAATGAAAAATCCCCTTCTCTAAAGACACTCATCACCAAACATCTACGAAACAATTTTGCTTTCTTGAAGAGTTACAATATCCAATTGGTACCCAGAAAAATCTTGCATGCACAAAACATTAAAGAGTATACTGAAAGCTCTAAGTGACATCATCCAATACTCTTAAGCATACATCTAGAAACAGAGGTGGGAAAACAAATTAAGAAACAAACAACCAACAACAAAGTAACTGCAGAGAACAAATTAAAGCGGAAAGCAACAAAAAATAAAATAAATAAATAGAGTATGGAGATGATATTTACCTCACAAGTCACAATGATCTCTATTATGCTTGAGAAAAGAGAAGGTGGAAGAAGACGGTAAAAACAATGACGGATAAAATAATAAGTATTAACTACATGACATTTTCTCAAATTTGGGAAAAAGAGATTGATGACTAGAATCGGTTGTTTAAAGACTGAAGTGGGAAACACAAATTTTCCTTTTTGCGAGAAGTGATTTACAAAGTATGTTAGGATAAAATTTGAATTTTATGTAGTTGTTCTAGGGTTTTTTTTGCTCATGGTCAAAAATGGATTGATGGGCGTATTTGGTAGTTTTTTCAGCATATTCGTCACAATTGTAATCCGTTTATCCTTTAGTGCCATCTCTATTTGTTTATGAGTTATCGGTCATTAGGCAATTGGTTAGAAAACAAATGACAAAGAAATAAGAGATCAAGTAAGGACATACTGAGGGCCCGTTTGGCCATGCGATATGGTATCATGATATGATATCATAATATGGAATTATGAAATGAAATTGAAGTTTTGTTTGGACATGCGATATATAATTTTTGTGTTGTATATTTTCTCATAAACATAAGAATCTCATAAATTGTAAAACTATTAAAATAGCCTCAATTGCTTATTCAATCTTACCAAATAAATAAAAATTTATAAAATCGCATAATAAATTATTACAAAGCTATTTGTTCTCTACTTAGGTAACTGTTTCATCTAACTTTAATTTATCAAACTTTAATTCAATAACAAAATTGAACATAAATTATAGTGTACTAGTCTTTAATATAATCCTCCCACATAGTATGGACAATTCCCTCACGTTGAACTTGCATTTCTCGATCATGTGACCGAGAAGACGAACCAACATTGTTGCTTTGAATTTTAATAAATACAAAACGGTAGAAGTAATAAATTAGGTGTTGGAGTAAATGAAGAGAACAAATTTATTACTCAACAATTGGTTGGTGTGAGTTAAAGTGACTATATGTTGGTGAGAATAATAAATTTTAAAGCAATGATGTGATTATAAATTTTATTTACATATGGAATAAATGTTTAGTAGATATAAATGTGGTGTTGTTTTAACAAAATATAAATTTGAGGATCAATTTTTGTATTAAAAATATCTCAAATCATGATATAGTATTCCCATATCATGGTTTTTGGAGAATATGGAATCACATCTCATGATATGGAATCATGAGATGAAATCAATATAAAATCGCATGTTCAAACGTTGATTCTATCTCACGATTTCATAACGTGATATGGTATTGCATGGCCAAACGCCTACTAAATGAAAGCATAACCTTCAGGTTTAGAGTTTGACTTGTTTGTGACCAAACTATTTTGAAAATTGGGGAATTAATGAAAATAAGGCTATTAATAGTATAGTCATGTATGATGCTAATAGGTAAAGATTCGAAGTATGATAAAGTCAAAAAATTGGGGAAGGCGAAAAGAAATAGGGATAAAAATTAAAAAAGGGATGCCGACACTTGCTTATAAAATCTATTAGATTTAATTTTAGTCATGTAGTTTGTGAAAAAACATGTTTTACTTGTCATTTAAATTTTAGATCCATCATAGCCTTCATTTCCTAGATTTTAGAAGGAAAGTTATTGTTTATCAAAGTATATAAAGGGAATTTTTGTTCAACTATTTTAACGTAGGACTGATCGACATTGAAGTTTACAATGCCCCTCCTACATATCTAGTTGCTAGACACCTATTTGGTCCGATCATTCTCTCATTCTTAAATAGGACGGAATAGGACTGTAGCTTAGAATAGAAGCAATAACTCACTTAATATTATTCTTACGAGAAATTTAAATGACTGCGGAGTTAGAAAGATATGACGGAATATTTTAGAGTGTTATCTAATTGTCATTGTTCAAGTCACCTTACATTAACCTAGACAATGAACCAACACCAGTATTTGATAACTCTACTCACCAACCTTAAGCCAATAGGGAAAAAATATCTATATTATTTTGATATAACTCTACTGGAATTTGAACCTTCCAAACATTCAAGTGAGCTCGTGAAGACGAACTGTGATCTAATTTCTGGTTATCACATGCATAATCTAGCTAAGGAATTTATTTTCTCACCACTCCAAATAATATTCAGAATTCCATACCCTTCAAACATTCATGTGAACTTGTGAAAACGAACAATAAGATTTAGAGCTCCCAAAATAAGAGTATTTCATGGCTAAGCCATAGAACAAATCGATCATTTGAGTGAAAAAACAATTACGTGTATACATGCCATATATGATTATTCGCAAGCACTTTTGCTCAACATAATCAAAACATGTATCAATAACTTGGAGAATTTTTTATTTTTTATTTTTTAAATTACTTCATTAAAGGACTAAACTTAAGTTTTCAGTTCAACAAGTTTATGAAGTTGGTCAAATTTTAGTTGCAATATAATTAGCATTTCAAATTGTAGATTATTTGTGAATAATGAAGAAGCATTTATACACTTTTAAGTAAGGTTTATTTTTCATGTTCCCTCCAAATGGGATAAAACTTGGAATGTTACAATTCTGTAGAGAAAAGTTATTGATTCAATTTGTAAGTTGTAACTGTAGAAATTTTTTTCATAATTCATATTTACTTCAAGTTTGAACTTACAATTCGTCTTTAGAAAATCATAGCCCATAAATATCTAACTCAAATAAAGCTCAAACTATATCATATTTACCTCATTATCTCTTATTAATATGCTATGGATATTGTGAATTTTCATGATCTGTACCAAGTCAAGTTTGTAATTATAAAACACTCTTTGCTAATTCTCTTGTCCGCACAAATTAGCTTAGCGTGCCCAACTCTAAAGTTAATAGTTCATAGATTTTGTCTTCAAGTCCATTTCCTCATAAGGTAGGAGTAAGGCTGAATAGACACCACCCTTCCTAAACCCATCAACAAATTCAAATAACAATAATTTAGCAATAGGATGCATTGGCAGAAGGATGTACTCTAATTTAGTTAGCAATCAAATCCTACCACACAACAAAGCTACTCTCATAATTAGAATACAATTAGGACAAAAAAGTAAACTCCATCACACCCTTGCTAGCTTTTTATATTCCGCTCTAAGAACACTATAATAGAATGACAATATTTATTTAAGCTCTTGCTCCATCAACAAATTGCCCCAAATAACAACGAATTAGCAAAATGATATACTCTAATTTCGATTTTTCATGGTAAAAAAAACTTTAGGAGAGAATTGGTGTCATTAAGGTTTCTTGTTAAGAAATTACACATTAGTCAATGATACTATTACTCTTATACTAATGAGTAATTTCTTAACAAGAAATCTTAATGATACCATAATATATATATATAATTGACTAATGAGTATTTCTGAACAAGAAACATTAATGATGCCACAACAATATACATATACTCTTAGGAGTCGTTTGGTAGGATGTATTAATTAAAATAGTCCTTGGATTAAAATTTAATCCATTCAATACAATGTTTGATAGCACATTTCAAGTCAAACCCACCTAATACATAGATAACTTAATACACCATATGTGGTCTTATCTAATACCAAGGATACCTAGGGATTACTAATACCATGTTTAATAAGCCTTGGATAAGGCAGCGAAATGACTGAACGGCCCCTCAATTTCTTTATACAGTCTTCAGAATTGGTAAAGAAACACAGGATGCCCCTCAACTAAATTTATCATTATTTTTTTTTGACATGACAAAATAAATTATTTTTTATATTATATTCATAATTAAAATAATAAATAAATAGTGAATGCAGCATATCAATGGCTTTCAGAGTCGTGACTAATCCAATATTGAATTACATCCCAATTTATTTACTGAAACTGGCCAGGACAGTAATGAAATTGGCTTGCAATATAATATTAATGGCCTTAGCTAGCAATATTACGCCCCATTTTAATCAGGTAAGGTAATGTTCTTGCCAGTTTGAATGAGAATACTTTAGATCCGCTTATAAACTTCAATTTGTCGAATTTAGTTTAGTAGTTAAACTCTATTAATGTATATATGATATTAAAAATAATTTATTTTACCATATTCAATTTTTTTAATGCTAAATTTAGTCAAGTAATTTTATTGATACAAAGATTAAAGTTGAGTGATTTTATTGACACAAAACAATTTTAAAATAACTTTGTTAGATAAATTCCCCAAATTGAGTGACCTTTTGAGATATTAACTCTTAAAAATGTGATGTATCACTTAAATAATGTCAAAACCATTCAATACAAATATTGGGGACTATAACAATTAATTTCTCGAAATAGTCATATTTGAGGGGATAGGATAATGTGATGAGTAATATTGGCCAATGGAATGCACGGAAGCTTACTAACAGAATGAACATGCAAATATGCCATAATGCTATACATAAAATAAAAAATCACATAATAATTTAGGGGTATAATTGGAAATAAGCTTCTTGTAGAGTCTTAAACCACACACAAGATTAGGTTGGAAATAATGAACCAAACACTTGATAAAAAATAATCCCTGCATTGCTAGTCCCTGCATTACTAATCCCTGCATTACTAATCCCTGCATTATCACTCTTTCTACCAAACGACTCCTTATAGTTTCATTGACTAATGAGTAATTTCTTAACAAAAGCTTAATGATATCAATACAATATATATATATATATATATATATATACACACACACACACACACACAGATTTAGTATTAATTAAGCGAAATCAATAGCCTTAATGACACCAATACACAATATGGTACTGATTTAATATCGATTAAGCGAAATTATCAACCTTAATGATATCAATACATCATATGATACTGATTTAGTAACAGTTAAGCGAAATTATTAGACTTAATGAATGGAGGGAGGGGGTATAAGCTGTAATTATTTATGGGAGAATTGGTATTTAAGGAATTACTTTGAATTTGGGTATGAACTTTTAATTATTTTGAATTTTATGACTCATTTATGTAGTTTTCCCATTATATTATATGTGCCGGATTATTTTTTTAAAATCATCCACGAATATTTTAGAACACGATATCAAATGGATTGCACTTTATAATAAATTTATTTTCTATTTCTACAAGTTAAATAAAACTTATAATTTTTTGAAGTTTCCATAATTAAAATATTAAAATATATCTCTCATACTCATTTTAATAGTATATATAACATATACATCGAATCAAATAACTAATAATATTGACATTTTCTCATATTGTATTTGAAAATTCTACTATAAGTTAAATTAAAATAATAAGTATTATTTGTATTAGCAAGTTTTGTTATGTAGAAGAGTTTAATGTATTAGAAAGTTTTTATAATGTAGAAGAATAAAATGTATTAGCAAGCTTTTGTTACGTAGAGATTTGAAATACTTTATGTCAGATTAAATGATGCCATATAAATTAGAACTGAGGAAATAACAAAAAATGAATAGAAAGAAGACTATGCTTTACTTTTATCTTATATAGTAGAAAATTGATGGAACATTTAACAACAAAGAGAGCTTCAAGGAATTTACAACACATGCTAAACAAAGTATTACCCTTAAAAAATTAGCGACATTCCAATACATGAGAAAGAATAGTAACTTTTTGAATGACATAGCTAAAAGACAAGTGATCTTTTAAATTAAAAGAAGGGATGATTTTGTTCACTTATTTACTTAGGTAAGTAACTAACTCGGTATATAAAATAGTACTCTTGTCGTTTGACTGTGTTTGATCTTTTTCCTTTTTCAATTTGAAATGAATTTTTTATTTTTTTTAGTAATTCTTTAATTTCAACTTTTCACCTAACATGTTTTAAGACCATCCAATTAAATAACATTTTTACAATATCTTTTATTTTAAATCATAAGATACAAAAAAAAAATCAAATGAATTGAAATTATTTTATTTCGTTAAAATTAGAAGCTCGTTAATTAATTAATAACAATTCATCTTATTTAAGTTTTAAACCAAATTTGTCAATCGAGCTTAATTTGGCTATTTCTTAAACTCCAATTGGCTAAATCTTAAAGACAATGGCTAAATTCTTAATTCCCATTTTCAGCGTTATTCCGTCTCAATTTATCAGCCCACTCACACCCGATTCCCAACCAAAACCGACTCCATTCAACATACACGTTGGCCCACTGCCTGTCCCAATTCGAAATTAGTGACGTCGATTCTAGCCTCAAGAAGCATTGTTTTGGGTCTATTCGCTGCCTGTTGGTCATTGTTGGGTAGAATATATTTGCTCTTTTAGTTGCTTAATGTTTTTTAATGTATAAAAAATTGTATGTTGTTTATTCCTTTAGGGGTCGTTTAGTACAAATTATTATAATGCAGGGATTAGTAATGCAGGGGTTATTTTTGTCAAGTGTTTAGTTCATTGCTTCCCACCTAATTTTGGGTTTGGATTAAAATTTTTACAAAGGTTTCTTACCAATTATATTGCTATAAAAATTACAGAAATTCCACTTTTTAGTTTACTTATTCAATTGCTTTGAAATTAAATAAGGTTATTACTTTGTGTTTTTTTTCTTTTATGTGTTGCTATAATTACAGTGCTGTTAAAAAAAAAATCAGGAACACTGAAGATGTTTTCTGTTTTGGTTCCTTTTATGATACACGTTATAGTGTGTTATAGAAAATTCATTCTTTTATTTCTCAGGTTATCCTATTTACAATCCTAGTTATAATTCTTTTTAAAAAAAGAGTAGATGGAATTTCGAATTACTTAGAAATTCCACTTTAACATTTGAGTCCTTTTTAATCTAAATAATTAATTTCTTCGTTGGGTCCATAATTTTATTACATACAAAATAATTTCTTCTGCCTTATTATACTGTAATTGAAGTTAAATTTAATTGAGTGATTTATTGATAGATATATCTAAGTTGAGTGAGTTTATCGACACAAAACAAAGTTCAATGTGACTTTACTTGATAAATTTTCAAAGTTGAGTAATCTTTTGAGCAACAAACAACTCTTTTAAAATAATAAAATTTGTAAGCTAAATTATTTAAATAAATTTACTAATATAAATATAAAATATAAAATCAAGAAAATAAATAAAATGATTAAAAGAATTTGAGGGATATTTTTATCTTTACATAGATAATCCGATGGTATTAAAACCTATGTATTACTAATACCACCAAATGGAAGATATTAGCAATACATCATATAATACCATGTATGTTGTATAACTAATCAATGGATTAGTTATACATGGACCAAAATTCCTACCAAACATAGTACTAAATAATATCATACATAATACATGGACTATTTCTTCTAATACTTCCTACCAAACAACCCCTTAATGTTAAGACCTCTTTGTGCTTAAACAGTCTCTGGTTCAATTTGGGATGATAATTGTGATTAAATCAGCTTTCCTTTAGTCATTTATTAATTATTTTGTCTTTTTGTTTTCTTGTATGAACCTTTGAGTGAGAGTCCATTGGACTCCGTCATTTTCCCCGTGCATTCCATCTCGAGCCAGAGAGGCTCAATCTCATTCTTTTCGACTCAAAATTGAAGTACAGGACTAAAGGCTGATTGCAGGTCTCAAAAAGCCCAAAAGGGGCTTTATAACCTGCTGTATACAACTGTGTACATGTTGTATACAGTCTTATACACTGATATACAGGGGAAAAAAACCAAAATACAAGTTTAAACGCAGAAAAATACAGGAAAATGGATCCAAACGTACAGGATGCTGAAGATATTAGGCTTATATCCAGCTTAAAAATGACTATATACAGTGTGATACACCTGATTTATACATAGGTTCTCAAAGGCAAAAAGGAGGCCAACGCCCAAAATATGATTCCAGCAGGTCCAAGCAGCCTTTCAGAACAAAAATGGGCTGAAACCCATTTGTTTCTAACAAGCTTAAATTTAGAAAATAGGACAGCAAGAAAGCGCGCTGGCCGGCCCAATTTCGAACTTGGGCAAAAGGCCCAAATTTAATATTTCTTCCTTTACTCTTATTTATTTATTGTTTGTATTAACTAACCTTTTATTTGGTTTGGTTTAATTTAATTAAATTCCAAGGAGATAACATTTCTCCCCTTTTATGTTTAATTGAAGTATTTGACTTTATTTCATTTGTTGATTTATTTAGTTTAGTTGTTTATCAAGAAGTTATTATTTTCCTAAACAATATTATTTCGAGTTTACTTCATTTTCTATATAACAATTTGAAAGAGTCTTTTGTATACTTAATTAATATTTTTAAAATTAGTCAATATTATCGCATGTTAGCGGATATTTCGAGGTTCTGACACCTTCTCGAAGTGTAAATTAAACCCCGAGCCTCTTTGGATTTCAAATGATTTTTCTCTGTTTTAAAATATTTTGAAAAATAACAAATTTTCTTAATTTCTTTCAAAAATTAAGTGGCGATTCTTGAAAATCAATTTTCTTAGAAAAAAAAAAGTTAAATTGTTTTTCGAAAATGAAGTCTTTTATTTCTTTTTGGCCAAACCCATCAGTAGTCCCTTAAAGTTGACACTAAATTTCACTTAGACATCTCAACTGGACGATGTTTATTTTAGACACCTCATGTAGGGTCTCGTGGTGTCATTTTGACACTCTTTGCTGACATGTTAAAGTGAGTGTGATACAACCCAACAATAGAGCGTGAAAGGCACAATGTAACTATTTTTTATTTTATTTCTTCTTCTTCTTCTTCTTCTCCATTTTCAAGTCACCACCTCCCACCATTATTTGAAGCTTAAACTCCTTCAATGGTGGTCAAATTTTTTATTCAAATCAGTTTTCAAGTTATTTTTCTTTTTTATTGCATTACTTTTTTAAATCTACAATCACCCCATCCACCTTTTCTGCCTGAAAAATGAATACCAATATTAATATTTCATATTTATTCTCTCTTTCTTTCTTCCTCTCCCTCTTTTCTTCCCACAAAACAACACTAAAAAAAAGAAAATAGAATATATATGAAAAATTATCACGACCCGATTTATCAAGTCATGATGGGACCTACTATAACCCACCAGCAGGTAAGCCAACCCGGAACAACAAGTAATGGGTCTGAGGGTAGAAATCAAACCAAAGTAGGAAAATAACAATATAAACAGGCGGAACCAACCAAAACATATATACAAATAAAGATCCCTCCCAGAACCTGGAAGTCACCAGTACAGAGCTACTACAAAATGAATACAAGTCCCAAAACTGGATAACAAAGACTGAACTGTCTCGAAAGGAAAGAGACAAGTCTATATATACAGATGGAGATTAAAATAGTACAAAACGCCGTGTGCTCACCCCCGTCTCCGGATAAGTCTACTCCAAGCTCGATCAACGCTGGCTATTAGTGCTCGAACCTGTATCACAAAATAGATGCAGAGCGTAGCATGAGTACCAAAACAACAGGTATCCAGTAGGCATCATAGGCCGACTGAGCAAGATAAGCAAAAGTGAACTGAAATGCAAATAAATGGTCACATCAAGTGCAAAGAGTAGTAAATGGGGGTATGTACACGAGCGTACATGCAACAAAGACAAGTAATCTAACTAACTCCGCCGGGCTCCCATAAACCCGACGGGTACGCTCGTGCACAATAAAAGAAACCACCCGCACGGACCCCCATAAGCCCGCAGATGCATCGGCGAGATAAAGTAACATAATGGAGCTAGAAGGTCTATCACAATATTACCAATTTCCAGACTTTTAACTGAACCGTTCCCAATCATATTCCAGGATCTCATTACGTCCCGAACTTTAATCGGAATCTCTCCAACCTCCAAAACCTCAACCTACAGATAAGAATAATCAAGACTAACACGGACTCGAATCGGGTACTATAGCTAATGAGTCAACCTATATGGGTGGATCACGGACTCGAACCGGGTCTTGTGAGCCAAAGGTCGGGCACGGGTGGGGCTGGACCACGGACTCTAATCGGGTGCGTAGCCAAAAACGGATCACGGGTAAAATTTGGACCACGGACTCGAACAAGGCACCGTAGCTAAGCCCGAACATGAGTAAGGCTGGACCACGGACTCTAACCGAGTCTTGTAGCTAACGAAAAACGGGGCATTATGGATACAAGGTCATAAGCCGAGTTCCGAGCTATCGACTCAAGTCTCGCTATATCGATCTACAACGAGCCGGCCGTCCGAAACGGCGTCAGAAAAAGTTCTACGGCCCAGCGACATCCGAAATCTCGCAAGACTATGGCAACACTAGTCTAAGCCTAGACTAAGGCCAAACATACTTCAAATCAATATTATCATATACACCACAAGATATGGATATTCAATAATATCAAGAGACATCTTTGTCATAATCCAACACTTTCCCGAAATAAGGTCTAAGGCGGGAACTATAAAAATTTAGCATGCTCAACACCGAACCCCTCCATACTCAAGCAAATCAATAAACAAATGCCTAAACATGCTCAATCTCACGAGAGAAAGCCATAGCCTACATGGCCGACCACGCGTGCTCCAACTCACTCTGCACGGATCTTTTCCCCTCCGAACGGTCTCCGAACGCTTCCCCACTAACAAAAGGTTAATCACCTCGTCATTATGAATATATTGACACTAAAATTGTATTTTTTGGAGACGGACCCAAAATCGGGTCTAAAACGGGATTGTGGGGCCCACAATTGAAATCTTGAAATCGAATCCGTGGAAACGTCCCAAATACCTTACTAAACTAATACCCCAAAATTTTAGCACAAACAGATACCTAAAACACAGCAAATCAGCCACAACAATTAAAATGGGCAGCCCCTTGATCACCAATTTCTGGAAAAACGAGACCCTTTCAACCCAAACAGATTATATCACGACGATCCTTGCGAAAAACTCTACAATTTAGCCTCAAGAATGACTCAAAACGGACCTAAGATGATCAAGATCTCACATTTCAAAATTCAACAACAATTCAATCCGGAAATCATCCTAGCAGTGGCTAAATTCAATTCCTTACCTCAAACGAAGCCTCCCCTCGTGTTTCTGAGATCACCGCTAGATTCCCCACGAAATTCTCTTGAAGTTAGCCTCTTGAAGCACCTAATTTGGACTCAAAATGAACGAGAAATATGATGTTGAAGTTGAGGGAAAAAAATTGGACGAACTCATACTAAAATCTGGAAATTTCCAGATTTCCAGCCGCTGCCACGTGGCGTCGCGTGGCTCTGCCACGTCACCGCCGCGTCAAAATTCTACAACCCTTCAAAACTTAAATTTCGATGTTCCGGACTCGTTCGGAATCGGAAAAATACAAACCATATATGGAATCTAATTGGAAATGATATTTCGGACTCAACGGTGAAGGCGAAATTTCCATTTGGAGATTGCTTCGATGAAAAGTGGGTCCCACACCTAGTATCGTTTGAGCCAGATTCCACAACTGCCATCTAAAGCCTCGGGAAGTGAACAAAGGGTCGTTCTAGACCAAAATCGATCTTTCGAAACTAACCTAGCTGTCAGAATTTTCATCTGAGCACGACTCCCAAGAAGGTTGACCAAAGTCAACTTTTCAAGTTATAAAAAAATCTCCAAAACAGGGAAACGGGTCTAAAACCCAAACGAACGACCAGGCGACCGAACAGTCAGTGCCAGCAAGTCATAAATGACTTGGGGTCGCTACAGGAATGCTCTATACGAGGGAAAGAATTCTTTAATTTAAAAATGACCTGAAGGGTCATTACAAAAATAGTAAAAGAAAAGAATTATTTTTTTCAGAAAAAGTACAAACGAGATTTTGAGTGTAATGAAAATCGACGATTTTCGATGGGAAAGGAGGGTAAGGTACAATCATTGCTCTCCACCTTTTTTGTAGGAAAAATGGATACCAACACTAATATTTGTATTATTTCTTTCTTTCTTTCTTTCCCTCATTCCTCCTCATCTATTTTCTTTCAAAACAACACCAAAATAAAAAGAAAGAAAAAACAAGATCCGAAACAATTTTTAAAAATAAAGTAATTCTTGAATGTAATAGAGAAGACGACTAAAATCTGGGGGGAGGGAGGGGGTGGGGGGTTAAATTGATTTTTTAAAATAGTATTTTTATTTTATTTACTAAATAGATTTTAAATTATTTTTAACTTAAAATGGCAGATGTTTTATCGAAAAAATAGAAAATAAAAGACTAAGGTTTTCAAAAAATCAACTTGACTTACATTGTAAAGAAAAATCGATTTTTTCAAAGAGAGTCACCACTTAATTTTTGAAAGAAATTAAGAAACCTTATTATTTTTCAAAAGATTTAAACAAACAAAAATCAATTCAAATAAAAAAAAGGGTTCGGCCCTCGAAATGTTCGCTAACATGCGATTGACCTATGATTTGACTAAAGGACTTTTCAACTAACTTTGAAAATTTTAACTAAGTTTAGAAAGAAAGATAATTTTAAATTGCCACTTTAAAAGGGAAAGATTTGGCATAATTCATATGTAACTAATAATATAAATAAGTAAATAATAGACAGCTCAAAAATAAGAAAAATAAGAAAGGTTATCTGGGGAAGCTTAATTAAATTAAACCATAAGAAAACAAACAAAGTTAGTTAATCAATACAAAATGAATAATAATAGGGAGAGGAAAAAACATTTGAACTTGGGTCTTTTTACCCAAATCCAATTAAATTGGGCTTTAGCCCACTTGAAATTAGCAATTAAGTAATAATACCTAACATAATTAGTCAAAATAACAACACTTAAAAATATTTATTTAAAATGGCAGAATGACAATATTTTTATAAAATAACATGTATTCAGATTTTAGTATTTAAAATTAATTTTATTTATGGAAAGAGTCCTATATTGGACCAAATTATATACCAATAATCATTTAAAGAAAAAAAATTAAACCAATACACATTAACCTTTTTTCAACTCCATTCACGTTTCTTCCCCACTTTTCACGTTTCTTCTCCACCTTTCATGTTTCAAGTTTATCTTTCTTCAAGGTACTAAATTGTTGTTCATCAAGAAATCTTCTTTATTGTTAAATGAAATCTATTTATTAATTCAAGTAGATTTATCGATTGACAAGGTAATTTTCATTATCCATTTTGATTTGATGTTTAAATCACCGATTCTATATATTACGGATTTTCAGTCGAATTTTTCAATTTTTATGTGATTTTGTTTAGTTATTCATCAAATAGTTATGATTTTCAATTTTTTCAATTTTTTTTGTGATTTTCTTTTAATTTTTCAGATTTTGGAGAATTTAGAAATTCATGTGTATGTTTATTTAATACATTCTAATTTTTGATAATTTCGAAATTCAAATTATCAAAAAATTTGTCTTCATATTTGAGATTTAGTAGATTGTAGTAACTACATTAGCACACATACATCATATATTGTTTGATTTTTTTATACATTCATATTTAATAATTTCAAATTTTGCTTATAGGGTTACTAATGCACAAGTGAATACGGATTGAGATTCGGTTTTGATGGAGAAAAAAATCGGAAAAAAGAACATAGTAGATGAAGAAGAAGAAGAAGAAAGACAAAGTCAAAGAAGAAGGTTACAAAATTGTATTCATACCGCAACTGTATTCCTATTAATTTTTGTTTGTCAATTGTTTTTCTTTTACTCATCATTTGTATTTTTATTTTAAAACATTGTATTTCTTTTTTTAGTTTGTAGTAATTTAAATAGGTATATAATGTATTCGTCACAATTCTACATCTTATGATTGAATACATAATTTATATAATTGTGACGAATGCATTATAAGAAGGGAAATGGAAACTTATTGGTATTCATTTTTTTGTTTGAAATACAAAATCATACTGAAATACAACCTGATATTTGAAATACAAACTTAGCAAGACATATTTTGTATTTTATTTGGCTAAAGCAATATAATTTTATGAATACATAATATATAAAATTGTGCGACGAATACATCACAAGAAGGGGAATACAAAATTATTGGTATTCATTCTGTGTTTGATATACAAAATGATATTGAAATACAACATGATATTTGAAATAAAAACTAAGTTAGAAAATACTTTCTGCAAATTTAAAGTGAAATAATAATATAACAAAATTGGATATTGAAATATAAATACAATTTATTTTGAATAAACTTATTCTACGTATTATATATGCATTCATCGCAATTGTATTTTTCAATATCATTTTGATCTACAACTAATTTGTATTTATATTTTGGTATATACTACACAATTGCCTTTATTTTTTGTACTTGAACTAGAATGCCAAAGAGTTATATTCATAATAAATCAATACCAACATTTTTTGTATGTTAAATTAGTTATACATATCATTAGGTATTCGAATACATTTCGGATGAACACATATTCAAAGAAGTTCAAACATTTAAATATCCAAAACAGAGGGCATTAGAAATTTTCCAACACTTCCACTCATATAAGATATAAAATACAAATTACTGTTTCCAAAAAAAAATGAAATTCTTAAGAACAAAGAAAAAAACGCTAGAAAGAAAAATGGCAACATATGCTTTTTCAAAAACGTAACTGATGTTAAATTTTAATTTTTTTTTACCTTTTTTGAAATTTTTTGTTCCATGATTTTCTCTATTCAGTAATTAATTATTTGTATTCTTTCAAATTAATCAAAATAAAATAAATACAACTCAATCCTTAACAAACTAAAATATTGACATTTTAAATAAATAGTTAAACTATTGCTAAGGAGTCCCATTAAAAGCTAAAATATTGTTGTTTTGAAAATTTTCCCAATCTAAAAATATCAAAATTATGAGTTTTGGCTCATTTTAATCCAAAAGAGCTGCAGCAATTTCAATGGGGCTTCGGCCCATTTTTCCTGAAAAAATCTGGGTATATATGTGATGTATACTGCTGTACACAGGTCATATTTTGGCCTTCATGGCCCAATAGAAAAAATCCATGGAGATAATCCATGAGGACTCGGGGGGAGATTTCACATGCCACAAAAATGATACTCCCTCCGTCCCATTTTATGTGGCACCATTTCCTTTTTGGTCAGTCCCAAAAAGAATGTTATATTTCCTTATATGGTAAGTATTTAAAGGTACAATTCTTCTTTTACCCTTGTTGGTCCCACTTAATCATACCTTTATGAGGAGAAAGAAAAGTGATTCTACTTCTTAATATGGTTATTTTTTGAAGGGGCAATTTGATAAACATTTCAAAGTCTTCATTTATTTTTTAAACTCTGTGCTCGGTCAAATGTTGCCACATAAAATGGGACGAGAGGAGTAGTAAGGATCAACATTTAAGGTAAAGAAGAAAAGAAACAAGTAATTAAAATAAAGTAACCCATGCAATCTGAAACAGTATATCACTAAATTCACTACATGACATGGAGTAAATAGATCTAAAACCAGACCATCAAGAGCCGAAGTATAAGGAAATTCCAAGAAAAACATGCACACAAGTGTAGGCATAACAGTAAAGTCCCAAGGGAGTAAACAAGGGCCCAATAGGGCAACTTAGCAAATAACAAAATTCACAACATAAAAGAGGTAGAGGACATACTGCATATTAGGCAGAAACCACACTTCATTTAGTTATTTTTATTCGGACAAGTTCAAACTTAAGAGGTGACCGCTTTAAGAAATTATATGCTAAGCAAATAAGAGACCAACTTAAGGCAAGACAGAGGCGGATTAGCAGCTATCAAATAAAACATAAGCAAATCTATGATACTTTAATATGTTGAAACAAAATCCAGTGACCTCTTAACCATTAACATCTAAATCTTTGGAAATAGAAAAGCAATGCCTACAAGATAAGAGGATTACTAGCAAAAAATGAGTAAGAACAAAGCAGGAAAAACATACTAAAAGCACATGATCCTAAGAGAACAAGATTGACCCGTTACCCTCTATTTGATTCAATAAGAACACACATATTTACTAAAAAAAAAAGCATATAGAAATAGATATTGATGAATCAAGAAAAGACTCAGGCATACACCAAACCAAAAAATCGATTAATCTGTCCTATATGAGTTTTACATCCATCTAACATAAACAATAAGCGGAAAACAACACTCCAAATCATATTTTGCAAGATAGACAGGGAAAGATGAATTTCAAATGGGTAGAGTACGAATAGAAATGAACAAAGATCAAACAATCAGCTAAAGATTCAAAATAAACAGCTATAAGGATAGTAAACTAATTCAAATTCTTGACGTCTTGATTCACTCATCCAACTTGAGATGGAAGAATGATGAATATCACAGATTCTCGACAAACAAGAACAAACTAGGACTTAAAACGACATTTTGATAGGCTAACATATGAAAAACTCAAAAAAATCATCTAATTCTTGTAAAATGATTTCTAACTGTCAATAAATACCGTGGATCGTGGTGAGACTATTAAAAAACGCACTCAACTAAAAAAAAAATTAACTACATTTCATGTTTTATGTAACAATGCTCTTTAATATTGTTCAAAAAGTGAATTTTATAAAAACGATAAATAAATTAATTAAACTAAGTTTTCACGGTTAGATAAAAAAGTTCACTTCCATCCTACTATAAATGCCTCTCTTCAATACTAGGCAGGGATGGCCCGTGTATTAGAAAGATTTTTGCGAGCTTAATGTACACACAGAGACATACTAACAAACAAGAGATACACATCTACGTAGAAGAGTGACCACATTAACAGTAATGATAGTTGTTTCATTGATATTTTAGAACTAATCCATTTGGAAATGACATCATCCCTAAATATATGAACAAATGACACTCCGTTAGATCAAAGTTGAAACTTTTAAAGCTGTGATAGCTCATAGATTGTGCAAGATGAAATGTTCCAGCAAGTAGAGTCACTGATGTCTAAAGTACAATAGTATTTTTACAACTTGATTCCCAAAGGATGAAGGAAAACTACTGTACCCAGTAGCAGGCCGTACAATATATCTTGCACACGAGATAAAAAAGTAAGAGTTTGGAGAGCTTCGGTTCCAAGAGAAGAAGGGGCTGATCGATAGTGCGTGCTGGCCGGTCGATGCTATACTCCTTGCTTTCAGAGCTGGAAAAAGCGAGTGAAATAAATGACAGGAGTTGAATGAAAGATACGTATATCGGCTTAATCGCCACGTTTTCTAGATAGTGCTTGAATTTTTTCTAGTGTCTGGACAACATGCATTATTCATCTGATGTTTTTCCGAAGTCCAAGAGATCAACATAAACTACTTCAATGAGAGCATTCTGTGAACCAACTGTGTGTACTTGTGCATATAACTTATGGATACGACAATATTGAAATACACAAAGATGGTATTACTTAAGATCCTTCTTCATGTTTCCTGGAGATTATTAACTGTCATAAGCTCCGGAACAATCACTAGTGCAATATATTATACATCACCAATTGCAGCAGTATTCTTCATTGAACATAGCTACTAAAGAAGGAGGATACTAAGTTAATAATGGACTACTGGAGCATGCAAGATCTGCTCCTACCCCAAAACCATTCACCTTCATCTGATCCTATTGTGTCTGCAGGTTCGTTTTTAATTTCTTTTCGTAATTATAATTTTGTAGCTCTCACTAAGTACTTACATTTAGGATGCAACTAAATATATTCAATCCCGGCCCATATCTATCCATGGAGCACAATATACAAATTGTGTACAATGCCATCCATATTTTCCTGAGTAGTCCCATCGCTATAGTCCTATTTCGTCGCTTTAATTGAACTTTATTGTGCCCTTGCACCAAATGATTGCTAAAATAATAAACTTTATGTTGTTTAATTGTTAAAGGTGCCAATACAAGTCAACAAGTACTTGGCTTTATAGTGATGGTATGATAATTGTTGAATCTCCGAAGCCAGTAGTCCATACTACTGATTCAAACGGTTTATTGTTCACCAAGCTTATTGAGAATGTATTTATACGTATGCAGTTAGTATAGTATAGTCAGTCATATTAATTAGTCATGTTAATTCAGTTTGATTGGTTAGTTGTAGTTTGTTAGAACTGTCAGTTTGTTATTCAGTTAGTCATGAACTTGTTAGGTGCTATAAATACACATGTACATGTCTGTAATCATGCTTGTTAATTTCTCTTCGTTTACTTCTTCTACTAAACTCACAATGCCTGCTATTGCTGCTGCTACGTTACCTGCAATTGCTACTGCTGGATCTACTTCCATTGATACGAGTGATCTTCTTTATGTACATCCATCTGATAACCCTGGATCATTGATTGTTCCCGTTCCTTTTGATGGAATGGGCTATCGATCCTGGAGAAGAAGCATCCTCCGATCTCTTTCTGTGAAGAACAAATTGGGATTTATTACTGGAGATTGTAAGAAGCCTGCTGCAAATTCTCCCCTATTGCGTCTTTGGCAGAGATGCGGTGACATGGTGACGTCTTGGATTTTGAATTCTCTTGCTAAAGAGATTGCAGACAGTGTTGAGTACGTTAACGATTCAGTTGAATTGTGGAAAGAGTTGGAGGATCGTTATGACCAGGCCAATGGTGCGAAATTGTATCAGCTTCAAAAGGAGATCTATAACCTGAATCAAGGCGTGTTGGACATCACTTCCTACTACACCAAGATGAAGAAGCTGTGGGAAGAACTCAGCAATTTGATCGCCAAAGCTCAATGCACTTGTGCCTGTGTTTGCGGTGCCAAGGATAGCACACACAAAGCTGAACAAGACAGGCGTCCAATTCAATTTTTAATGGGTCTAAATGAAGTCTACACTATCGTCCGAGGCAGTGTTCTTATGATGAATCCCCTGCCCTCAATGGCACGAGATTTTTCAATACTGATACAGAAAGAGAAACAAATAGAGTTTAAACCTAGAAGCCAGATGTTAATGGACTCTGTCTCTCTTAATGCAGGTTCTTCTAACCCAAGGAATTTTAAGACAAATTATTCCACAGGGAATGGCAACCAGAACAAAGGAAACTTGATCTGTGAATACTGTAAACGACCAGGACACACTGTTAGCAAATGCCAGAAGCTGCACGGACATCCCCCAGACAATTCTCACTCCACCGGTACTCAAAATGCAGGTTACAACAGGAACAATCAGAGGCACAATAATTCTAGGCCCAACAAAAACAACAACAACAACAACAGGATTGCAGCAAATGCTCATGGGCCTTCTGGTGATGAAATGTCTGGGAAGGGTGAAAATGATAGCAAAGAAGAACAACCTCTAAGTCTCACTAAGGAACAATATGGACATGTGATGAACCTACTACAACATTTCCAAGGCAGTGAGGGCTCCAACATCCCCAATCTATTTCGCTGAGAAATGAGGGAGTTATGAGCTTTTAAAGTTTTCCAAAATTGCTGATTCTTCTGCATTAAAATACACCAGATTTTAGCATTTTCTCGGAAACTTAAAACTCCGACGGGGTGTTCCGAACTCGTTCAGAATCCCGTGCACGCAAACGAGATATGCAGCCATACCAAATTCGATACTCCGGACTAAATGGCGCAGTCAAAATTTCCATACGAGGTCATCTTGACAAAAAGTGGGTCCCACACTCAACCGTCATTTTAAGTCAAAAATCATATAAAGGCTCAAAAAAATCTTGGAAGCCTCGGGATACGAACGAAGAGTCATTCTAGACCAAACTCGACACTTCGGAGCTAATCGCGCTGACGGAATTCTCATCCAAGTGCATTTACTCAAAATGTTGATTAAAGTCAAAGTTAAGCTTAAACTTTAAAGTTAAAACGCCTAATCGCACCAACTCACACTGAAAACCTCAGAAATCATGCCAACCATGCTACTAGTCTAAAATGACCCTTCCGGAGCTGATTGAATCGTCAAAATTGGATTCAGATGTCATCTTCTTGAACTTTTGATCGTTCAAGGTTCATAAGCCCCAAAACACTAAAACTCGCAAAAAAACCAAACCAACGACTAGGTGACCGAACTGTTAGTCCCAGCAAGTCGTAAATGACTTGGGGTCGCTATAGGAACGCTCTAAACGACACACAAAGGCTAATCACATAAATGACCAGGAGAGTCATTACAAAACCGAATATTGAAACTCATAGAGGTATTGGTCCTTTAGTATGGAGGGAAAAAAATTTGATATCTTATATGTATAATTAGTTAGACTATATATATTGGTTAAGAAAAAAAACAATGAATTTAGCCTATGAACTTGTGTGGACGTAAAAAAACAAGCACTTTCAGACATCTTTTTGTAAAGCTAACATTGTAGATCTTCTCTCTGGCACATGTTACGTCTTTGCCAGATTAAGGCACGTTAAGCTACCTTACGGAGGTAGAGAGTTTTTTTCCGAAATAACATATTCGCGCCTTAAGTGCAGTAAATTCAGATACAAAGAAGAAGACAGTGAAGAAACTAAAATATAGCAGGTAAGAAGGAGACATTGCAAAGTGTACCACAATTGAAACACAATCAACCACATATCAATAAAGATTATTGAAAACAATAATAATAATAATAATAATAATAATAATAATAATAATAATAAATGATAAATATAAAAAAGTCTTCAAAATATATAGGTAAGAAATACCAAATTCATGAACCTCAAATTCCATACTTATGTCCCTCGAAAATCATAACGGCAAACAGGGCAATAATGACCATTATGTAACCAAATTGTAAGGCAATCTGCATGAAACACATGTGAGCACGGCAGACACAACACCTCCCTCACCCTCCCCCTTTCAAACTCTTCGAAACAAATGATACAATCATCATTCATAACATTTTCATCATTCTCCATCTTCCATAACAGCTTCACTATGTCTGACACGAATAAAATCATACGAATGCTCACAACCAAGCGTTGGCGACCTTTGTTACACTTATCCCCAATAATTTCATGGATTTCTTCAATCATATCTTCAATGAAAGCTTCACGTTCAATCTTATCAAACACTTTACCCCATAATTTTTTGTAGAGATTATCTTCCATGACACGGAAGAACTTGTCACGTGACATGTATGTAGCTGAATGGAAAAGTCTGATATGGAGTGATCTGCTATGAACTCGCTCTTGTTCATCAACTCGTCCAGTAAACAATGTATCAAAGTGAAATTTGAGGTATAATGTGGGTAAATTACAAGGAGAATCAGCAATATGGTTATTGATACTTAATTCTTGACAAATTTTGACATTTGCATTCCAGTCGGGAGTACAGTATTCTGTATACCAGTCGGGACGACAGTATTTCAATTTCTTGTTGGGGTTCGACATGGGAAACAAATCGAAGGTAGAAAGTTCAACCTACCGATCTTATTATATATTAGTTGAGAAGTAAATCCTAAACCAACTCAACTTAGGGATCTGAAATTAATTCGGAAAGGGAAAAGAAAAACAGGGTTAATTCAAATAACTAAATATATGGAAAAAGCAAATGATTTTGATTTTACATGGAGCAAATCTAGTAACTAACAATTCTGATTTTGCAAAACTAAAATAATGCCATTTGGGTATTAGGGTTTGAGCGGAGATTTTAAGGGATTATTTATTTATTTTAATGGAAAAAAAAAGGACTACCTAAATTAAAAGAAGAAAAGTTTAGTTATTTATTACTGGATGATGAAAGACGGCTCACTGGCTCAGTACTATAATTATAATCTATATTATATTAAAACATGAATGTCCTTAGTAATTTTTGCCCTTAAAAAATTATCACTAATATTTATTTAGGACTTAAAAATCAACTAAAATATTTAATTATTTTAAGAATCCAAAACCAACAAAGATTCTACATTATGTAAATTATTTCCACATTTAGGATTCTTTCATTACCAAGTACCAACAAATTGATGTTACCCCACGTTTTGTCTTTTTGTTTGTTTAGGTTTAGGATTAAGTTAACAATGAAGTATAATTCAGTTTTGCCTAAACCCTACTGCTTATCAAATTATGAACTGTGTTTAAATATCTGACTTTAATAATAGTGCAAAGATATTTCAACCATGCGTACAACTCTAGATTTTGTTCAAACTTGCAGCCTCATTTATTCGTGATATCATAAAACTAACTAGATTATGACTACAAGTATATTAAGTTTTGTACGTCACTTAGGCAAAATCAGATTTTTCATTGAAGGAGATTAAAATATGAAGAAGTAAACAAACAAAAAAAATCAAGGATAGAAGAGATAATTTTAATCATATACAAATAGTGTAAGAGGCTTACAAGAACCCCTCAATCTGTCAACCCTATGTATGTGGTTCTGCCCCTACAAAGAATAATATAACTAGTCATGTCTTTCAAAATTCAACAAATTCTTCCAATTTTAGTCACGTTTTTTCAGAATTCAACAAATTCTTCCAATTATAGTCACGTCTTTCAAAATTCAACAGATTCTTCCAGTTTTAAAGTGGGAGTAGAAACAATATTCTTTTAACAAAATAACCCCCAATCTCAATACAAACTGTTTAAGAACGAATTCGTAAATAAAATTACATGTATGGTGTGAGGGTGAACAAACCCAACACTTTGAGAAGCTTACATGCCTCGAAAGAACACTTGTTCTTGGCGAAATTCCTCAACCCTTGAAAACCCGCTTTTCCTCTTCTTGAAACTTCACCCTAAAATTCTAAACGTTTCGGAATATTGAAAAGTGGTCTAATTCTGATTAGACCCTTAACTTGGGTGTGAAAAACGTTTTAGGATTAGTGGGGTAAGGAAAAGACAAAAATACCCCTTTCCTTAAACGGGTGAGAAGCCTTAACTAGAGAGGCGAGCTCGGAATTCAGCAAACTTGGAGGCGTCACTATCACAAAATTCTCTTTTAACGGTAATTATTTAATGGCAATAATATAAGTGCTGCTAAATATGTTTTAAACCTAATTATTTAGGGGCAATTGACCTTTAGCCGGTAAAAGTAACCTTTTGAACGACACTTTACTTAAAATATCTAATAATAAAGCCAATTTCTATTTCATTCGATAAAAATAAGTACTTTTCATCCACAAAATTCTCAAATTCCAAAATTTTCGATCTCTCATTCTCCATTCCCATCTGAAGCGACAGCTCCGAGACTTACAAAATTGATCTGAAGCTTCATGTTCTTCGTTTTCGACTTCGTTGTTTCCATCTCCATTTCCTTCGTCCACCGAGATCGAAAACGATCGGCGTACCTTGATGCCTTACAACGTTGCTCGGGACAACAGGACTGTTCTTGTTTGCAGTCCACACTGCTGTCTCTTAGGCATTACCTGAAGGACGTTTGGTACTTTACTGCTACAAGTAGACATAAAATACATTTAACAAATTTTCATTCTAGGAAGGGAACACAACTTTGCACTTTCACTTGGTAATAAAATATATATAAACTATCTTGTGAATGAAATAATTCTCCATAAATGTGAACTTATGAGATATGGAGAGTGTCTATTTGGTACGTAGTTTCAACTATAGTCTCTATTGGTAAGCTTAGACATGGCTAACGGAAGCTTAAACACCTTATCTAGAGCTACCATGTTGATTATTTTATCTAGAACTAATGTAAGCAAAAGGGGTAGTTTGGAATGCAGTATAACACTCTTTTCTCTATCAACTCTATGAACTACTAAGCCCCATACAGTTTACATGATCCTTGAAAACATTAGCTGGTAAACCTTTAGTCATAGGATCTGCTATCATCATAGTGTACTACTAATATGTTCAAAAACTCACATCTTTCTTCTTAACATAGTCTCTAACCATCAAATAGTACTGTATGTCAATGTGCTTAGTTCGGCTTCAACTCTTATTATTCTTTAAAAAAGAATACTGCAGCTGAATTATCACAAAACATTCTCAATGGATTAATCGGCAATTTTAAGGCCTGAGGTGAAATTCTTCAGCCATAAAGTACACTTGTGATTTAGCTTCATAGCATGCTATAAATTCAACTTTCATTGTGAATGTTGTAACAATGGTTTTCTTAACACTTCTCCAAAACACAACACCTCCAGCAAGAGGGAAATTTACCACTTCCTAGCATCCACTCAATCAGAGTCTAATGACTTAGAATATTTGTATGTGAGCTTAGAATCCTTGGTTCCTTGAAAATATTTCAAAGCCTTTTTTCCAGCCAAGTTACTGTTACTTGTCTCAAGCTTACGCTATTTATCGGTTTCTGTTACTTGTCTCAGCCAAGAAGGAAATTTACCACATCCTTGCATCCACCCAATCAGAGTCTAATGACTTAGAATGAGTCAGAATATTTGTATGTGAGCTTAAAATCCTTGGTTCCTTGAAAATATCTCAAAGCCTTTTTTCCAGCCAAGTTTTTGTTAGCTGATGTTTTTCACCATTGTTGGGTAGGACTTCACCAATATTACTACCTAAGAGAGATCGAATCAGTTTTTTCCAGCCAAGTTTCTGTTACTTATTCAGGAACTGACGTAAGGAGTGATGCGTCTTGCTGGAGATTTGCACAGGGGCGGAGCTATAGCCATCGAAGGGTGGTCAGCGAAAATTAAACGATATAGAGGGGTCAAATTCTGTATTTAAGGGATAAATAATTAATGTTGAACAACCTTAACATAAAATCTTCCGTGGCACAGTGGTAAAGCTTGTTCATTTCCACCCTTTGTGCGCGCAGATTCGAATCCCACGGAGCACACAACTGTTTTAATTTTATTTTGCTATAGAACACAACCTCACACACCATTATCATGTTCCTCAAGTTTCTTAATTATTAATATTAAAATTTTAATAATATAGAGTAACATATATGAATAAATTATTTTAATTTTGAATATTAAAAATCATGTATTTCTAATTTTTATCTAGGATATAATGTACTTTCGAATGGTGAAAACAAAAAAGGCAACATTTTACATTAAAAAAATTGTGTTTATAATGTTAACAACTTTAAACCCAAAGCTAAAATCAATACATGCATTTTATCTTCTTCTTTTTTTTAAGAAAAAATTTCTACTGTTGTGATTTATATTTCGTAAAGCTAGACACATTTGTTCTATCAATATTTCACTTTAAAAACAATAATCATATATTTTTATCATATAAAGTCAATGCATCAAAAAGAAGAAGAAAAATGCCCAAATTTGAGCCAAATCTATTGGACCTAGTCCGCACATGGGAGAGATATTTTCAAAATGCCAATATTTTAGCAGGATCTCTTGTCAACATTTTCAATATTTATTAAATATGTCAATAGTTTAATTTGTTATTTTTCTGATTTATGTGTTTTTTTTATTTGTTTGATTTGAAAGAATACAATTATTTAATAACATAAATGAGAAAATCATGGAAGAAAATATTTTTTAAAAAGGAACATATCACTTAAAATTCTCATAAGTTACAATTTCAAAAGTAATTGATTGTATTCATTTCAATGTGTATGATATGTGTATTTGTATTCATTATGGTTTTCATGTTTGGGTTTGTATAATGGAATTTGTAATTTTTTAATAGTTAGTATTCATTTCAATAGGTATACCAAATGGGTTCATAGTTATATAAGAAACATATTTATATCCATATACTAATGTGAAAATTCGTGCTCATTCAGAAAGGATACAATATTAGTTTGTATATTTTTCATAAACGGATATTCTTTCTTACAATTTCAATAAAATTTGTATTCCAGTCATCAAAATATATAAATTTACAATCATAGTAACAATCAAAACTTGTATTTCAAAAAAATAAAATTGTATTTCATGACAAAACATGTATTTTTTTATATGTTATGTATTCCAAAAATATATAATATTCAATGTCTAATTTATAGAATATCTACTAAATAGGATTCTGAATTATTTTGTACATTCAAAAAATACTTTTGAATGATTTATCCAAATAGTGACATTCAAAAATGACATTTCACACTTCTTTTAGATCCAATTCAATACTTTTGAATGATTTATTCAAATATTGACACTTCAAAAATGACACTTCTTCATCTGGTACTTCTTCCAGATCCAAATCAAACATACAAAACATAGAAAATACTTTTGTATCTCAATACTTCGACAAAGGTTGAAAATCTTTTGAATAATTTATAAGATTTCTCAGAAAAATGGATGATTTTGATTTAAAAAATGCAAGGTTTAAGTCACTTGAGGATATGGAATAATGAAAGAAATCTTGAGAGAAAGAGAAATGATAGAATTTGGGTAAAAAAAATTAGAGAGAGAAAAGTGGGTAATGAAGTCTTTTATTCTTTTTCGTTCACACGTAAAAGAGTCAAAAAATGGGCCAATTTGAGAAGTAAAAGAAAGGTAAATGAATCATATTAGGATACATTTTATTTGACAAAATATTGACATTTTGACATTTTTAATTATTATTTTAAAGTGTAAATGTTTTTAATAATTATGTTAGGAATTTTGACTAGTTAGCTAATTTATAAGATGGGGGGAAATTTTCAAAACAACAATATTTTAGCATCTAATAGGAACCCTTGTCAACACTTTCAATATTTATTTAAAATGTCAATATTTTGGTTTGTTATAAGGATGACTTTTGTATTTATTTAATTTGAAAGAATACAAATATTTAACAGTAAAATGGAGAAAATAAAGGGAGAAAATATTTCATAAAAGGTAAATATGCTTAAATCTCTAATCAGTTACTATTAGAGTCATGTCATCTCTCTTCAAACGTCCTTTCACCATTCTTCTAAAAAATTTCAATATTCATTTTCAAATAACTCCATTGAAATTGAAGTGGAGTTTTCGCTGATTTCTGTCAATTTTATTTTGATAAGAAACTGCTGAATTAATTGATTGATATTTTAAATTGAATTCCATCGATTTCTTTTAAAGTTCAAGATTATCAGTGAAAATCGAAAAATTGCTAGGTATTGTTTAAGTTTGATTTTTTTTTAAATGAAAGTATTTTAAATTTGATTTTGATACAAAATTAGTATGAATAAGAAATTTTAATATAAAAATACTTTTTGTGAACGACATGAACTTGTGTTTTGCCGTTTATTTTTAAATTTTTAAGAAAACTTTGTATCCATAGGAATTGGTATGGATAAATGGTCATGCTATTATTTTTTAGCCGGTTGTTTTGATTATGACAAAATAAAATACAAAATTTAATACACATGAAATTATAGGTTGAATACCTATATAATGAATACATAAATAAACTATAGTTTGGTATTGATTGCATCCATTATAGGTTTTTCGTATGAACAAAAGTTTATGCTTTTATTTCATAGTTGGTTCTTTGGAATATTAAATATATTAGGATACAATCAGTAAATAAGAATACAATCTGGGAAAAGACAAAAAGAATACAATTTAATAACACACTAATACACGAAATAATTATACAGTCTAAGAACACAAAACAAGAATACAATATGGAAAAAAAAGACAAAAACAATACAATTTAATAACATACTAATACACAAAACAAGAATACAATCTGGAAAAGGTCAAAAAGAATACAATCTAAGAACATCCTAATATAAAAACAATAATACAATCTGGAAAATGACAAAAAGAATACAATCAACAATTTGATGACATAAATACAAAACTAATAGGCATACAAATAGAAGAAATACATAAATATGTTGTATCCCACAGAATCCCAACAAAATGATATTATGAACTACAAAAATTGTATCCAATTCATAGTGCGAAAACAAAATGAAGATAAGATTACAAAATTTGATGGCATACAGTCAGAAAGAATACAAAATTTATGTATAAAAATCAATGAAAAACTGTGATAAATACACTGTAGTTTAGTTATGAGTTGTATCCAAGCATAAGTAAAAAAAATTACAAAAGGGAATACTTATTATATTTTCAGATTATTTAAATTTGAAAGAGAACAAGGGAATACATATGCACATAAAGACGAAGAGCCTATCGTTTCCCTTTCTGTTCATTGTTTGTGTCCTTACTCTTGATGATGTTTATATTCTGTAATTGAGGAAGGTTTTTCATACGGATAAGGTCATGTAGATGCTTAGATTTGCCTTCTTCCGCCTTTCTAGCTGTTGATCCAACATTAACGACTTGTCCTTGAGTGATACAAAGATCAAAAGATGAAAAATCGATAAAAAGCCGATCATTACATGGTATACTTCTTGTAGTCCTCTTTAAGCCCGCCATTAGAGAGGAATTTTGAGTTTTTCCTTATCAAAAACTCTAATTGAAAATAGATGATTTGCTAAGCAATTATACAAACAAATCTATTGAAAGGTTTAAACAAATGCAAATCAATAAAATACATAAAAATCAAAAAAAGATATATACCTAAAATCAATGAGATTGTTGTGAATATTTTTTGGGATTTTTTATCAATTTCTGAAAATAATAAAAAAAAAAAGTCACATATAAAAGAGAGAGAAACGGGGGAATGAAAATTGAAGAATAATAGAAGAAGGGAATTGCATGAGTGAGATTTTTTTTTTTTTTTGAGAAAATTGTAAATTGGAGAGAGAACGTTTTGTTTGGCTGAAAGGTATTGTTGCAATATTTTTGCAAGATATGGGCCTTAATAGGGGAAAATAAGGAATTAGAATTGGATACATTTAATTTGCTATAAAACTAAAATATTGACCTTTTTAATAATTATTTTAAAATATGGTTGTTTTAAATAAATATGTTAGGGATTTTGACTAGTTAGCTAATTTTCCCTATTATGAATAAAATCAAATCAACGGCACCAATTAAGCACCAACAAATACTAATCAAAATTCACGTCGCATAAAGCCCGATTAAGAGAAAAGTACTAATAAAGACCGATTCAAAATTTCAACTTTAAGTTCAAGTTTGGAATTCAGATGAAAGCTTTTGAGGTAATGATATCGAATTCAGATGAACCCGCAGATGAACCCGTAACTCACTCGTTGCTCATAGTCTCTACTAAAATTCATTCTCGGAACTCGAGCCCAAGTACTACTAGAAGAGATTGTGGACTCATGTACATGTTACACCTTATTACAAGTAGCAAAAAAGGCAAGATTCTAACAATATAATGCAGGATAAACAAGAAGATATTCTTTTGAAAATAATTACACACTCTGTTTGAAATGGCACATTTTTATTAAAACATAAAAAATACAGTAAAACAGAAGAAATGGAGATTCATATAACCAACCCCAACTTTTTTCAGACCGAGGCTACACAATCTTCCCTTTTTTCTTTGTCCTATTTTTCGTTTTACTTCCTTCCTTCTACAACTATTACAAAATGGCATCAATGTCTTTATAGAGTTGAAGCATTTATCTCTGTACTTCTTGATTGCTATGGACTTACGCCATCAAGTAGCTAACTTCTACGCCCTCCTTTCTTCGAGAGTTCAACTTCAACACGTTTAATTTCATCTTTCAACTCTTGTAAAGCAGCATTGCTGGATCGATCTTTGCCCGTTGTTCTGTTATCACTTAACAGATCAACTAGATGTTTCAAAGCACAAGAGGTATTCAGCTTTTACTCCAGGAGCATCAGACAATGATTTCTCATTTACAAACTGCACAAACAACAAATAATAACTAAAACTATAAGAAAGATATACATCATATACATAGGGAAATGTTTGAGTCGCAGCAGACGAGTGTGTTATACAGAAGTTTTTTTTAAAAAAAAACTAACAGCGCTTAAAGCGCGCTTTTTGTCGCCTTTGCTTCGCCTACTGGAGAGCTCGCTTTTTTAGCAGCGACTCACTTCAGAGCATAAAAGCACAGTGCTTGCGCCTCGCCTCGCTTCGCGCTTTTTTTGGCTTTTCACAACATTGGTTTCCCACTAGGTGTCTAGTACCCGCTTTGTGGCCCAACTAGTCTAGATTAACGCCAGGAAATCCTACTTTAGGGGGGTACAGCGCTCCCTTTTCCTATCATTCATCGTTCAAAGAAAATTGTGACTTCATCCAAAGAAAATATATCCAGAGATAGATAGAAACAGAAGTTACTCAATGAATCCTTGGGACTTCCCATTTGGTGTATTCTATTCTCTCATGTGGTGCGACTTGCAAGAACCAAGAATAAAAGGTAATAACTAATCAAGCCACAAGATCATGAAAACAAAGTCACATACGATCATTCAACTAATTGCAAACCTGGCAAAAGCACCCGTAATTCTAAATAACAATTGCAAACTTACTGACCAATATAAAACTGAACTTCTCATACCTCCTTGTATGCAGAAATGCATCCACGAAGAGCACTCTCGGCCTCAGAGTTATAAGGGTCCTGTTTCTGCAGAAGGTGCAGTCAAAAATCAGTTTCATCATGTTTGAACGTTGAAATATTTAAGAGAAATAGATAGGATTGTTAATGTAAGAAATCATGATATAACCTAACCTTTGAATCTTCAAGCTCCAGCTTTTTCATCTCTAACAATGAAAGACAATCAATGATTGCAACTGCAGGGAAATCCACAATAAAGCTAATTTAAGCAGTAGAAGTTAGAAAAATTATCTTTCAAAAAAGGGCGTTAGTGATCAGTCAGTTAAGCTACAGTACAAAGACAGAATAAATGAACACATTTTCCCATTTTAGGAATTCTATAGATGCCTGGACATTAATTTAGGCAGCCTGATAGTAGGGAATTAAAGAAATTAGAAGAGTATTGAGAGGATTGGAAGACATAATTTGCTAAAAACTGCTTCCTACAAGATAGGGACCCAACAAGACGTTGGCGTCTTTGGCTGCTAGTTTAAACCATAGCTGTATGTTATTGAATCCAAATAAAGGAGTACCATATATTTATATGCCTCTACTTCACAAAAAGAAAAGCAACAAAGGATCAAACAGCTTTAACATCTTAAACAATCAATAATGGGAACTGACCAGGATAATCAGTGCTGATTGCCTGCTCCTTACTGTTGTCACAGATTCTCCATAAGACTGTTTATTTCCTTTCTCTCTCACGGAATGCACCAGGTTTCCTCGAGCCACACTACAATCAACAATTATGAAAAACAATTGACTAAGGAAAGTTGTCATGATGTCACCAATATTGATAATGCACAAGCTTGTTGGACCAGCTTACAAAGGGAAGCTTAAAGCGACTCCGAGATAGGGCAAGATATAACTTATGAAATAGCATAAATATCACACTCATCAGACAGAGATATGTTATCCTGAGTAAAAAGAAGATTCCTCGGGAAAGAAATCTCAAATTTTTGTTCAATTGTAAACTGCATAGAGCAAAGCATTTCCTTTGACACAGAAAAACATGTTAAACTTCTTGCTACCAATTACACAATAAATAAGAAGATTGGTAACGTATAGTTTGAGCAATTTCTACTTAGTTCAGATGAGTCAAAAGAACCATAATTTGATTAACCTACAGAAGCTAAACAATGCCAGAAGAAAGTGAGAAATAAAATAAGAGTTCATCCACTACTGATACACGGAACTCTTTTCAGACTTGAGGTTCAAACAGAAACCTGCAATACTGAGAATGGACAAATTCTGAAACCTCACCTTGTAATTGTACAAACAGATGAATCATGATAAATGGAGGAGCAGAAAGTGTATTGGAAGAAGATGTAGAGCATATACTTTCACATAGCATGGAAGCATGCCATCTATGATTGTCGGTGCCAAACTTGATCAGCATACAGTGGCCAACTCCAGCCAATGCTAAAGATGTGACATTCAGCTACACTTCTAAAGGGTTTACCCTTCGGGCTGGTGGCCTAGTGGTTTGGACTTGGGACTTCCATGTTGGAGGTATCAAGTTCGAAACCCCTTGTCAGCAAAAGCAAGGGGTTTGCCTTCTGGGTCGATCTCGTCGTACCAGGCTTGCCTAGTGCGGGTTAGGGTTTTACCCTGTGTAGCGACTGCGGGTTTTCCTTGTCATAAAAAAATTAAAATAATAAGGGAAGAAGTTATGGTGCACGAGATATAGCCCTCTTGACACTTAGGTGTGTAGTCCAGAGAGAAAACGATAAGATAGTCTTTGAAAGAGTAGAATATTCTTCTTCTAATAGGAAATAGTACTTAGGGGTCGTTTGGTAAAGTGTATAAAAATAATATCCAATAGAGTGTATTAGTAATGCATGTATTAGTTATACTTGTATTAGTTATGCATAGATTATTTCTTATGCATTGTTTGGTTTTGTGTATTAAAAATAGTATGCATTGTACAAAAATATTTATTTACAAAAGTATCCTTCACAATTATGGTGGAAAAGATATAAAAGTACTTTTGAGGGATAATTGAGTCTTTAACCATACTAATGCATGCATTAAATCCTTTGCATTACTAATACCATGGATTTCTAGGTATTAGTAATACGAGGACAAACATTAGTTATACATACCATGAAAAAATGCACCAAACAAGGGATTACTAATACATATAATTAATGCATGCATTATTTTTGCTAATACACTCTACTAAACGACCCCTAGTGCCCTGTAAATTTTTGGATAATTGTCTCTTTCAGAGAACCATATTCTAGGGTAGATTCTCTACTTCTTATATATACTTTTATACCTAAATATCTACAATTATTATCTTATCAAAAATATATAGTGGTCATGCAACTTTACCTGGGTAAGGTAGCTCACATTTTCGGTTCCGAATCAAGATAAGAAGGATTGCAGTATATCGACGGTCAATGTAAAGCTAGTCAATATTGCTTGGGATTTGAGAGTGGTGTGATTGTATGATGCGCACAACGGAACAGGTATTCCTCCACTTTTGTTTAAGTTAAGCACAAAATATGATGAATCTCAAAGAGAAATCACAAGGGATACTGACAAAATCAAGAGATATTTCAAACTGAACTTTGACAAAAACAAATATACCTTTAACTATAAAGAAATGATATTAGCAGACAAATGTAAGATGAAAACCTAAGCGAAGACTAATAAATACCTTATTGAGTTGCTTAAAAGATCTTTTGCCATATCAAGCTCAGCCACATTACTCTTAGTGAGCTTACTGGAGTCGAGCATTTTAACTCTAGCAAGATGTAGCAAATTTGCAGCTATCTATTAATGAAGAAGGAAATAAGGGAAATTACATAGAATTCATAGTAGTAAAATCAACAGATAATATAATCATCTTGAATTGCTAGTATGATGTTAAGGATCTAGAGGAGAAACCTGAACGTTGTTTTCAGGGAGTAAAGCTCTTCGGGCATCAAGACACCTGCTCCAAATTTTTTTTATCATGTCATGCTTGATCAGAATCTTAAAAGCATCCACCTTACTCACTAATTAATTGGGGTAGAGGATTCACCTCTTTAAAAGCTCTTGAGCTTCTTTCAAGTTTCCTAGCGACTGAAGGGTCAAGGCCAGGCGTTCAGCTGCAATTACAGTCTCTAAAGAATTCCAACCCTGTAAGATATGAGTAACAACATATGAGAAAAATGAGTATGGATATAGAGCGACAAGATCTGGGAACACAATGAAGCTCTCCAGAAACAGATAATACAAACTGGAGGTATAACTTCAGATAAGCATTTCTAAAACAGATTGGAACAATAAAAGATTCCAGAAAGAGAAGAAGAAAAAAAAAAGATTGGTATACCTTTGCTAATTCCATAATATGCAGGATCTTTCTCAGAACATTCTCAGCCTCTTCGATCCAGTTAGATTTAATGTATATCTATACAGGAGAGTAGATTGTAAGCCAACTTTACCAAGCAATTCAGCCTTTTCTGACTGACAAAAGCAAGCAGATCTGTTACAATTACACACACATTTTGAATTGAGCAGTAGCTCAATACTTTCAGAAGATTTAGACTGGTACAAGATGAGTAAAGGACGAAAACAGAGAGATCGACAAGCTCCTTAAAAGAAAAAGAAAATAAAATAGGAACCCCAACTATAGAAAAAAAAGTCATTTGCAATGCCTATACCCTAATATAGAGAATGACAACCTTCATCTCACGAAACTTCCTTAGTGTACAAGTCACATGCTTTCTCCTTTGATCCGCTAAGATGCAAATTGTTGAAGAATAGTTGCATTTCAGTTGGCATTCCTTATATGATCAAACACTTAATCATATTCCAGAGCTAGTTAAGACCAGAACTACTAAAGTATTGAAACTATAACAGGCTAGAGAATCAGTTATCTACTCAAAAAGTTGGAATGAATCTGGGCTAAGTTTTGATAGAGTTACTTGCATTATTAAGAAACAGAAGGAAAATATCTAGCTTACGTTACCAGTTCATTTTGCTCTTTCTACACTTTATTAAGTCTTTTTCAGAATAATTACAAGCATAGCTGTTAGGAGAACTTATTCAGATTGCAACATTTAATCAATCTTCTGTAGTATCCTTTACTTGTCCACCACAAAAGTTTAAGTCTCAATCATACAGAATTGACAAAAGAAATAGTGCTCTATCCCTTCGTATGGACTACTTTAAGCTAGATCAACTGTACCCAGTGAGAGTAACCTCAATGGTTTTTACTGTATGCACAAGCAACATTTGCATAACCTTGGTACAAGAGCAAAAAAATATAAAATGGAAGCACAACCTCAGAGCTAGCTGTCGCATCCTCTTGGTACATATCATTGATTCACCTTGACCTCCATCCTACAATGGTAAACAAATTTGTAAGAACAGATACACAGATCATGTTATTACAGAAAACCCACAATCAGCATGTGTAACAAATTTGGGGACCTCCAAAATCCGAATCGAATTGCGAATCAGAGCCTCTGAATCCTTGTATTTTCCCTGAAGAGACAGCACCTGGAAGTGGAGTGGGATTCTCTTGTCAGTAAATATAATGACAGACTACACAAGAAAAGACTGCCCATCAGCAGAAGTGGTTTCAAATTTTGGGAGAGCCCCTAGAAATTATATGCATTGTCATATCAAAATTTACTTCTGTCTACATTTTCAAATTAGCCAGCGTATAAATATAGATGCTAACTGTTGAATAACTAGGGTGACCAAAAAGGAAAAGCTATCAAAAATGGATTAAGTGAAAGAGAGGAAACATAAATCATATACACAGAAAAAGAACCAAACATTGAATGTACTATGCACAAGCCAAAAGCTTTAGGTGCAATATTATATTTTAACTAGAATAAGAAATTAAAGATAAAACAAGACTTTAACAAAGGAAATGCATATAGTTGTAGGGGAAGAAAAGGACTGATTAGAGATCTTGCATAAGAGGCAGAAGCTGTGAAGGAGTCTCTTGCTTCAGAGTTTGACATGCCAGCTTGGCTAAGGGCATTACTCCATCCATTATGGAATAAACCCATATCCTAACAAGAGATAGAGAGAATGATAGTCAAGTAACATAGTCCATGAACAAAATGGTGTGTCCCTCTAGATAATTGTTTATTAGCTACAGGGTAGCTCTATATTTGGTATTTGACTTGTTTACTTGGAGTTGAAACGTTATCCTATTCTCCATCATTTTGGGTGGAACTCCATTTTAGACTGGTTATAAGCTGTTTGTAACCAATATATAAGTGTTGGCCTGTTGTACCCCAAACTTAGGGTGTATCAGGAAGTATACTTTTATGCAGACCATCAGAACTATATGAAGATGAAGTGGAGCGGAAACTGTGGCCTTACTGTTCCCAGATGATACACGGTATCAGCATAGTCTGGATGAGCCTCCCCTAAGACACGCCTCTTTATCTACAAGGTTAAATGGTGAAAGATCAATATTTAGAAATTTTAATAGCAACAAGTGAAGTAAATATATTGCAAGTCCTGGTAATAACAACATACCTTTAAAGCACGCTGCCATGTTAATAATATGGATGAAAAAGAAAAGAAAACAGTATCAGTAAAATTTTTGAAAAAAGTAAGCCAATTGTTAAATAAAAGTCATACTTAAGATTAAAACCGACTATCATTCCTCAGCATGAAGTGAGAGACCGGTGAAGGCAAAATTTTATCACTCCAACCATCCAAAAAAATAGATCCCGTTCTGTGCCAAGTCATAACCACTGAATTAAAAAGCAAGGTTCAATCATATGCTTTGCAGAAAGTTGCATAACCCCTACTCTTGCACTTCTCAATAAACCTTTCTCTTATGTTGATTATGAAAAACCAAAAAAGTAATCAATTGGCCCCAACATGTTCTCTTCATATTGCAGTCCAAATTTTCAAATTTAACTTGATATGTGTATCATGTCAAATAAAACATACAATATGCAATACAGGTATGCCCAACTCAAGTATAATTACAGCATTAGAACTTAGAAGCATTTAACTTAAGAGTAGAACTGTTTCCAATGCTAATACAGAAGTTTAAAATCACAGAATATAAGCTCTTGAAAAGCAAAATCATGTACTCAGGATATCATGGCAAGAAGGTGGTATATAGCAAAGAAATCCATATACACCAATGTGACTCCAAAAAAGAAAATGTAAAATGACAGCATACTTGGATCCAATTCAAGTCCTTCAATGAATAATACAAACATATGTTTGAGATGGAAACACTACAATATTATGTCAGCCGATCGAGCACATAACATCCAGAACTTCTAAGCAAACCCATCCAGTGACTATGGATAATAAACCACAAGGAGATATACATCAGCTTAAAAAACAATACAACAATGTCATGAACATTTCTGTAATGTCATAAAATTTTATGAATGAGAATGGCCAAAGAAAATTAAGAGTCTGAAAATGTTTGCCCACTCACCTCATAGACACCACGAGCTTGTTCCAGTTTTCTTTGCATAAGATAGAATTGTCCTAGATTGTGAATGGCTGCTGTAACTCTACACACAAAAGCAAGCATATACAACTTTCAAGCAACTAATCAAATATGCAGATAGATGGACTCTATATATAATAAGATTGTAGACTTCGAGATTAACTATGATATAACTTCAAACACAAGATGCGTTAGACCTAAAGCCACACAGAGAAACACTGTTTTCAAAGACCTATAAACACTCGGAATCAATTTGGACTTAACTAAGAAGACAACACAATGAAGGTATGGGATCCATATAGACGATATCAACTAATTGGGATTTTAGAGTGTCTGTCTATGCAAGATAAGTGGGAAATATCGACAACTCCTCCTTATTTGTCTAAATAGACAAAAAATAAAATAGTATTGAATCCAAATATACTTTAATGAGCATAACTGACACAGAAAATTCATATAACTGACCCAACAACCTCCGGATTGAGTTGAAAATAAAAGAACTGAAGACTACTAGCGTGCAGCAATTCTTCTCATGGAAGTTATCAGATCTGCCAATAGACGACCAGTTTGCAAACGTTGACAATTCAATATGTTTCTTCTATGCTTTTCAATGACTCGAGCTTAAGTGTCAAGCTACGACACAGGTGACCTCACTTTGGGCAGTATAAGGGTAGCAAAGTTCATATATATACAACTCAAAATTTGACCCCATAAAAGGGAAAGGTATAAATTAAGGACATATTAAAAATCATGTACTCAAATAGCACACAACCAGGTGTCACTATAATACTACTAATATATAATAGTAAACATAGGTCTGCTTTTTTAGTACCTACCGTACATCATCTTGACCAAATGATTCCTCGAGCATTATGATTGCTTCCAAGTACATAGGTTCTTCTCCTTTTTCATTCTATATATATATATATATATATATATATAGCTCTGCCTGTCACAAAAAACATAGCCAATAACCTTTCAAAAATAGACTATCAGTCAAGCGAAAAATGAGTTTCATGCAAAACTGTTACTTAAAATTACGTGTACTCGCTCCATCCCCGTTTCATGTGGCATATTTGTATCAGACATTCAAAGTAAAGGACATTTTGTACACATGTGACTACTACGACTACATTGGTATTGGATTCATCTTAAGATTCAACCTTCTCCATGCAATACAAATCTAACCTTTTCATATTACATAATAATGAAATAACACGGCCTTTCATTTTAAGAAATAATAGTAACTTATTTTGATGATATTACATCTACTCTAATATGTGATTATGAGTTTGTCAATATTTAGCTAACCTTTTCATAATACATAATAATGAAATAACATGGCCTTTCATATTCCATTTTAATGGAGGATAAAAGAATCCTTACATGCTCCATTACATTTTTCATTTTATTTTATTTAAATACTAAAATATAATGAACTTGTATTATGTTCAAGTGCGGCCATGACTATCATTACTACTCATTGCAAGATAAACTTAAACGAATCGGGCATGCGTTTAATTTGTTTGGGTTAATATAGTTAGCGGTCGGATATGAATTAAGATTGGATGATGGATTATTTCTTTTTTAAAATTGGTAATTTCATTTGATTTAGGATTTTCTATCCAATTGAAGAGTACATATCACAAGTTTGTAGATGATGGCTGGTATGAATGACTGGATTGTATAACTGAGGGTACAACCAGCTGTTAAACAAAATTGAGGGATATCCTTTACACTTCTCCCTACAATTAAATTAAGAGATAATGATAAGATCAAACAATTTAATATAGTGAACATATAATTAATCGAAAATAAAGTTGATTCTAACACACATATTTCAACACTCATGCGAAGTGCGGCTACGTTAAATATAGCAAGAACCAAGAAAATGCCCAAATTTGGGCCAAATCTGTTGGACCCTTGGTCCGCACATGGGGGGTTGCTACTTAGTCATTTTAGGACTGCTGCACAAGAAGATTTGGGCTTTGGGCCCATTTTTGCTCCCAAACACCTGTGTATACAGCAAATGTATATGGTTGTATATGGGTCATATTTTGACCCTTTTCTGTGTATACCGTCTGTATACAGCCTAAATCAACTTCAAACACCTGTATTTCACCTCAACCCTGTATTTTGCATTTTCGAATATGGGGCCTCATATATTAGTATTTCTGCCATGTATACCAGTGTATACAGCAGGTATATCAGCCTGTTCTTCACACTTAAGACCTGCAAATGACTTCACTTCCACCTGCTTACCCCCCTTTTATCTCAACAGTGGGGGGAGTGACTCGGAAGAAGATATTAGGCTTTCGTAGCCCATCCGAAATGTAAGGATGGAGTCTAAAGTAGACTCGAATTGATATCACATGCGAGAAAAAGAAAATAAACAATAAGGATTAGCGTAACATCCGAAAATAAACAAAGAAAAGAACAAAGAGACACACTGGTTTGAATTGTTTACGGACAGGAAACGAAGGACAGTGATTCGGAAAGTAAACAATCTAAAAGAGATAATTGAAAGGGAATAGTGATTATTTATATTATAAGTAAACAACATCAACAACTAGCAACATGAAGACCAAAATACCTTATTCATTTATTTTTAGCAACATATCAGGACTATATTAGGCATTACTAAACAAATTAATAAATTCAGGACACTTGCTCATAATCTTAGACATGGTTAATAGAAGTTGGACGCTAGAAATCATCTACCTTTGCGATGATAATAAAATTTAAAATTATCAAAACACAAAACTTAACAGAGAAACCAAAGAGGTAAAATCTCACACTTAATAATATTGAGCTCGCTTAATTAATCACACCAAACAAATAATCAGGTTTGAAGACAGGTTTTATTTAACCTGATCGAAATCCATCCGAGTTTCCATTCCTAGGTGGGAATAATTCACAATTTTTGCAGGCAGCCAATAAAGATATTAATTTTTCAGATTTTTTACAATCACAGGAGGAGTCATTAGAGGCGCCAACAAAATCAGTTAGTTACGTAGATGGCATCCCTAACATACAATGGACAGCATCAGAAGTGGAACAGATGAATATTAAAGAAGACTTGCAGTATGCAGCTGTTGGAAAATTTGCACACGGATGGCCTGAAATGGATGATCTAAGAGAGGCGATTCTGAAACAATGCAAGTGCAAAATAGGATTGTTTCGGAATAGGCATATCCTTATTAGACTATATTTAAAGGAGGATTACATCAATCTCATATCTAAAGGAACTTTATACATTACTGTTGAGGAACGAGTTAAATGTACAACTATTAGTTAGTTAGAAGTTGGTTAGAATAAAATTAACAGACTATGAGTCATCAGTCAGTTAGTTAGGAATTGCCAGTATTATATTCACTAATCCTTTTCTGTATAAATAGAATAGCTTGTAACAGATGTTGACACCCAATTTCGGACCTCCACAATATACATTAATTATCAAGTTTCTTAAAATTCAAAATGACTTGATATAATTAATTTTATAACATTCAAAATATTTTTCAAGTTATTTTAGCCGCTTTTATAATTTTTAAGTAATATATACGCTTTGTATCATTTTGTATATAATTAGTATATATTTTATAAATTTTGCGAAAATCGTCTCAAAAAAATTCTAATTTTAGTAAGAATTTTATTAAATTAGTTTAGTTTAAATTATGGTTTTAACTTTAAGTCATTTAAGTTTAATCTAGTTTGTTATTTCATTTCGTTGAAATTAAGAAGCTCATTAATTAATTTATATTAATTCACCTTATTTAGTTTTTAGCCGAATTACCTAGTTAACTCAATTTGGCTAACTTTTTAATTCTCATTGATTACAAGTTTAGCCATTCCTTTTACCTCGTTAATTTAACCCATCAAGAAATTTTAATTTTTGACTCATTCCAATCCTTTCGGCCCATCAAAACAGTCCCAGCCCTTCAGAAAAAACAATTCTCCAGCGGCCCATTTTATTTTCAACGTGTTCCAGCAGCAGCAATCCACCAACTCGACCCCATCATCTCTTCTTCTTTTTCACGCTAAAACAGTCCCGGTGAACTCTAGCAGCCCAGCGAATTCCAAACAGTGAGGTACGCAAGCAGTACACTGCATCTTTTGTCGTCTTATTCAACGTCTCTCTCAGAACGTCCCTGTTGCAGCAGCAAAAGTAGGCAGCGATTCAGTCCTTGGGGGCTGTGGGATCGATCCACATCACGCCCCAAGGACAATCGAATCATCCCAAGCGTCGATTCGCCCATTCCTCTTTCGGAATGGGGTGAAATCGCAGGAAAAAGGGTGTTCGCCCAAGATGGTGAAAGATTTTTTATTTGAATTTCGAACGGGGCCATTTCACAGGGATTTTTGACCCAAAATTTCCCCCCCTTTCTACCCTAATTTTCTGATATAAAAGTTTATCTTGGCATTTTTAACTAGGAAGAGGAAAAAGCGGACAGAGAGGAAAAACAAGAGATTTTTGAGTTTGAAAATTTGTGTTAGAGATAATTGCTAGAGAAAACAGTTACAGAATATATACGTAATACGTTTGAGAAAAAGGGAGAAGATAGCTAGTGTCGGTCTGAAAGTCATTCTTCTCTCCCGTTTGTTATCGTTTTCCAGCGTTTGTGAGTCCGAGATTCTGCCTGGACTCCTTGCTCACTGTTTGTGTTCAAACTTTTGTGGTGAAGGATTGCTCTGCTGCTCGTTCGTATCCCAGTTGCTGCTCATCAAAAGGTATACAACTCTCAACTCTCACATTTGTTTAGATTCCAATAGATATCTGAGATCTGAGTTGTATTATGTAATGGTGTGATTCGATTGTTTGCGTGTAAATGATAAGAGGTTGATTCTTTGTTGCCTGTGGTTCTCGTTTTTTTTTGTACTCTTTTTTTTTCTTTTTTTTTTCTTCTTCTTGACTTTCATAGCTTTTCAAAACACTCTTTTCATAGTTTATTTTCTCAAAATGTAAGACATACGAGTATTGGGGTTTTAAGAATATTAGGGGCGATTGGTGATTTCGAATCTCTTGAAAGAAGCGAGCCTTTGACTTCGGTATTCCTTTGGCATTTCGTTTGGAGTTTGACATCTCATTCACGTCTTATTTGATTCCGAGTGGTATGAAATGAACACTTTGTTGCTCTCTTTGGCTTTATCCTTGTGTTATCCTTTATTTCGACTTCCGTACTTTTGTCCGAAAGTCCGTTTGGCTTGAATTTCTAACCGATCATCGTGTTATTGATTTCATTGTCTTAGTTAAATATATAATCCGATTTATAGCTTTTAAGCCTAGTTTTCGCATTGTTTCGAATTACATGATCATCTTGTTGTAATTAGTATGCCTAATATGTCTTCAAGCATGAGATGTTCTCTCTCTAGTGTGTCATTTTTAGCGTAGTCACGTCTTTATTTCGATGGCTTGGTTTCCTCTGTTTATTGGATCCCTTTGTCGCCTTATTGCTTGAGTGACATGTTAAATCCGCTTCCATGCTTTCGTTTTACTTATTGTTTTGATGCAAAATTTGCAGTTTAGTTTCAAAATGTAAGATTTCTGCTAATGATTCAGATTTTCATGACTATCTGTGTTGCATTGAATCCGATGATACCATTTTCAACTGAATAAAAAATGAATATGTTCGTGTGTTTGGTATTTTTATTTTATTTTATTATTATTATTATTTTACTTAAAATGGGTCTAAGTGTTTTGTTCAAAATCAGAGGGGCCATCTGTTAATTATGGTTTAGCCATTCTTGCTTAAAAATAGTAAATAATAAAATATATATGTATGGAATTCTCAAGTGGTATATTATTATTATTCTTGGTCTTATGCGATATGTCTTTAGATAATATTTAGGAGTTACTCGTTATGCATTTTTTTTATTTATTTATTTCTTTATTTTTTACTTGTCATATCATTCTATCTAGCTTGTACGTATAAACGATAATTATAGGAATCCTTTGTTGACTCCCCATTATTCGATTTTCCTTATAGAATCGCTATAATATTGATAATTGAGTTATGGTCGTTTTGATCACTGTAGTATTAAACTTGTTAAGTCATTTGTCTCCTAGTCTTATTGGTCTAAAATATAGTATTAATCTCATTTGATAACAGTTTCTATGTGTACTCTAGAGTTCGGCCTTAAATGCTTGACATTTGCTCGCTGCTTGCATTCTCAACAATTCATTTAATCAACGTCAATTTAAGGGTATATGCATAAAAAATGGAGAGTGGACCGAGGTCAAACTAGAATTTGTCCACGATTTGCACGTCACATTTCTTTGCTTATATTCTAGTAGTATTTGTGCATGTGTGTCAAAACAACTTTGACCATTTTTCTCATTGTAGCTAGCGACGAGTAGCGGGCCAAGTCTTTGAGATCATTAGATTAGTCCTTAATATCTTATTATGATTTTGTCGTATTGAGTTGTTAGTCGACCAAATGTTGTTCATTTTTAGAAATGTTTTAGAATTTTCTCTTCCCACGCTAATATGATTTCATTTGATTTTGTATGTGAAATTTGTCCGAGCTCTTCATAAACTCCGGTCTCCTCCCCTTGCATTTCGGGAGAGCCTTAAAGGCTCAAACTTCCTTTATCGAGTCAACCGGCCATTGAAAATTGACGTGCAGGTCCCGAAGTTGAGAATATGCAGTAGATCAAAGTTTGAAAAGATTGGGCCAGAGGCCTACTCTTAATTCCAAAAGTTGTATTTGTTATTTTTTCTGGGGCCTAATCCTTTGTTATTTTACTTATCTATTGTCTTGCTAGAATTAGGACAGGTGAAAAATTGGGCCTAAAGCTCAAACAATATTTTACTTTGTGTTAGTCTAGGACAGGTGCAACTCAAATGGGTCGAAGGCCCAAGACAAAATAGGCCTAAGTGCTGGCCCAGGCGAACAGAAACCAGACTTGGGCCCCCAAGTCTCTTTCCCTCTTTATATTTTTTGTATCTGTTTATTTGCTAATATTCGTTATTAATCTTGAAGTTAAAAAATTAAAATCCCCAAAAGACGCTTATTTTGTTTTAACAATTTAACTAAATCAATCATCTTTCAAAAGACTTAAAAGAAAATTTTGAGAAGTATCTCGCTTAGATAATATCTAAATATTTTCCCTTTTCCCCTTTTAAGATAAGTTTTAACTATAAAATATTTCACTTTCGCAAATTAAGTTAAGTTAAAATTATTTTAGCCAAATAAATTAGTTGTCGGATAACCGCATTGGCGGATATTCTAGGTGCTTTAAAAACCTTCCTAGAATATTAATAAGAATCTCGAACCCTTTTTAAGTTTTCACTAGATTTACTGTTTTAGTCTTTTGAAAACAACAGTTTTCTTGATTTTTCTTAAAAATTAAGTGACGACTCTAAACCAGTCTAAAATACATTTTCCTAATAAAACAACAGATTTATTCATTCAATACAATCTTTTCTTTCACAAATCATAACATGGTATCAGAGCTTAGAGGGAAATTCTAGGGATTTATCAGGTATTTAAAGGAGGATTACATCAATCTCATCTCTAAAGGAACTTTATACATTACTGTTGAGGAACAAGTTAAATGTACAGCTATTAGTTAGTTAGAAGTTGCTTAGAATAAAATTAACAGACTATGAGTCATCAGTTAATTAGGAATTGTCAGTATTATATTCACTAATCCTTTTCTGTATAAATAGAATAGCTTGTAACAGATTTATTCATTCAATACAGTCTTCTCTTTCACAAATCATAACATGGTATTAGAGCTTGGAGGGTGATTCTAGGGATTTATCAAGTATTGAAGATAGATCTAGAGATTTTATCGGAATTGTTTTAGGATGGCGATCGAAGATGGATTAACGGGAGTATCTACTGACAGAGCTTCAGTAGAGCGTGACAATGGTGGAAATGGAAGTCTTGTGACAATTGATCACAATCATCCACTTTATTTGAGTTCATCTGATGTGCCTGGAGCTCTCTCTGCTGGAATTCAGCTGACAGGGATGGATAATTACACACTATGGAGTCGCGCTATGGAGATTGCTTTGCTTGGACGAAACAAACTGGGATTCATTGATGGTTCTGTCTTACGAAGTGATTTCGATGGACCTTTGAAGAAAATTTGGAATCGCTGCAATGCGATTGTGATCACTTGGCTTACCTGCAACGTAAGTAAAGATCTGCTCAGTGGCATTCTCCATTCATCAAGTGCAAATCAGGTATGGCTTAATCTCAAGGAACGATTTGACAAAATCAATGGATCTAGGCTTTTCAATTACATAGAAACATCTTCACTCTCACGCAAGGAACTTTGACTGTGTCTGCTTATTTTACTAAATTGAAGAGTCTATGGGATGAGTATGATTCAATCTTACCTCCACCTAGTTGTGACTGTCATAAGGCAAAGGACTATGTAGAACAGATGCAATATCAGAAGTTACTACAATTCCTAATGGGCTTGAATGAAAGTTATTCGCAGGCGAGAGGCCATATTCTGATGATGTCTTGCCTCCCTAATGTGAATCAAGCTTATGCCTTAATCATACAGGATGAAAATTAGAAAGGTATTGCTGGTTCTATTCATGAAGGAATGGAATCCTTAGCTATGTACTCTAGTAGAGCTGCTAGGCCTCCACAATTTAACAACAACAGATAGCCATATCCTAGAAGGAACTTGTATTGTGATTTTTGCAATATGAAGGGGCATGTTAGGGCAGATTGTAACAAACTAAAGAAGTGTGATAACTGTAATGCAATTGGTCATGTGAAGGATAATTGATATTTGCTCATTAGATATCCAGATAACTTCAAGGGTAAGAAGAAGGTCAATACAGTAATGGGGGATTGTATTAACCCACAAAGACAAATGCAGAACATGCAGGATCATGTGGACTGGAAAGCACACACAACCATGGAAGAACAGTCACCAGGAGGAAATTACGTCACACAAAAGCAGTTACTACAAATGATGCAGAATTCATCACCAACACAACTTAATCAGATATTCAATATGTTGAATGAGAACAATAAAATGATGGAAAATCCACATAAAGTGCTTATATGGCAGGTAATCCCACTTCTCCTTCCATTTCTTCCTTGAAATGAATTATAGATACTGGGGCAACTGACCATATGATTCATGACCACACTCACTTTCATTCTAAGACTATAATGGAAAGCTTAGGAAAAGTGGAATTACCTACAGGTGAATCAGCTATAGTATCTCATGTTGGTAATCCGCAGATAAATGAAAATGACCTGATCACAAATGTGTTATGTATACCAACATTTAAGTTTAATCTCTTGTCTGTCTCCAAACTGACAAAAAAATTGAACTGTAGTGTTGTGTTTTATCCTACATACTGTGTGTTTCAGGACCTCTTGTCTGGGAAGGTCAAGGAGATTGGTGATGTAGAGGATGTACTGTATGTACTGAATTGGAAGGCAGATCAACAACAGGCAATGATTCAAACAATGTCTGCAGTTAGAACAGATCCAGCTCTTTGGCATAAGAGATTAGGACATGTTTCCATGGGAGTAATAAGGAAAATAAAAGAATTTACTTGTAGTAATTGTAACATTGATCAGTGTCTCATTTGTCCACAAGCTAGGCAAACTAGAGTCTCATTTCCTGTAAGTCACACTATTGTGGATGAGGTCTTTGACTTGGTACATATGGATGTTTGGGGTCTATATAAGGTTTCTACATATAATGGAATGAAATACTTCCTTACTTTAGTTGATAATAAATCTAGATAGACATGGATATTTTTACTGGCAAGAAAATCTAATGTAATTGTTGTATTGAGACAGTTTTTGTTGATGATAAAGAACCAATTTGAGAAATATGTCAAAGTTTTCAAATCTGATAATGGAGGTGAATTTTTCAATTCTACTTGTCATGATTTGTTTGTAATGCATGGTATTATTCATCAAAGGTCCTGTCCATACACTCCACAACAAAATGGAGTGGTGGAAAGGAAACATATACACTAGTTGGAAACTGCAAGAGCTATTAAATTTCAAGGTTGTTTACCTAATAGATTTTGGGGAGATTGTGTGGAAGTTGCCACTTATATCATTAACAGAGTTCGTCTGTCTGTACTTGGACATAAGTCTCCATATAAGTTGTTATATCACAAGCCACCTTCTTTAGTTCACATGAGAGTGATTGGTTGTTTGGCATTTGCTACAAGTCACAGAAGGGATGATAAATTTGCACCTAAGGCCAAAAAAGCAGTGCTATTAGGATATGCTGTTAGTAAAAAAGGATACAAGTTATTAGATGTTGAGTCCAGACTTGTTTTTGTCAGTAGAGATGTTTTTTTCTTTGAAGATAAATTTACATTTCAAGCAACAGTGGTAGTTGAAGCAGATGATTATAGACCTATTATGTCTTCACATACAAAGGATGAACTTACACCATGTGTTGTTTTCAAGATTGTAGTAAAAAATGGTAATGCGAATAGGAAGGATGAGGATACAGATCCTAGTTCACTTATAGTTAATGAACATGCAGATCTTAGTCAGTCTGCAACCAATGAGCAGCCTTACACAGCAGCACTTACACATGATGATCATTCTCAGGATCAGAATTAGGTTTCATCAGTACAACATGTTGATGTTCCTTTACCTACTGTAACTAGGAAATCTAGCAGGCATGCTAAGCCTCCCATCTGGCACACAGACTACATACTGACACAGCAGAAGACTACATTTGGCAATTACTCTTATTCTATTGCTAATGTAGTAGATTATCATAGCATTTCACCAGTATATAGGAGTTATGTGACCAAGTTCTCTCAGGAAAGAGAACTACTTTCATATCAGGAAGCTCTACAAGATTCTAGGTGGATTTTAGCCATGAAAAATGAGATACATGCACTGGAAACTAATCATACATGGGAGATTGTTCAGTTGCCTAAGGATAAGAGGGCAATAAGATGCAAATGGGTTTACAAAATCAAGTATAAGTCTGATGATGAGGTCGATCGGTTCAAAGCTAGGTTGGTAGTCAAGGGTTACAATCAAAAGGAAGGGCTGGACTATCAAGAGACTTTCTCACCTGTAGTAAAAATGGGAACTATCAGGGCTGTCATAAGTCTAGCTGCTGCACAACATTGGGAAGTACATCAGATGGATGTGTTTAATGCATTTCTTCAAGGAGATTTGAATGATGAAGTATACATGGAATTACCACCAGGTTTTGTTCACCAAGGGGAGAAAGGGACAATGTGCAAGCTCATCAAATCACTTTATGGGCTCAAACAGGCCAGTAGGCAATGGAACATTAAATTGACCACATCACTAGTTGATTCTGGTTTTCAGCAGAGTCACTATGACTACTCATTATTCACCAAGCACAAATGAGAGAGTTTAGTGATGGTCTTGATATATGTTGATGATTTACTTATTACAGGGAATGATCACAAGTTAATATTAGAAACAAAATATATTCTCAAAAACAGGTTCAAGATTAAAGACTTAGGTGATTTGAGATATTTTTTGGGTATTGAATTTGCCAGAAGTGAATCAGGGGTACTTATGCATCAAAGAAAATATTGTCTTGAGTTAATCTCAGACATGAGCTTGTCCAATTCAAAACCAGTTGGAGCTCCTGTTGAGCTGAACCAAAAGCTCACAACTGCAGAATTTGACTTACATTTTCCTACTGAATCTGGAGATGATAGGGTGTTGGATGATCCTAGTGTGTATCAAAAGTTAGTAGGAAGGCTGTTTTACCTAACAATAACACGACCTGACATAGCTTTTGCAGTGCAGCTCCTGAGTCAGTTCATGCACAGTCCCAAAGCATCTCATATGAAAGCAGCAATAAGGGTGGTAAGATATGTCAAGCAGGCACCAGGATTGGGTATACTTATGGCAGCCAACTTAACTAACAGTTAATTGTATACTGTGATGCAGATTAGGCTACATGCCCAAACAACATGAAATCAATCACCGGTTACATGGTTACATATGGAGGTTCCTTAATCTCATGGAAGTCAAAGAAACAGGATACGATTTCAAGAAGTTCAGTTGAATCTGAGTATAGGAGTTTGGCTTTAACTGTTGCAGAACTTATATGGTTGATTGGTCTTTTTAAGGAGTTGGGGGTACAACTAAACCTGCCAGTGCCTATATATAGTGACAATAAATCTGCCATACAGATTGCTGCCAACCAGTCTTTCATGAACGAACTAAACATATAGATATTGATTGTCATTTTATAAGGGAAAAGGTTCAACTAGGAATGGTTCAACCCCTGTATCTGAAGACCACAGAACAACCTGCAGATTTGTTCACCAAAGGACTTATTCATCTACAACACACATATTTGCTTACCAAGCTAGGAATGAAGAATGTGTTTCATACTCCTAGCTTGAGGGAGGATGTTGAGGAACGAGTTAAATGTACAACTATTAGTTAGTTAGAATAAAATTAGCAGACTATGAGTCATCAATCAGTTAGTTAGGAATTGTCAGTATTATATTCACTAATCCTTTTCTGTATAAATAGAATAGCTTGTAATAGATTTATTCATTCAATACAATCTTCTCTTTCACAAATCATAACAATTACGTGTAAAGAAGGGTATTCATACATAATGAGAACCCTAAGTTATGATGTAAATTTTAAGATTGATGAGGAAACTACAAAGACTATGGCGTGGATCTTGTTTCCTAATCTCCTTCCAACCTTTTTTTCTCTCTAGCTACAGCTGTTGGTAAGCCGTTACAACTAGACCAAGCAACCATCAATCAATCGAGGCCTAGTTGTGCTTGTTGAATGAAGTTGATGGAACATGTTAAAGGAACAAGTTCAATGTAGCTGACTGACGAGTTAGAGTTAGAGTTACACTAGGACTAGAGTACTATTGAATCCTACTTTATGTACAGTTCTATATTTTGTACGACTAAAGATGACTATTGAATCCTACTTTATGTACAATTCTATATTTTGTACGACTAAAGCTGATGTAGTCGACTAGGATAATACACGAATTCAAATTAGTCGTATCCCAAATCGAGTACCATACCCTGTGAATGGGAAACCAAGGAAAAAAAATTAATCCACGCATATGTATTGTATTTTTTTATTTTTGTTGTTGGTTATGTTTCACGTTGGCTTTGCAATTACGTGAATTATTTCTTTTGAATAGTCCAATTTATTTTTGGTTGAATAATCAAGAAAAGGTATCTGGTACTATATTCAAGTCAAAAGAATAAGACATGAACCAATAATACAATGTACAATATTTTTCATAGAAAAAAAAAACTAGTGCTTGCTATTAATTGGCTAAGAAATTAATTATAATATGGTTTTAACTAAAACTCATGCATAAAACACCAAATATCATTAAATGAGAATCAATGGAGGAATCCTATTAGAACAAGCAATTAATCAATTTTTCCATATTGGCTATCTTTGGTTGTTGGGGGAGGGAAGAGAAAATCGACGTTCGATTTAACTAAACATCACAAATTAACTTAAGAAGTGAACTGAATAACGTTTGATTCAATATATATATGATCATCGCAATTCAATAGATAAAATTCATTTACATATATTATACAATAATGAACTATTGGTTTGAACTATATAAACTATATATACACGTATGTAAAAAATTGATGGTATATTTAAAAATTAAAGTCATTAATTTTAAATTTTGAATTCACCCGTAAAAGCATGGCACAATAGGTCACAAGGTGAAGATTGTGTCATATGTTCAAACAGATAAACAGTCCAAAAGTTGAATGAAAAAGTGGAGTATTATGAGTTCATTATCTCATAGAATTGCGTCATGCAATATGGAGTTTATTTATATATATAATAAATATGGGCAAAAGGTTCTTATCCACAAACCATAGACAAAAACGTAAAGAAAAATAATAATTTTGTATAGAATTTTTTTAAAATAAATTATGTAAAAAGTGACAAGTAAAAATTTCAAGATTTGAAGCATCTAAATATAACTTGCCGGCTTATTGATGCTTTTTAAAAAAAAAATTAATTAGAGAACTGAAAGATGACAAATTTAACCATATAATTAATTACTTCTATTATTATTATTATTATTTATTCATCATAACAAGGAATTCGTAGACGTTATTGTTCAGATATGGACAAGATAAACTTTGGTTAGTATCTTTTTCGACGAGTTCGATTGAAAAAGGTATGCAAGGTATTTTAAAATTAAGAGGTTGAAATTCTATAAACGTTTGATTTTTTCAGAGATAAAAAAAAGAAGAATATTCTATTAATGTTTTATCAATACTTTAAAAGAGTTATAACGACACTTTTTTATTGTTTATTTATTTATTTATTATTATTATGTTGAATTTGACTTCATTAATTTAATTTTATTTTTATGGAGCGCATATTCTCAAATCAAACTATGCTAAGCCTACAATTTTCTTCTGTCCTACAATATTCACAAGAATGTTCTCCTAACCCTAACACATCAACCCTAACAAAACCCTAACAATGAAGTAAAATTGTTTGGCGTTTTACAATTGTTCTTCTATCCTATACCTCTGATATGTCAAACCGTATTCGTTTACCACAAACACATTTTACGATAAAAGCAGAACTATTCGGATTAATTCCAGCAATTCCCTGCAAAAGAATAGGAGAACATAAATATCACAGAGAGGGGATCATTCATAAAAGGATAATAAGACTCCATACCTCAACGACTTCAATTCTTATTTCTTCATTTTCCTCAGTAATTCCCTGCAAAAGAATAGGAGAACATAAATATCACAGAGAGGGGATCATTCATAAAAGGATAATAAGACTCCATACCTCAACGACTTCAGTTCTTATTTCTTCATTTTCCTCAGTAATTCCCTGCAAAAGAATAGGAGAACATAAATATCACAGAGAGGGGATCATTCATAAAAGGATGATAAGACTCCATACCTCATTGACAACTTCAGTCCTTATTTCTTCATTTCCTTCAGTAATTCCAGCAATTCCCTACAAAAGGATAATAAGACTCCATACCTCATTGACAACTTCAGTCCTTATTTCTTCATTTCCCTCAGTAACTCCAACAATTCCCTGCAAAAAAATAGGAGAAAATAAATATCATAGAGAAGGGATCATTCATAAAAGGATAATAAGACTCCATACAAAATTTCAGAACAGGGGATAATTCAAAATTAAGGCAAAAACACAACTCAAACACTCCATACATCATTGAATTTTCCATGTTCTTTTCTTGCTGGTTGGGATTTTCTTCTGTTTGGTGGATAATGTAGTTAAGTTTTAACTCCTTCTTTCCGCAACTTATTGTCACGAACTTAGAGTCTCACTAAGACAACTTACTCACTAATCAAGGTCTTTGAAACTAGGATGATGCAAGAAAGACTTAAAAAGTTTTGGAACAATTTACTCACTAATCAAGGTCTTTGAAACTAAGATAATGCAAGAAAGACTTGAAAATTTTGAAAAAAGGTTTTGTATTGCTTGGAGAATGCTTTACACTTGGTTGATAAATTTGCAAATGAGAGGCCCTCTATTTATACTACTTCATAGAAGCCTAAGTGTAAATAATAATACTTTACAAGTCCCTACAATATTTACACTTTACTCCTAATCTAGAAGTCTCTACAAGTTCTAGAGAATTCTAAAGTCTTCTTAAAAATATCTAGGGGTTCTAGAATTCTCCATAAGCCTCTCCACAACTCTAGATTCTTCCTCCCCTATTCCGATGCAAAATTTGACTGACAAAGTGGCGGGACATGACATTATGCTTAATGGACAACAAAAGCTTTTGCCTAGAGAATTTTCTGGAATTTAGGCTATTTTTTTTTAAAAAAATTTGTTAAGTTGGGCTAAAAAATCAAGACAGCCCTCGTACAGGCTATTTGTGAACATATACAAAGAAGGAAGTTTAAATGAAATGGGCCTTGATTATGAATTTCCTTTTGGCACATTACATCAAGACGAACTTCATGAAGTATATTACAAAAGGGAAAACCAAAAATAAAATGAAATCTTATAAGATAATTTAATTGAAACATAATTTTATAATGTGTATAGTAGATACCAACGCGGGTTGTTGTGGGATAGTTAAGATCTCTTCACATTAATTAGTGTTTTCGGGTTCGAACTTTGAATTTAGAAAAAGTTCTTGTTAGGAGTGTCAACCCTATAAATGGACCCTTTAGTATGCAACTCCAAATTAATCGAGTTGTAATGCGGGTATAATTTGGATTCAAAGTTGTATCAGTTCACTTGAAAGAAGCATTACAAATCAAAAACCAGAAAACATAATTATTATAAAATGTATATAAATATATTACATTTGACAAAGCCCTACGCAAATAAATATATTACATTTGACTAAAGCCCTACACCACTGTCAAACTCATAGTACTCCCAGGTGATTCATGGCCCAATACAAAATCTAATAAATAAAACTCACATGGAGTCATTGTTCTTTTTTCCATTATTTCAAATAATCAATTTTTTATTACATGGAATCATTGTTCCTTTTTCCATTATTTCGATTGGTTTTTTATTGCTGTATTTTCTTTTATACCGATTTTTAATATGCTATACTTGAGTTGAGGGTGCATCGAAAAACAGTCTCTCTATCTTTACAATGAAAGGGTAAGGTTGAACACACACCACTCTCTTCAGATTCCACTTGTGGGGAGTGGCAGAACAAAAAATTTCACTAAGTGGATCGAAATATGAAAAAGTAAACACACAAATTAACTGATGGAGATTTAACATTTACTCACATACCTAAAAATAATTTTAACCAAAAGAAATTCGGATAAACCCTCTAGGCCCAAACTGGTGTCACCCTTTACAATTGATATGTTATTGTTGGTGTTGCTAATCTACATAGAAGATAACTTAAACAAGTTATTCTTGTGCTCTTCTTGACTAAGTAAAACCACAAGGTTATGGAAGGGTGACAAGTACCCCTCCAACCTTAATTAAATATAAAGATGTAAAGTTCGAGCTTTGAAAATGAAATTTCTTCTATTAGTGAACATCTTACTCCTCAAAATTAGACTTTCTTACACGAACTCAAATTAGTCGTATCCCAAATCGAGTACCATACCTTGTGGGAAACCAAGAAAAAACAATAATTTAATCCACACATATGTATTGTATTTTTTTTATTTTTTATTTTGTTGGTTATGTTTCACGTTGGCTTTGCAATTACGTGAATTATTTCTTTTGAATAGTCCAATTTATTTTTGGTTGAATAATCAAGAAAAGGTATCTGGTACTATATTCAAGTCAAAAGAATAAGACATGAACCAATAATACAATGTACAATACTTTTCATAGAAAAAAAACTAGTACTTGCTATTAATTGGCTAAGAAATTAATTGTAATATGGTCTTAAGTAAACTTCATGCATAAAACACCAAACATCATTAAATGAGAATCAATGGAGGAATCCTATTAGAACAAGCAATTAATCAATTTTTCCATATTGACTATCTTTGGTTGTTGGGGGAGGGAAGAGAAAATCGACGTTCGATTTAACTCAACATCACAAATTAACTTAAGAAGTGAACTGAATAACGTTTGATTCAATAGATAAAATTCATTTACATAGTGGCGGAGCTAGAATTTCACTTAAGGGGTGTCAAAATATAAATAAATAAAATCGTATGAAAGTCAAGAAATGTCAATATATAACATATCTACATAAAAAAAAAAATATTTTTATTCTAGTTACATAATTTTCCGATGAAGGAGTGTCGATCGACACCCCTTAACAACATGTGGTTCCGCCATTGCATTTACATATATTATACAATAATGAACTATTGGTTTGAACTATATAAACTATATATACACATATATAAAAAAATTGATCGTATATTTATAAATTAAAATTCATTAATTTTAAATTCTGAATTCGCGTGTAAAAGCAGGGCACAATAGGTCACAAGGTGAAGATTGTGTCATATGTTCAAACAGATAAACAGTCCAAAATTTGAATGAAAAAGTGGAGTATTATGAGTTCATTATCTCATAGAATTGCGTCATGCAATATGGAGTTTATTTTTATATATAATAAATATAGGCAAAAGGTTCTTATCCACAAACCATAGACAAAAACATAAAGAAAAATAATAATTATAAAAAAAAAATTGTATAGAATTTTTTTTAAAAAAATTATGGAAAAGGTGACAAATAAAGATTTCAAGATTTGAAGCATCTAAATATAACTTGCCGGCTTATTGATGCTTTTTTTAAAAAAAATAATTTGAGAACTGAAAGATGACAAATTTAACCATATAATTAATTACTTCTATTATTATTATTTATTCATCATAACAAGGAATTCGTAGACGTTATTGTTCAGATATGAACAAGATAAACTTTGTTTAGTATCTTTTTCGACGAGTTCGATTGAAAAAAAAAATATTCATTTTTTTTCCTACTTTAAAAGAGTTATAACGACACTCTTTTTTTTTTTTTTTTATTATTATTATTATTATTATTATTATACGTATCCGTACATTGCACGAATATTTTAAAATATAATATTTTTAAACATAAAAAATAACTAATACAAATTATAATTGAGTAACAAAAGTGCATAATGTTTTTGTATATACACTTGATGCTAACAAAATTTTAGCATAATTTATGTGAATTATGGGTATATTCTTTAAAAACACTTAACATTATTCTAACAACTTTTTCTTCTTTTAGTATAATGGAGATTAATAGCATATGTGACGTGTGTTGAAGTGATATTCATTGTATAATTAAAATTTAAATTTATAGATCAATATAAACTTAGTATATTTAATATTTTTAGCAAATACTAAATATATAATTTGCAAAGCATATACTCCTCTCTCGTTCAATCTTGCAAAATAAGATCACCTTTATTTAATCAAATATCTTTTCATAAAATAAAAATGTACAAAAGAAGGACTTTCAATGATCAATTAAAAAAAGATACTACTATAATCAAATTAATATATTTTTCGTGCAAAGAAAAAATTGAAAGATAAAAAAATGGAGCATCTTCTATTCCTTTGATTACTATAAATCTCTTCTTTTATTTATGTATTTTTAGATGTGTTTAGCCTTTTTAAATATGTGGTATATTTTATTCTTTAGTAAATATAACCTAACGTTATTTTTGTTCAATATATTATAATTTGAAAAATATTTATCGGTAATTTATTTTTTAAATAAGAACATTTGTTGTGTTTTTTTAATTGATAAAATTATTTTTTGAGAAATTCTCCAAATTATTAAAGTAATTATAACTATCAATTTTGTGTTTTGGCAGTTTTATTTGACAAATTTTAATATAATTATTTATCAAATTAAAAATATGTTTTTCTGGAGGTAGTTTTATTTTATAAAAAAATTCAAACGGAAAAAATTGTTAATTATTTTGATGAGACATGTGGCTTTATTTGAAAAATATGAATTTATAGTATTTTAAATTTATCCTTTCTTAGAAATGATAATTCAAAAATCATTCTGTTGATAATTTTTTTTTTTTTTTTTTACAACTTAGAAATTTGAAATATTTAAAGTCATCGTTAGATAAACTTAAACTTTGAATTGATCGTAGCACTTTTGGCTTATAGTTGAATTTAAGAGATTAAGATAGTTAAGTAAGTGGGCGAGAGATTTAGGAGATGATTTAGATAATTATCGTTTTTTTTTAATTTTACCTACAGATTTTAAGCTATTTCTTTATTAATGTTTACTTTTTCTTCTTCTTTTTTTCAGTTACATGTTTTATTTTAAATTTATTTTGTATCATGACATTTTTTAATTTATTTTCTAATCAAATAGTTAATTGTTGTTTATTTTTTTTCCTTTTGTATTGGCCTTGTTCTAAAACTACCAAATGTCGTTGTTAAAAATTATCGCTTAAATGTTTTTGTTAAAATTCAATTTACAAATTAAAATAAAAATAATTTGAATTATAAAGTTTTAAAAAAGAAAAAACAAATCTTGATCAGTTACCTAAATTTTAGACCTGTAATTCAATATTAAAAAAAATAACTACAACTACACAAATTTAATTTAACCCATGCAGGAGATAAACTGATATAGTAATTTAGTTATTTTGTAATTTATTAGTATTTTTTTCATTAATAAGTTCATTTTTTTGAAAAAATATGGAAATTAGTAATATGTAAATATTACGAGGTGTTTATGGTAGTTGCATTGATAGTTTTTGACATAATTATTTATCAAATTAAAAAAAAAAGATATTTAAAAGTTTGAAATGATGGTATTTGAAAAGTTTGGAGTGTTTTGTTTCTCTTTTAATGAAGGTGATTGCTAGTTAGTTCTTTTGGATTTCTTTAAACTCCCACAAAATCTTCACATTTTATCTTTTTAACCTCAAGAAAGATAACATAAAATCTTAGATAACTTAAACAAAAAGTTGAGAATTTTTCATGGAAAAATAATTAATCAAACAAAATCATATTTGATAAATGTTGTATTATCTTAAATTATGAACCTCGAACACATACCTATAAACAAAAGAAGATCAAGCATTTTCATGATTTCACAATGTACATATAGTAATTACTTTTTATTTTCACGAAAAAATAGAGTGATCTAAAATTTGAATATAATTTATAAAACATATGCTCACATAACAAATAGTATAACATATATTTAGTCATATAAATTAAAATGAAAGAACTGTCTCACATTGCATAATATGATATACATGAATATAATTATTTTCTGCCGCTACACAAACACCCATGCTTCATTCGAGATTTGAAGATTTTTTGGCTTCTTAAAAAATGCTCAAAACATTTAGACATTAAATACAAATTAATGATCTGAAACTAATAAAGAACAAAATTTATTGCAATATCCAATTTAGTGATTCAAATAATATTTTAATATTTACAGAAAAGACATAAATACATAGTTTCACAATCTCACTCTCCAAATACTATTTAAAGAATGACTTATCAGTCACTGTAATCAGACATATAAGATAATTAAAGACTCTTAATATGGAAATGCTTAACTATTAAATTAAATATTATTAGATATAATACATGAGTTCACAAATCTTTTAAATCATGGCATGAATTTGATCTTCGTCTAAATAATCAACATCAATACAAATATAGAAGTTAATACTATATATAATTAAAAAAGATAGATAAATAAAGACAAACAATAATACAAATTAGTACTATAATTTTGGGATATTATATATAAAAATAATATGCATCAACTCAATGTTACCATTTATATTCCTTTGAATATTGTGCTATTCATGACGAAGACAGTACTTTTGAAAAGAAAAAATCCATTGCTTCATTAATGTGAGAATTTGAAAAAATGTGATAGTGAGTGGGAATGTGATTGTGCGGAGGAAAGGAAATGGGAAAGTGGGAATAATAGGTATATTTATAGGATAATTATAATGCAATAAAAAGTCATTCACTATGAGAAGTTAATAAATCGTTGATGAGAAGTTGTCATTAATTTGAAATTCAAAAACATGAATCAGATAAGAATTAAGATCAATTCAAATTAAAAATTAGAAATTAGAAATTAAAAAAATATTATTATTTTTAATATTTTTGTAACTTTTTGGTGGATTTTATTTTGGTGGATCTTATAATTATTAATATTTAATAAATAAAAATATTTTAGTTTCGAATTTAACATATTCTTTTTTTTTTTTTGGGAAGTTTTCATATTTTTATTAATAAATAATAATAATATTAACAATATTTTTTTTATTATTCAAATTAATAAAAATATGATAACTTCCCACTTAAGAAGGAATCACACATCCTATTTTTTAGAACTGTTTTAAATTTTTTTTTAAAATAGTTGTAAAATAAACTAGTAATTTATATGAGGAGTATTTTTTATTTTTTGAAAGAAAAAACAGATTTTTTTTAGTTAGTTTCTTCAATTCAAAAATTATTTAATTGTTATTAGATAATTTTTTTTTGTTAATAAGATTTTACTTATATATATTTAATTATTTTTTTTAAAACTCAAAATTCTAAGAATCCAACTTGTCTGTTAACATCTAACGTTTTTTTTTTTCATTTAAAAAAAACAAAAAATTCTAATTTGTCTTCTAAAACAGTTACTTTTTTTCCTTTAATAAAAAAATTAAATTAACTCTATTTAATTAATTTATAATTTAAAAATTAAAAATTAGAGGTTTTTTTGTGGTGCTGACATGTGACACTTTTTCCTCTCCTATTATATATAGATAGAAGATTATTAATATAAGTGTTTTCCAGAAAACGTGGGTAGTTTTTTATATGAGGAGTATTTTTTATTTTTTGAAAGAAAAAACAGATTTTTTTAGTTAGTTTCTTCAATTAAAAAATTATTCAATTGTTATTAGATAATTTTTTTGTTAATAAGATTTTAGTTATATATATTTAATTTTTTTTTTAAAACTCAAAATTCTAAGAATCCAACTTGTCTGTTAACATCTAACGTTTTTTTTTCATTTAAAAAAAAAACAAAAATTCTAATTTGTCTTCTAAAACAGTTATCTTTTTTCCTTTAATAAAAAAATTAAATTAACTCTATTTAATTAATTTATAATTTAAAAAATTAAAAATAATTAAAAATTAGAGATTTTTTGTGGTGCTGACATGTGACACTTTTTCCTCTCCTATTATATATAGATAGATTATTATTATTATTAACTTCATTAATTTTATTTTACTTTTATGGAACGGCATATTCTCAAATCAAACAACTATGCTAAGCCAAAGAGAATTACTTGATTGAGATTTCATAGGTATAGTAGAATAGATACTACCAATAATAGGTAAATAAAAGTGTTTCTAATTAAAGGAATCGAGCTTTTAAGATCGATTTAATCGCACATTTCATTATGATATCCAAATAAGTTGGCATTTCGAGTTCACATCTCACTATTATTTATTAAATTAAAAGTGCACCTTCGACAAATTTAGTTGAATCAAAATTGTTCAAACACACGTTTAGGAGACTATCTTAAACCATACCAAACATAATAATTATATTTTTTTTTGTCATTTTCTTCTAAAATAAATAAATAAAAATGTCACATCTTTAGTGGTCGTTTATGTTTTGGAAGTAAACTCAAAATATTCTTCTAAAGACTAGTTTTGATTCTTCAAATTTATTTAAAGTAAATATTTATAGTTTAAGCTAAATATTAAAATAAATTATAATTATTATTTTTTGGTTTCTTATCAGACATATGATTCTATATTGGAGGGTGACTAAATGAAGTAAAGAGCATTGTAGGGTCCATTTGTGGTGGCGGTACCCGTTGTATTGTATTGTATTGTTAGTTTAAATATAATGTTTATTTTGATTGTTACTTGAATTAAATTATATCGTATCGTTTAAATCCATCGTTAGATAACAATGAAAAGACCCATTTTATGGAACGACTGATTTGGTGTGATCACGTCCTTACCTTAATATTTTTTTCTCATTTTATCTTTATTTATTAATTAATAACTGTATTTCATCTTTTACCCTATCTTTTCGTAGTATCTATACTCCGTATCCTACTTTCTCATAGGTTTATCATTCAAATCATAAATATGTGACATTATGTAACGATGGAGAACGATACAACCTATCCAAACACTATATTCATTAAAACAATACAGTACAATACATTACAACACAATACAATACAATACAATATGATACATTATGAAATAACACATAACAACCATCCAAACAAAGTGTTAACATTTCACTGATTATGATTCAATTATTGCACGCAACCAAAACACCAACATAAAAATATATAATATCCAAATCAATGGATACTCAACCACCCAAAACAATATACATGAGTCTGCCCCTGAATTTAACATGTGTTTGAAATAGAGAGCACACCACTACTAGAGAATTGCTAATTTCCATAAAAAAGTTTCATTATTTTCAATGGATTTTATCGTTTTTTCTTTAATAGCTTTTGATATTTTTAATCTACTTCTAGAGTCTGATATAATTTTTTAAAGTGAATTTTTTCTTCACAAATTTTGTTAAATATTTGATTGTGAGAAAAAAAAGCATAGTTAAATTTCATTGATCAAAATTGTTTCTAAAAACATGTTTAATTAACAAACTACCAAACATAACAAATCATTTTTTGTTATTTTCTCTTAGAATACCAAGCATACATGTGAGTTATGTATTTATGTATTGTGGACCTAAAATAGTACCAATTAAATTAAAGTGTCACTCTCTTTAATCAGAAACTATATTCTAGTCCACATATTTTAACCCTACATGTTTTCACGTTTTTAACTTTATTTTTTTAAGTTTATATTTTCATATTTTTAGGAAAAAAAGATGCCAAAATGACAAATATAAAATGATGTGGCTCAAACATAACCCAGAATTCAATAAATGTTTGATGGGACATGACAACAAACAAAGCAGGAAAATTATTTAGGGTTCACAAAAAAAAAACAATTAAAAATTACCCCATATGTTTGGAATATGAGTGTTGAGTTGTACTTAATTCGAGTTTTGATGATTGACAATTATTACATAAGTATTAGATTTAGCAGATCTTAATAAAGAGTTAACGATATTTAAGATTGATAAATAATAATAGAAGAACCAGATTCTTAACATTTCTATTATCAAAGAATATAGTAGCAAAAGTTCTATGCATCAGAGAATATGGTAGCAAAAGTTCGACATTATAATATATTGTTTTAGCTTAATAAAAGGTACTCCCTCCGTTCCATTTTATGTGGCAATATTTGACCGGGGACGGAGTTTAAGAAATAAATGAAGACTTTGAAATGTTTACCAAATTACCCTTTAAAAAGTAGACTCACTTTTCTCTCTCCTCATAAATGTATTGGAGTATTATTTTAAGATTAAGTGGGACCAATAAAGGTAAAAGAGGAATTATACATTTAACTACTTACCATATTAGGAAATGTGACATTCTTTTTGGGACTGATCAAAAAGGAAATGGTGCCACATAAAATGGGACGGAAGGAGTAATAAAATAACAATAACAACATTCTCATAATCGTAAACTCATAAGTAGAATCTCGAAAAGATAAGATATATGCATATCTTACCCTTGATGTAAAGGGTGTTTCAGATTGAATTTCGACTATAAATAAGGTACTAACAAAGTGTAATAATTTATCAATTTTAACGAAAATTATAGTGAGAAAAATTCTAAATGATTCAACCATAAGATTTTTCAAATTTATTAACTCGACTAATTGAGATCTACTTTGTGTAAGTAAATTTTATTAAAGGGGAAAAAGCACAATAATGAGAATCGGTTTGATAAAAATAAATTTAAACTCAAGGTATTGATAAAGAGAGAAGAAATCTCATTCATTATGTTATTTCCTTGATGATTTTATTGACGGACTCTTTTCTCCCTAAGATGAATTTTTCTTAATAAATTAGGTTGATTTACCATCGTTCAATTTTTCTTATCGATTTATTATGGATAATCTGGTAACTAATAACTTGACTAGTTGAGAATTTCAAGATATTCTTTGTGTAAGGTTTAATAAAGGGAAAACACTCACTAACGGATTTTAAAAAAATTGAAAATGAATTTGAATTTGGAATCTCTTATTAAAGATGGAGGAATCTCATCCATCCCACTATATTCCTCGATGTTTTTGTTGACTTGGACATTTTTTCAACCTAAAACAACGATTTTTCTCCAATAAATTAGGTTTATGTTCAATTTTAATTTTCTACTCTATTTATTGTAGATAGAGTAGAATTTTTTTTTCTACTCTATTTATCATAGATAGCTTCATATAAATTTATTAACTTAGACTAATTGAGATTTGCTTTGTGTAAGTTTCACTAAAAGAAAAAAACGTGCACTAACAAAATCTCTTTTTTTAGAGAAAATAGATTCGAATTCGAGACAATTAGTTAAGTGTGAAGAAATCTCCTTCAATTCATTATATCTTTCGATAATTATTTCATTGACTTGATCTTTTTCTACTTAAAACAGAGAATTTTCTCCAATAAATTAGGTTTATCATTCAATTTTATTTCCTACCCTATTTATTATAGATAGCTTCATAAATTTATTAACTTAGACTAGTCGAGAATTTTGGCTAAATTTTCATTTTAAGGAAAAATGTTCACCAATGAAATGTTTTTTTAAAATTGAAAATAGACTCAAACTTGAGATATTTGGCTAAGATCCAATGAATCTCATTCATTCAACTACACCCCTCATAATAAAAAACACCCCTCGATAATGTTATTAACTTGTCAATTTTTCTACCTAAAATAACCAATTTTCTCCAATAAATTAGGTTCATGTATTATCATTCTATTTTTCCTACTTGTGGAAGATAAGCTTTATAATCTACTTGTTTAAGATAAGCTTTATAATATATGGTTTATAATAATCTAATTAGGTAAAGTTATTATTCATTATTTTTTTTATGAATGTTCCTTCTTTTTTGTGCGTTGAATGCTGAAATCATCAACTTATTAATTAAAGAAAAAAAATATACTACTTTTCATGAAGCTTAAAAAAGTAATAAACTAACAAATTGTTTATGTATATAATAAGTAAATTATTTTGCTACAAAATGTGTAGAATAGAATCAAAAAATTTTTGCCTCTTCCTCCTAATAACTTGATTCCTTCACCAACAAATTTCATCCCATGCAAATAGGGATATTAATACTTTTGATCCCTAATAATTTTTTAGATTTAAGTGACGTATTTTAAAATTGTGTGAATCTAAATAGATAGTGAATTGAGTTGTTACATAAATTTTCATATTTTAACCTCAGTTTATTGAAATGTATAATTTTAATCCTGTTACTCGTGAATTTTCACAAATTTATTGGATTATATGTTAAATATTCAATTACACACATGTTAAGTAAATTTGTATTTTAACTCCATATTTTAATACTATTTATAGTGCTAAATAAAAGATATTTCTTTTGTAAAGAGATCAAAAACTTACATTTTAAATAATTACTTAGAAATATTTTTTCTTAATCAAATATTGGAAGATCCAAAAACAATAATCTATCAGTACAAGGGGATAAAAATTGTTATTATCCAAAAGAATTTAGAATATATTCCTCAATTGGAAAATTCTTTGATTTACTATTCTTTATTTAGTCATATATTCCTCAATTGGAAAATTCTTTGATTTACTATTCTTTTTTTAGTCAAATCAAGTGTATAACCAAGAGTCCAAGACAACCATTTTTTAATTTTTCTTTCTTTTTGGATAGGGTACCATAATAGAAAATTACTTTTTTATATTTCTTGATTTCCCCACCAAATAGAATGCTTATTATTTATTAAATATATGTGGTAAACGAAAAAGTATCATTATTTATTTCATGATTGTCTTATGTCATTTAACATGTTTAATTATCAGCTCGTTAGCTTAAGTTCTTGTGTCAGTACAGAGTTATCTTTATTTGAGAGCAATTTATTCTGTAATGCAAAATTTTTTAAGGAAAACTCAAATTTTGTTGAGCTCTAATATAGATATTTTAGACCTTGAAACTTCTCATCATGAATAAGAAAAGTAATGTATGCTTTACTATCACTTCTCTAAAAATAAAAATAAAAATATAAGTTTGTATACAAAATTCTTCGCGTTCAACACAAAATCACTCTATCTCAAAGGGTGTAATGTAGACAACCTGCTCTAATAGATAAGGATCGAGTCCTACTTTAAATTTTTCATATTTTTTATTATTCCTCTTTTTTTTTTTCCTGTCAAGATCTACAAGGATTTAAATATGGCATCAAAATCACAAAGTGGAATAGAAATTTGGAAGATTCCCTTACATATCCTATCATATGAACAACAAGACAAGGTCTTTTTTTCTAAAATATAATTTCTTTCGATATTCGTATTAGAATCTCAATTAATTCAAATTTATGTCATATATGATTTATTAAAAGCAAAAACACTTCTTATTAAGATTTTCCCTCTACCAAAAATTTAAACCTAAAATTTCTGATTAAATAAAGATGAACAAATCATATTCATTCCACCATATCTGTTATGATATTACAAATTCCATCCAAACCAAAAAATGAAATAAAAAAGACCAAATTAAGTAGCTCACATATAAAGTTACCTTCTTCTTATTATTATTATTATTATTATTATTATTATTATTATTATTATTATTATTATTATTATTATTATTATTATACATGCAACCTTATTATTATTATTATACATGCAAACGTAACATATAAGATATTGGAAACACGTAAAGGATTATTTTTTTTAAAAAAAATCTAGAAGATCACACCTAAAATTTGGATCTATGATTTAAAATTAAAATAATATTAAACTAGCATTTTTAATTTATCTTTACAGATCATAATTCACATGTTTATATGTGATAATAACAAGACTAATTGTTATCCTATTTGATTTACATTGTTATTTAAATGAACCCCTTATAATATCTACCTTCGTCTTTGTTAGTAGACAATGAACTATAGTTAGAGAAAAAAAAATACTATTAAAAATGAAATTAATAAATATATTCGAGGTAAATTCAAAATTTTAAGGGTTAAAATGCATTTAACAATACAATTAGAATACAGAATGAAGTTTATAGATCATACCATTAATACATTATTATAACAAAATTTGTTAAGATTAATATAACAAATACGTATTTCAAATTAACATCTTAAATTTCATTTTAAATATAAAAATCATACCATTAAGGTAAGTAGTGATGATTCATGAAATCATTTGTGCTCATTACATTGCCATTATCTAGTTTGAGTTGGTAGGATTAATTTAAATTTATAAAGCAAAAAAATAAATAAAAAAATAAACTTACTAAAATATAAAAATTGAAATGGGATTGCTACAACTCATCACAATACCCATCACTCAACCCCAACTCATTCTCATTATTTTTTATTAGACATATATAAATATTTTTAGAATTTCTATTTGAGTACCAAATTTTTTTTAAAAAAAGAGTAAGAAATTACTTATTTTCCTAAAATAATCTTTCCATGAAAAATACTTTCCTCCATTATGAACATACTTAAGGGTTAAAATGATAACTTGATATTTGTTGCTGGTGAGAAATAACATGTATCTTGTAGAATTAGTCGAGGTACAAATAAGCTAGTTGGAACACCATGATCATTAAAAAAATAAAATAAAAAAAAAAAATAAATATATATATATATATATATACACGCTCAATTATATTTTGATTTTTTTAAAATAACAATTAGTATTATAAATTATTTATTTTTAGTAAGGACGACAAGTAAAATGATCCGATCAAAATAACAAACAATGTTTACGTTGATTCCATTTTTAGTAATCCTAATAACGACACTAAAATATTGTCCAGAGTGGAAAAAGTCACAAATGAGTTTAAGTTCAAACCTTGATAGTATAAACTTTGTTTATACTCTAATAAATAATTTAATAACTTGATAAATATTACAATACGTAGTATGTTATAATATATTGTGGTAGATCTAAGATTTGAATATTGTGGAAGTTCGGAATTCTATTATAGATCAGATGATTATTGAGTTTGAAATTTATTATTTAAATTTATTTAGCAAATTGTTATTTTTAACATACATAAAAAGTATATGAGGTAAACTAAGTGAATTGTAATAAACTCGCAACTAATTAAGCACTTCATTTGTCTTTGATACTATGGTTAAACAATATTGATACGTATAAATAATTATTTAAATTTAGTGTATATAATATAAATTCAAAACTGATCGCACTTGATATTAACATATATTTACATTAATTTAATAAATATATAACACATGTCTTAACTTACGCTTTTATTGTTTCACCATAGTTAATTAGTATACATATGACTCGCATAAACATCATATGCAGATAAGTTTTTATTGATTTAGAGGCTTAATTATGAGTTCATGCAAACTTAATTAAAAAAATCTACTAATTACTTGCCAGAATTCATAAACTTTAATTTTAAATTCATCAGTGTAACAAAATTAGTCCATGAAAAAATAATTCTCTCAGGGTGCGTTTGGTATGAAGGAAAATGTTTTCCTAGAAAATGTTTTCCTGGAAAACAAGTTGATTTTTGACTTATTTTCTCATGTTTGGTTGGTGAGTAGAAAAAATTTTCCGGAAAATTTTTTAAGTGTTTGATTTATGAATAATTTTTTTTTTTGAGAAATATCTTTTATTTTTACTAGGGTAGAAAATAATTTTTGAAATTGAAAATATTTTTTAAAAACAAACTTAAAATTTTTTGGGGGTGGGTCGAGAGTAGGGGTGAAAAAATGAAATTTTGAAATTGAAAATATTTTTAAAAACAAACTTAATTTTTTTTTTTGGGGGGGGGTGGGGTGAGGGTGGGGGGCTGGTAGGTGGGCTGGGTAGGAGGTGCGTGGGGGTCAAGAGTAGGGTGAAAAATGAAATTTTGAAGTTGAAAATATTTTTTAAAAACAAACTTAAAAGTGTTTGATTTATGAATAAATTTTTTTTTTGAGAAATATCTTTTATTTTTACTAGGGTAGAAAATATTTTTTGAAATTGAAAATATTTTTTAAAAACAAACTTAAATTTTTTTGGGGGTGGGGTGGGGGGTGGATCGAGAGGAGGGGTGAAAAAATGAAATTTTGAAATTGAAAATATTTTTAAAAACAAACTTAATTTTTTTGGGGGGGTGGAGGGTGGGGGCTAGTAGGTGGGCTGGGTAGGAGAGGTGGGTGGGGGTCAAGAGTAGGGTGAAAAAATGAAATTTTGAAGTTGAAAATATTTTTAAAAACAAACTTAAAAATGTTTTTTGTGGGGGGGCTGGTAGGGATGGGGTGGGTGAAGGGTTTGGGTAGGAGGTGCGTGAGGGGGGGGTCAAGGTAGGGTGAAAAAAATGAAATTTTGAAATTGAAAATATTTTTTAAAAACACACTTAAATTATTTTTTTTGGGGTAGGGGTGGTGTGTAGGGGATGGGTGGGTTGGGGGGGGGGATCGAGTGTAGAGGTGAAAAAATAAAATTTTAAAGTTGAAAATATTTTTTATAAACAAACTCAATTTATTCTTTTGGGGGAGAGGGGGGCAGGCCGGGAGGGGACGTGGGTGATCGAGGATCGGGATGAAAAAATAAAAAATTGAAGTTGAAAATATTTTTTACAAACAATAAAAAAAATTGATAGGGGGCGAGGGTAGTGGGTGGGGGTAAAAATTGAAATTAGAAATATCTTTTAAAAATAATTTTTAATATTTTTTGGGAGGAGGTGGGGGTAGGGGTGAGGGTGGGTAAAAAAATTGAATTTAAAAACAAGCTTTAAATTTATTTATTTTTTTTGAGAGGGGGGGGGGGGGTTGGTTGGGGGCTGGTTTGAGGGTAGGGACAAAATTAATTTATTTTTTCAACAAAAAAATAATTGTAGTTTGAAGTTGGAAGAGAGTTTTGAAAAATGTTTTTCTTAAGTTTTGAAGGGAAGTCATTTTCCTTAAATTTGAGGAAAATGAGTTGATTTGGAAAACATTTTCCAAAATATTTAACCCAACCAAACATGAGAAAATTAAAAAACATTTTCCGGAAAATGTTTTCCTTCGTACCAAACACACCCTTAATGAATAAGTTTGGCCGGGTCATTTATTAGTTCAGCCTAACTAATTTCAGCACATAAAAAATTGGACTTATATATAATCCAAATCGATCCATACGAGATAGATCCTGTCAACAAAAAAAATTAAAGAGACATTTTTTAAATTTGATATATTATACATAATCATAATAAAGAAAAAGAATAGTTTCATTAGGTACTATAAAATATAAAAGAACAAATAGAATTGACGGATCAAATTATGGTACACATATTAGCTCATTCAGTTCAAATAATTTATGAACACCCCAATAATCCCCATATTTATTTCCTCAATCTTATTTTACTCTCTAATGTAGGTCAACCTGCCAATTTCATATGTTATATATAGTCATAATTTTTTAAAAATCATTAGTTACTTTAAAATATAAAAAAATAAATAAAATAATTGAAACTTAGTTAGAATTGACAAGTTATGTTATCTCTATTTTAATCAAAATATATTTTCGATAGAATTACAATTCGCACTTTTATTACCTTAATTTGTTTTGACCCGTCCAAATTTAGGTCAACCTTCCCCCCAGATACTCTACTTAAATCTATTCTATTATTGATATAAGAATTGTTTGGATTGAATTTGATCCATATTTTAACTTATATCAGTCAAAATCATTTTTGGACAAAATAATAACTCATATATTTATTACCTAAATTTATGTTGACCATCCAAATTCAGGTCAGCCTTCTCATTTGGCACTCTATTGAAATTTATTCTAAAATTGACATAAAAGTTAGGCGCATGGTAAGTATTTCACCTTCAATTTTAAAATTATGGATTCAAGATATATAAAATAAAATAAAAATGGTAGTTCCTAGTAAGGTAAAAAAATGAATAAATTACCTTAATCTATTCTGACCCTTCCAAATTCAGGCCAACCTTCCCCCAATAGATACTCTACTTAAATCTATTCTATAATTGATATAAGACTTGTTTGGATTGAATTTGATACATATTATAACTTATATCGGTCAAATCATTTTTGGACAGAATAATAACTCACATATTTATTATCTAAATTTGCGTTGACCGTCCAAATTCAGGTCAACCTTCTCATTTGGCACTCTATTTAAATTTATTCTAAAATTGATATAAAAATTACTCAGATAATAAGTATTTCACCTTCGATTTAAAGCTTATGGATTTGAGATACCAAAAAAATAAAAAAAATGGGAGTTCCTAGTAGTGTTAAAAAATGATTAAATTACCATGTTGAGAATATAGACAATATATCATTTTGGGAATTGATATTTTTTCTATTTTTATATTTGAGGAAGTTGCCTCTCTTTCTTGCTTGTAACTATAAATTGTGTCCCCCTTTCTCTTCTTGTGTCCAAAAATAATTAAACTTTTTTAGACTTGTTCATTTTCTCTCTGAGTAAAATTTTCATAAAAAAATGGCAGTTTCTTCAGGTCCTGTATTTAGAATTAACCAGCAGCCAAGTTCTCCATACTTGACAACTCCAAGATTTTACAACTTCACAAGAAAAACAGTGAGTAAATAAGATACCCCATTTGATTTTCTTGAAAAAAATTGTGTTTTTTTTATGTAAAGTTTTGATCTTTTGTGGATTTCTGGTATAATTTGCTTAGCCCCACAACTTTTGTAGAAGTTTCTGTAAAGTTGTGATCTTTTTTTAGCTTTTATGATGTAATGTGATTATCTGGTATCTGAAATGCACTGATATATTCTTGTTTTTTTCAGTTTCTTATAAATGCTTATGTAAAGTTATAATCTTTTGTTGTTTCTTTTGGCTCTTGAAATTTGCTTTTTTCAGTTTCTTGTAAAAGCTTCAGTGAAGTTATGACTCGTCCGTTTTAATTTGTTTGTATTGGATACAGAGTTTAAGAAAAGTAAAAATAGGCTTTTGAGTCTTGTGGTGTTACATTAAAGATACGTAGAATGTACAAAAATGTAAAGTTATGATCTTTTGTAGTTTTTTTTGGTATAATCATCTAGTATCTTGAGCTCTTGAAATATACTTTTTTCACTTTCTTGTAAAAGCTTCGGTGAAGTTATGACTCTTCCATTTTAATTTGTTTGTCTGATTGATTGGATACGGAGTTTAAGAAAAGTCAAAATAGGCTTTTGAGTCTTGTGGTGTTACATTAAAGATACGTGACTTGTAAAAGTTTCAGTGAAGTTATGACTCTTTCATTTTTAATTTGTTTGTCTGATTGATTAGATACGGAGTTTAAGAAAAGTAAAAATAGGCTTTTGAGTCCTGTGGTGTTACATTAAAGATATGTAGAATGTATAAAAATGTAAAGTTATGACCTTTTGTAGCTTTTTTGGTATAAATCATCTGATATCTGAAATGCACTAGCTCGACTAATCTAGATGTTTTTGTTTCAGTTTCTTGTAAAAGCTTCTGTGAATGGCTCAGATGAAATCAATGGGAAGATGGTAAGAAAGGAAGAAAAAGTTGGTTTGCAGATTGATTTTTCAGGGGAAAAACCACCTACGCCATTTTTGGATACAGTCAATTATCCAAAACATATGAAGAATCTATCAAAAAAGGTAAATTCCTAATCAAACAATTAAAAAAATTAAGCCATTTTTGGATTATTTAATCCATATGCATTTTTTTTTCGAATAAAAAACAGGATCTTGAACAGTTAGCTGCAGAAGTAAGAGCAGAGATTGTGTATTCAGTGGCGAAAACCGGAGGTCATTTGAGTTCAAGTTTAGGTGTTGTGGATTTAACTGTTGCTTTACATCATGTTTTTGATACTCCTGAGGATAAAATTATATGGGATGTTGGTCATCAGGTGAATAAATCTTTGTTCTTCTTTATTTTTCATTGAAGAATAGATAGTTTTATACGGAGTTAATGGTCAAAACACACCTGAAGTATCCTGGTTCTTTTTACCTCTATACCTGAACTATCAGGTATTTGAGTTTCCTACCTGGTCTATCACCATATGTTTATCGAAACACATCCAACTTTCAATTGTTCACTTTTCTTGCCTGAAATATCACCATCATTCAGGTAGGAAAAGAGAGCAACTGATAGTTCAGGTAGAAAACCGCACACCTATAGTTCATGTATGAAACTTGAAAAAACGAAATAGTTTAGATGTGTTTTTGTCCCTTCACTCTTTTATATATATAGTGGAAATTGACAAAAAAAAATTTGCAGGCATATGCACACAAAATCTTGACAGGAAGGAGGTCTAAAATGCATACAATGAGAAAGACTTCAGGGCTAGCACCTTTTCCTAAAAGAGATGAAAGTGCTTATGATGCATTTGGTGCTGGGCATAGTTCAACAAGCATCTCTGCTGGTCTTGGTAATATTTTCAGTCCATGACTTCTTCGCTGCTTTATTTGCTTTACATACTTGATTTTTAATATGCTTGCTCGAGTCGAGGGTCTATTGGAAACAACCTCTCTACCTTCACAAGGTAGGGGTAAGGCTGCGTACACATCACCCTCCCCAGACCTCACTTGTGGGGTTATATTGGAAATGTTGTTGTTGTATAACAGTACAAGTTCAACTGTCAAAGTATTGTCCGCTCTGGCCTGACTTTTGGGGTCTCGCGGTTTTGTCAGTCGTTTTTAGCATTAAAGGTGAAGTTACAGTTCAGTTCTTGATTTGCCTTGTATGGCTCCTAACTTTCCCCTCACGTTCCAATGTGAGATTTACTCTTCACATTGAACCCCTTTTTGAGTTCAGAGGTCCGTTGATGAATCCTAAGTACATAATTTGGAGTTTCTCTAAGTTAAATGATGTGTTGCAGGCATGGCGGTTGCTCGAGATCTTTTAGGAAACAACAACCATGTCATTTCTGTAATCGGAGACGGAGCCATGACTGCAGGACAAGCATATGAGGCCATGAATAATGCAGGATTCCTCGACTCGAATCTGATAGTCATATTGAATGATAATAAACAAGTTTCTTTACCAACCGCAACCTTAGATGGCCCTGCAACTCCAGTAGGAGCCCTCAGTAGTGCCTTAAGCAAAATCCAAGCTAGTCGTAAGTTTAGACAACTCCGCGAAGCTGCAAAGGTATATCTGGTTCATTTTTTTCGCATACTTATAGTTGTATTCAAGGATTGAAATTAAGCAAAGGCGTTAAAAGTACTTATTTTTAATGTGTTTTCTAGAGTATAACAAAGCAAATTGGACCTCAAACACATGAAGTTGCAGCTAAAGTAGATGAATATGCAAGGGGAATGCTTAGTGCTTCTGGTTCCACACTTTTTGAGGAGCTAGGATTATATTACATCGGTCCAGTAGACGGACACAATATCGAAGACTTGATCACTATTCTAAAGAAGGTAAAAGCTATGCCAGCACCAGGACCAGTTTTAATTCACATTGTAACAGAGAAAGGAAAAGGATATCTTCCTGCAGAAGCAGCAGACGATAAAATGCACGGTATGGCAATTGGAAATAAGAAGATTACTACTTGTAATAAAATTTTGAAAAACTGAGATTTTTCGTTTGTGATGTTCAGGGGTGGCACAGTTTGATCCGAAAACAGGAAAGCAATTTAAGGCCAAGTCGCCTACGTTGTCATATACTCAATACTTTGCTGAATCACTGATCAAAGAAGCCGAAAATGATAAAAAGATTGTAGCTATCCATGCTGCAATGGGTGGTGGAACCGGCCTCAATTATTTCCAAAAACAATTTCCAGAACGTTGTTTTGACGTTGGCATTGCTGAGCAACATGCAGTTACTTTTGCAGCTGGCTTAGCTACAGAAGGTCTAAAACCATTTTGTGCTATCTACTCCTCGTTCTTACAACGAGGCTACGATCAGGTAACTAACAACACAATACAATACAATATAGTAATAAATGAATGGTACTCTATAATATAAGTCTTGCATTTTGTTAGCTATCTTGATGAAGATAGCTTGAAGAACAGTTCCTGCAACTCTAGAATGTTCTCAGATGCAGAGAGAAAGAAATGAATTCATTAGCACAAACTTGGAAGCTCTGTACATTTTTATACAATAATAAACATATTGTTGTAACTAATCTCACTAACTCCTTACTTGCTAGTCCTCTAATCTTCTATTATTTACAAAATGACCCTAACTAACTGCATTGTAACTAACTATGTAATGCCTTCTTCAATACTCCCCCTCAAGTTTGTAGGTATAAACAAGTTCAGACGCCAAACTTGGACATCAAATACTCGTGCCGACACTTGCCCGGTCCCCTTTGTGAGAATGTCGGCCTCTTGTTCCTTGGTGTTCAAATACTCGGTTCGAACTAGGCCATTTTGAATTTTCTCTCTTATGAAATGACAGTCCAGTTCGATATGTTTAGTTCTTTCATGTAGCTTTGGATTGGCAAAGCAATTTGAATTGCAGACTTGCTATCACTATAGATGGTAACCGGAGTTAGAACTTGACTCCTAGTTCCTTGAACAGACTTCACTAACTGCACCACTTCGCCTCTCGCACTTGCCATACTCCCGTACTCGGCTTCCACTGAGCCGTGATATTGTTCCTTGTTTCTTGGATTTCCATGATATGAGGGACTCTCCCGCCTTCACCATAAACACGTAGAATCGATCTCCTTGTGTGTAAGCATGCCCCCAATCGAATCACGGTAGACTTTTAGTTTGTTTGTTGTTCTTGCCGGATAACAACACACCCAGCCCCTCGCTTCTCCTTTGATGTATTTGACCACTTTAAGAGCAAAAGATTGAGATGAGACTGCTTAGGTTGATGTAGAAATTGACTTAGCATCTGTGTAGCAAATGTAATGTCGTCGAGTGACATTTAGATATAAGGTTTCCCAACTAATCTCCCGTAAAGCGATGGATCTTCAAGTAGCTTATCTTCCTTGTTTATCCCATTTTGGTCATCATACTCCTTGGTAGTTAACTGTACATATGGATCAAGAGGAGTACGCCGGTTTAGCAACACCAAGACCAACTTCGAGATATGATTTCAAGAGTGTATTTTCCGATGCATCACAATCCCTTTTTGTGATCTAGCAAACTCAATACCAAGGAAATATCGGAGATCTCCTAAGTCTTTCATTTTGAAGGTATCTGTAAAATTCTTTTGGTATGTTGAATGAGACCGAGATCATTGCTGTAATCATCAAATCATCAACATATATCGAATTATAACCATAGAGGTGCCTTCCCTTTTGATAAACAATGAGTAATCCAAATGACTTTGAACAAAGTCAAGTCTCGATAAGTGCATCTCGTAAGTTTCACATTCCATTGTCTAGGTGCTTGTTTCAATCCATACGGGGATTTAGTGAGCCTACACACCGGTTTCTCCCCGCACAAAGAAATCCCGTAGGAAGTAGAAAGCCTTGAGGAAGGGTCATATACACCTCATCAAACAAATCACCATGAAGGAAAGCATTGGAGACATCCATCCGATGGATATGCCAATGTTCAAGAATTGCAAAGAGCCAACACACTCCTAATTGTCACCATTTTGACAACAGGAGAGAAGGTTTCCTTGTAATCCGAGACCCTCCTTTTGAGTAAAACCCTTTGCGACAAGTCTAGCCTTGAACCTTTCAACTCCGGCCGGATGCGTGATACTTGATTTTATATATCCATTTGCAGCCTATAGCCTTCTTGTGAGGAGGCAAATGGACCACCTCCCAAGTGTGATGTGCCTCTAAAGCCGAGATTTCGCCCGCATAGCTTCAACCCATCTAGGATCCTTACAAGCCTCTTCAAAAGTAGTAGGTTCAACCTCGGGAACCAAAAGAAGAGAGAAAGGCCTCGATAGGAGGAGGACAAGTGATCATAACCAATATATTTATCAATGGAATATAGGGCTTTACTAGAACCGAGATGAGCGAGATGTGACATAGTCGTGTAACCATAAAGGAGCTTTGGTAGGTCTCTCGAGATCTTCTCACATCGAAACCACGGTACAACCTCGGTACAGCTATAGGAGGGCGAGATGGAACAACCGGATCAACAACAACAAAGTATGGGAATCATCAAATGATGTAGTAGCCGCAGGAACAAATGCCGAGCAAGTGGAAGGTGCAAAGCAAATGGAAACATAGACTTTTTAAACAACACATCTCTCGCTTAGAAAGAACACTCTATCGGTGATGTTGTAGAGAATATATCCTTTAGTATGTTCACTATAACCCATATGAATGGCAGTCACACTCCTAGGCCGAAACTTGTCATGAATATACATATTCTTAGCAAAACAAAGGCATCCCTTAACACGCATATGATGAAGAGAAGGTTTGATGTGGTGAAAAACTTCATAAGGGGATCTGTCATGTAGCACATGTGTAGGTAACCTGTTGATGATATAAGCAAAGAAGAAGAATACTGGTGTCCCCAAAACTTTTGTGGAATGTGGCCTTGAAATCGACCGCCCGAGCCACTCCAAGGATATGTTTATGCTTCCTTTCGGCAATCCCATTTTGCCGAGGAGTATGAATACATGTTCTCGATGAACAATGCCCAGAGACTTGTACATAATCTTTGACATTCGAGTTGATAAACTCGAGCCATTATCGGTTCGAATGGTTTTAATGTCGGCAGTGAAACCGAGTTTTAACTAAGGTGAAAAAGTTTTTCAAGACAACACAAACATCACTTTTCACTTTTATTAGAAACAACCACAACATTCGAGTACAATCATCAACAATGGTAACAAAGAATCTATTACCATCATATGTAGGAGTATTAAAGGGACCCCAAACATCTATATGAATCAAATGAAAAGGACATGAAGACATAGAAGTACTATGTGGAAAAGGTAATCTATGTTGTTTAGCTAGAGGGCAAACAAGACAGTTATGAATCTCCTTGGAACACCGACTTGTAGGAAGATCCGAGCATGTGACAAAGACACCGGAAGAAGTGTGACCGAGCCTTTGATGCCACAAATGAATTTTAGCTTCGGTTGCATGATCGGCACCATGAGCCGAGGAAGAGTAACATTTGGTGGTTTTGTCTCGAGTGAATGTTGTGAGCGGGAAGAAGATAGAGACCATCATTTTCTCTACCAATCACCTTCACCGCCAGCTGGAGAGGTCGAATGATAGCAAAGTCGGGAAAGAAACACACCGAACAATGTAAGTCTTTAGTAATTTGTGATACCGAGAGAAGATTGAATTTAAAATCGGGAACAACAAGAACATTTTTGATAATGTCTTTGGAAGTCAAATTACATGAGCTGTATGTGTGATGATGGTAGTATCACCATTAGGCAACCTGTACCCCCTATGTTTATCAATGGGAATTTGGAGTTTACGATCAAGCATAGCTAAGTGAGGGGTCATATGATTAGTTGCACCGAGTCTACAATCCAACCGGTGTGTGCGGGAATTAGGCGAGAGAGCGGTTGCATTACCCTGCGAAGAGTGATTGTCTTGAGTTAAGTTGGCGAGAGTGTGTAACCGGTGTGCCTCGGTGCCACCCCCGTATATTAGGACCGACCAAGCATGTTTAATATTTGATTGTATTGTCGATGTAACACGGTCATACCTCGTGATAATCGGTATGATCGGTTTGCCTAGAACCTCCGCCATAATCCCGTGATCCGCCATAATCCTGCGATCTCGATTCATACTAGCTTTGCCATAGTCTAAATCGGCATCACCAATCACATTGTGAGCATTTGGATATGGTCTTCTCTCATTAGGATTTCTTCCTCTCCCATAGGAATTATTAGAACCTTTCTTCTTCCGTTCATAACCGAGGAGGATATCCATGTAGTTTATAACACACACCTTGAGTATGTCCTGTTCTTTTACAATAGTCACAAAAGGCATTTGGATCATAGCTAGAGCTAGTGTAAGACTTAGGCTTAGACGCGGGACCGAACTGTTACCGGTTGTAAACATTGCACTTAGCTCGACGAACTAGAACTACTAGATGTTTGAGAGATGATACGGCGACTCTCTCTCTCAATCAACGGTGAGTAGGTTTTGTTTATGGAAGGCAAAGGTACCATCATTAGAATCTGTCCCCTAGCTTGTTCATAAGAGTCATTAAGTCCCATAAGAAATTGAAGCAACTTTTGATTGTTCATAAACACTACAAACTCTCTCGAATTGGCACAATCACGGCGCGGAAGCAGGGGCTATACTATCATACTCTACCCATAGTTCACGTAATTTAGAGAAATAAGCCGAGATCGAGCTAGTACCTTGACAAACGGTTGCAATCTCTTTGTGCAACGAAAAATGCGAGATCCGTCAATTTTGTCATATCGTTCGCCGGATCCTTCCATACGCCAATTTGCATTCGTAGAGTAGACAATGCCTCCAAGTAATTCCTTCGAAACGCAATTCATGATCCATGACAAGACGATTGCATTGCGGCGTTCCCATAGATTCTCTAGATTTGGACCATATAAGTCCTTTTGCGGGATCCATCAATGAATCCAAGTTTATTACGACCAATTATAGCAATTCTCATTGCTCGACTCCATACGGAGAAATTATCGGCTCCTCAGTCGAACCGAATTGGGAGCGAGAACTCCGAATTGTCAATATTGTGCGAAAGAGTGGATGATTGTGGCTCAACTTCTGGGCGGCTCGTTGTCGATGGTTGCCATGGCTTCACCCGATCCTACTCGGTGAATTGATTAAGCAATCGTGTTTAGAGCATAGGCTACGATACCATGTTAGCTATCTTGATGAAGATAGCTTGAAGAACAAGTTTCTGCAACTCTAGAATGTTCTCGAGATGCGAGAGAGAAAGAAATGAATTCATTAGCACAAACTTGGAAGCTCTGTACATTTTTATACAATAATAAACATATTGTTGTAACTAATCTAACTAACTCCTTACTTGCTAGTCCTCTAATCTTCTATTATTTACAAAATGACCCTAACTAACTGCATTGTAACTAACTATGTAATGCCTTCTTCAATAGCATTTACGGATTGTTGTACTGACATTGCATATTTGTAAAAAAAGGTGGTGCACGATGTGGATCTTCAGAAGTTACCTGTCCGGTTTGCAATGGACCGAGCTGGTTTGGTTGGTGCAGATGGTCCAACACATTGTGGAGCATTCGATGTGACATACATGGCTTGTCTGCCAAATATGGTAGTCATGGCTCCATCGGATGAAGCAGAGCTAATGCACATGGTTGCAACAGCAGCAGCTATTGATGATAGGCCTAGTTGTTTCAGATTTCCTAGAGGAAATGGAATTGGTGCAGTTCTTCCTCTAAACAATAAGGGCATACCAATTGAGGTACAAAATCATTACCAATTCACCTCCAGTTTCAGCACTTAAAAGTACAGTGTTTGAACACTTGATGTTTTTATCAGCTAATCAATCAAAACGGGCTCTAAATTACATCGCCTTTTTTTTGTCTATGTTGTAATATTCAACAGGTCGGTAAAGGAAGAATACTGAGAGAAGGTGAAAGAGTTGCCATTTTGGGATATGGTTCGATAGTACAACAATGTTTGGGAGCTGCAGACATCCTAAACTCCCATAACGTAAGAGTAACAGTAGCTGATGCTAGGTTCTGCAAACCATTGGATGCTGATCTTATTAGAAGATTAGCCAAAGAACATGAAATCTTGATCACTGTTGAAGAAGGATCAATTGGAGGATTTGGCTCACATGTGTCTCATTTCTTAAGCCTAAACAGCATTTTGGATGGACCCCTTAAGGTAAAAATCACTAACGAATCTGTGTTTGATACGACAAAAGTCATTTTTCAAGAAAATATTTGTTTAGCTATGTTGTGCGGACTCTCTAGCTGAGGGTCTTTCAGAAACATCATCTCTACCTCCACGAGGTAGGGGTAACATTGGGTATGTTATTGTTGTTGTTGTGTGGACTCTTCAAAAATGGTGTTGCCCTCGTGGCAGATCCTCCAAAAATGCACTACTTTTGGAGGATCCAACAACCACCTAACAACATTTTTAAAGATTCCGAACAACATAGTTTTCTAGTCATGTTTGGTTATCTGAAAATATTTTGTTAGAAAGAAAATGACTTTCCTTTCTTATACGCACATGTCATTTTTCTTACAACAATCTTAACTCTAAGCTTCTTTTCTACATTCTTCGACTAACACTACATGTCACGTAGGATGTTGGAGTTAAGGAGTTACCAAATATAAAACGTGACATTCTGTTTTTTACAGAGACTAAAAAAGAAAGTAATTAAGACACATAGAATGAAATCGTAAAAAACATGTTCTAGGTCTATAAATTCATGAATCTTTTCTTTCAAATGGATTTATTTATTCCTTTTTCTTTCACTATTTTTAATTTTAAATCATTATTGCAGTTGAGGTCAATGTTACTTCCAGATAGATACATTGATCATGGTTCACCAGTTGATCAAATTGAAGAAGCTGGTTTATCATCAAGGCATATTTCTGCTACAGTTCTAACATTATTGGGAAGGCCACAAGAAGCTATGGTAGTAAATCAAATCTCCAAAATGCTATAGGTTCTACGGACCGATGCCTTCTGCTTCATCCGAGTGGGAAAGAATCATAGATACGCCGGTCATTAGAAGAAAGAACCTTCATACACTATTGGGAAGTGAAATTCTATAGTGTTTGTGGTAGTAGTGTACATTAGTGGCGTTTTATGTAGTGATGATCATATTGTAGAAAGTGTTGGTGAAATAAGATATTATTAGTATTATGTAGTAGTTTAACGTAGTAATCATATTATAGAAACAGAAATTGTTAAATCTACTATATATATAAATAATATAAGTTCTTATGATCTTTCCTTTAAGTTTTTTTTTTTTTTTTTTGAAACCCAAGGACAACCTGCAGCCAATACAACCAATACAACCTCTGTCACAGCCTCTTACCCTTCGGGTGAGCACTTTGTGTGCACTAGGTAAACCCCCCACTGTATAATAGCCTGCAAACCACACAGGGCATTCACTAGGCAAGGAGTGAGCACTTTGTGTGCACTAGGTAAACCTCCCACTATGTAATAGCCTGCAAACCACACAGGGCATGCACTAAGCAAGTCCTATGTGACAGGCTCGACTCAGAAGATATTGAGGAGGGATCGATCCCGGATCATCCATGTGGATAACCACCCTTCAAACCAACTGAGCCATCCCGAAAGACCCTTTAAATTTCTTTTGTTCGTACAGAAATATTCATGTGTGTGTTTATTTGAAAAATCATGTGTAGTGATATATATATATATATGATAAAAATCACTAGAATTTCAACAAGTATAAGTTCTAAACCCATAATTTCATAAATGCAACGAGTTCAATGCTAAGAGTTTTACACGTTGAACTCATCAACTTTTAAGTTCCAAATCCGACTCTATAAAGGACGGTACACCACGTCTAGTACCGCATTAGCTCAACTAAGTTTGTATCAAGTGCTTTGTTGTTTAGCACTACTAAGCTTCACCGAAAACTGTTGTATAACACAAAGGCTTTAAAGTCTAACGCCTAATTTCGAAAGCAAGCTGCTAGACAACAAATATATGGAGCATGCATACTTACAGGTCACCAAATGCACCATCACTATTTTCTAATGACGAAGAAATACTCTTATTGACATATAAGGTAGCATCTATATTCTTGGTCAGTCTATGTCCCGGAGCGCTTATTACAAGAAGATGAAGGCTTGAAGAAGGCTTTGTGCCATCTGGATCTGTTCAGGTGTACCGGAAATGATCACCTTTCCATCACATTCTCCAGGACCTGGATCTTGTAGGACGACTGTGGCTCCAGAGATCTGATATAGAAAACAGATACAATCAACATAAACTTAATGTGTGATAATAATGCAAGTTTAATGACATGATTTTGACCCTAAAAAAGAAAACCTTGGGCTCGGAATCACATCGATTCATCCTAGTTTTCTTCCCTATCTTTTGTTACCTTCCCCTTTGCATTCTGTTGCTCTCATCTGTTTCCCTCTCTTCCTTTTTTTTTTTTTTCTTTTTCTGTTGTTTTATTCCTTTTCTTTTTAGGGGCTGTTGACCTTACCTCTTTCAGTCGAGTCAAATTGGAACCATCCTCGCCATAAACAGAACCAAATTTTTGTTTTGGAACATTTATCACGACGGGTTTGCTTGCTGTCTCATTCTCATCAATCCTGATCAGCCAATGAAAAGCAAGAAACATCACAAAGCAGGTATATATAGCGTCCGAGGAATAAGATATAACACATGTTTCCTAGGTTTTTTGCTTGTGGAAAACAAAATTGCCAGGTATCAAAGCTGTCCTTATAAGACAACATTGAAAAAAAAAGAAAAAAAAAAGAGAGAAGGGTCAAAAACACCACCCAATACGGGTGCATGTCAGAGTCGCCAAAAGTAGTGTATTTTTGGAGAATCCGACACGGGTACGGCATCACAAGTGAAGAGTACGCGCAACTAAGCCTAAAGTAGCCCGGTTTTTTGAGTTTCATATATGAACTTTCAAGTTGGTGAGTTTCCTTACTTGGAACTATCACCAAATGTTTATTGGATCACACCTCAACTATCAGTTGTTCCCTTTACTACCTGAATGATGCTGACAGTTGAGGTGTGTTTTAATAAATGATCAATAGTTCAAGTAGGAAAGGTAGGAAAAGTAAATATTTGATAATTCAAGTACGGAACTCGCAAAAACGTGTACTTCAGGTGTGTTTTGACCATTACTTCTAAAAGAAAAATTAAAAAATAATAGTTATGTGTGCCAGTCAGAACTCAAACCTTCCACTCTCACGTCCACCATGAGAACTCTTCCAGCCACCCATGCTTTGTTTGACCGGCTTGCCCATCTTGCTATTCAATCTATCCTTGAACTGCAAAAATAAATACCTTTCAAATATTAAATCCCCAAGAGGTATTCCAGACAAAGAAGCCCCGTAAGCAAATATGATACAGCTTTCAAACCTTGTCCTGTAACAATGTATGAGGACCACCAAGATTTGGTCCAAAGCCAAGGTGATCCGTTTGGTAAAGAGAAGAAAAGCTGGACAAGTGATTCGGCTGAGAAGGCATACTAGTACCAAATTCATGTTTACTGCTCTCGGAGCGCGAAGAACAAGAATAGTTTGTAGGTACTGCTCCTTCAGAAACCAAGCTGGAAAAGACCATTTCCCTCAGCCTACCAGTAAGTTGAATAAGGGCATTCCTCACGTTATCATGCTCGCCAATGATCTGCAGAATAACACCTTTATCATCCAGTTGCAAATAAAGCAAAAATGAGCGCAAAAAATATTTTAAAGTCAAAAGTTGCATTAAAGGGCATAATAGAAGAAATAATCCATATACCGGGTAGCAATTATTTGTGATCAAGGTTTAGTTCACTAGTCTTTTATTCTTGCTATAGATTTGTTTATCAGTAGAAAATGTAAAAAAAATAAATAGTGCAAGAGCCTAAATATTCAAATATAGGACTACTACTACTGCTAGTCTAAATGGAGCAACATGGACCATGAGAATTCACACACACACGAACACACAGTGAACTCCAACTAGCTTGGGATTTAGGCATGGTGGTTGCGTTTAGTTAGTGCATGTGGCAAATCAACTATAGACATCCAATTTGCAATGGAGAGACTACCTTATGAGAAGAATATTAACAGTACAAGTAGGGGTCATTTGGTAGTTGGTTAGGCAATTTATATAGTTGGCATGTGAAAGCAGTGTAATCAAATGACCTAATTAGTTAAACCAGTATCCTGTAAGCTTCCCAGTTCAAGTTTGAAGACACTGGTCATGGGTAGTTGGAATTACTGATCTGTGATATTATCTCAAATAGCAACAAGAACTCCCATGCAAGAACAGGAGACATCAAACTAGATCCATGCAGAAACGAATTATTTCAACGTGGATTAATGCAATTTACCTTAAGTTTCTGAACTTCAATGCATGAACTTTGGAAGCACTTAAAAGAAAGAACATTGAAGATTTAATTTAACTCTAGGTTTAAACTTTATCTAGCAAGATAAGTGTTAAATATCATGGTTACAATGACAAGTTATGATGTGTGCTAGATTATCTGGATGTTGCAATAATTGAAGCAAGATGACTTTTTTTTCTATTTATGAAGTTGAAGAGAAGTTATCTATACAACAATAACTATGCTCAGTCCCAAATAAGTTGCGGTCGGCTATATTATTTCGGCATTTAAGCTCATATCATATCATCATCCTAATAAATAAATAAAATAAAAGTGAAAAATACCTTTAAAATATAGATAAATAATACTTGCAATAAAAGTTCTATACGTGTCTAAAACTTATCCTCAACCAGTAGCTATCACGTATATGGCTCTTTTTCTTCCATAGTCAAACATTTTACACTGTTCTTTTCCAATTTTGTTATTGGTTAAAATAGAGGCGAACCAAGATTTAGTTATTTATGGCTACAAAATACATTTAAGGAAGTACAGAACTGTCACTAGTTTGACTCATAGAGATCGAAGTAGTAGTTTACGCATACCTGCACTATTTTGTCATTCTCTGCAGCACAGTTTGGAGCGTTCTCTGCATCCAATAGCTGTACTTCAACCCCCATCGCTGAACCTATATCCGATGCAACTATTCCCTTTTCATCAAGGAGGCATTTAACTTCATGTGGCCCAACTAAGATTCTTGCACTTATTGAGCCAGCCTTAATGTGTCCGTGTTCACGGCTAACTTCTACAGATCTTTCAAACACTCGATCTGTGGCAACTTGTGCAGGCGAGTACAATGGCTTCCGGATCTAAAGAAGATCTCAAAACAGTTAGAGAAAACAGCATTTGTAAATACCTGTCAAAGTGTCATAAATGAAGCACAATGGAAAATTGCATGACTAGAAGTTAAATAATGAGGAAGCAATGATAGTCACTGAACTTCAAGCGAAGATATGATGGCCACACGCTCTTTTGACCGTACTGTTGGAGTGGAAAACTTTATAGAAGCTCCAGTATCTTTCTCTAGAGCTTTGACAATATGGGCACCCTTACCAATCACACCACCAGCAGAGATATAAGAGCAAAGCAATCTAAAGACTACTTTTCTTTGAGTAGAGTCAGCATCCAGATTCAGAACTCTATCAACATTGGATGACAATGAATGGGCTACTGAAGAATGATTAACGGAATTTCTCAGCAAAGGTTGTATTGAGGATTTGGTATCCAGAGGATAGTCCGCAGGTTGTTCATGGGATGCACCTTTTGAAGTAACTTGGTCTTTGTATCTCTCAGCTGGTAAGCGAACTTGAAGACGCCGAGAAACATGAACCAATGCTCTCTTTACCACAGCAATTACACCCATTATCTGCATTGTTTTGAAAATTCAATTAGAGATTGAGTAAATCAAATGCATACGTTTCCCCTTCAAAGAAAATCACTTCATTTGCCACATCCAAATGTATCTCAATTTTCCATAACAAAAGACAAACTTGGAAAAAAACATCAGAGTAAGGAGTTCTTTTCTGATTTGTCAATGTACTCTCCACTTCATGAGACGTAAACCAAATATACAAAAGGAAATAATGCTAGTAAAAGGATGCAAAAGTTGTGACATGCTACAATGCTTCTCAAACACTGTCTTTCTGTTGAGAAAAAAGAAGAAGCCCATTTCCAGATCTAGTAAGTCCTTCATTTCACCTCAACAAATAACAACTACCTTTCCCAACTCTCACATCAATTCACACACTAAGTTTTCCCTCCTTTATTTTTCAATGATTACTTTTTGGTGTGGCTGTCAAACATGTGGCAGCTATATCAGGAACTTTGATTTAACTCAAAGATTACCAAAATTACCAGATTCCATCTGCATCCAACTGTAAGGCAGGAGGTCAATACAGGTGTCGCACGTGGCAGCCACATGAGAGAAACCCTTCCTTCCGTCAAAACTACATTTTATTAACATTCTCACCAGACTCTAAAGAAAAGATTAGTCCTACGATCTGATATTTCATTTCTTTTCTAGTTAACATCTAAAAGTTGGTGATGGCAAACACAAAGAACTAACTACGGAAAGCAATTTAAAATGTCAATACTCAATACAACGACGCCTAAATCTCAAACTAGGTGGAATTTCTATATAAATATTCCATATTCATTCTACATTCTCAATCTTTATGAGGTAGGGGTAAGGTCAGCGTACACTCTACCCTTCCCACAACCCCTTAGTATGTTGTTGTTGCTGTTGTTATCTTCTATATTCGTTCCACTCCATTTCATTTCAGTACTCAATAATTTGTGACAAGTTAGGGGTTATCTAAGAGAGTTCTCTCAATAGCAAACACATTAAACTAACTATTGAAAGCAATTTGAAATGTCAATACAACGGCGACAACTCAATCTCATACTAGTTGGAATTTCTGTATAAATATTCTATATTCATTCCACATTTTCAATCTTTATGAGGTAGAGGTAAGGTCTACATACACTCTACCCTCCCAAGTGGACATTTCATTTTAGTACTCAATAATTTGTGACAAGTTAGGGGTTCTCTCAATAGCAAACACATTAAACTATCTATTGATAGCAATTTGAAATGTCAATACAACGGCGCCTCAATCTCAAACTAGTTGGAATTTCTATATAAATCCTCTATCTTTATAAGGTAGGATAAGATCTGTGTACACTCTACCTTCCCCACCTTCCCCAGATCTCACTAATGGGATTACACTTGTATGTTGTTGTTGTCGTTATCTTCTATAATCATTCTACTCCATTTCATTTTAGTACTCAATAATTTGTGACAAGTTAGGGTTCTCTCAATCTCATTGCCATACGATCACTAAACGAACGAAAAAGACTAATACCAAACACCAAAATAATATAAGCATACAATGTATACACAACACATTAATTCTAGGAACATGCCCTCACCTGAATCAATTCTTCTCCCGGGATGGCACAAGCTGGAAGCTGCTCTTTCGTCAAAACCTTAATCTTAGCTCCTGTACTTTTCCTTATACCATCCACAATTACACCACCTTTTCCCATTAAAGCTCCAATTTGACCAGAAATCGCAAGCAATCTGCACCCAACTGCTCTACCATTCCCTTCCAGCTGCAAAACCCTTTCGTAAACCCGAATCAAACCTTCCTGTGCTCTAGAAACTTCCACTACCTCAACTTCCTCATTACTCCCATCATAGCTTATCCTGATTTTCCTATCTATAATCGAATCACCAATGATGTTCACAACCCGCTCATGGCAATTCGGTAACGGTTCCTCAAACCGGATTCTGCACCCGGTTTGAGCTTCCAGCTGCCTAATTAAACCTCCGGAGTTTCCGATGACTCCGCCAGCTGTGCTGACGTGGCAGAGTAAGCGGAAATGAACTTGACCCGTTTGAAGTACCGCTGTTGGATCTCCGCCGCTACCGCTACCGCTGCCGAACCTTTTGATCGGCGGACGGTAGTGGTTTTGGTTGTTCATTTTTGTTTTTCAGACGAAAAACAGAAAGAGAATTGAGATTTTTTTTCTAGTTTATATAAAATTGTTGTATATAGATAGTTTCTATAACATAAAAAGAAAATCCTATGCTTTTCGCCGGCGGCGGAAGGAGGAGCACGGCGTATGAGGAACTCCCGGCGGTGGCTGCTGACAAAAAGTGTAGTGGTGATAATAAAATGTCCGTTAAGAATCTATTTATATATTATATGACTTTGCAAGGACTTGAGTGTGACTCTGTGTGTGTGTTTTTGTTTGTCTTTTTTTTTTTTTTTTCGAGTCTGATCATCTGTCAGGTAAACACTCCAATTTTAAATATATAAATATTTTAATTTATTTTTAAAAAATTGTGTTAAGTTAATATTAGGTGTTGACGAGATATAATGACAAAAGTTAAAGTGTTTAATTGTTAATTGAGAAATAAATTAAGATGTCTAAATATGAATCGTCAAAATTGAAATATTTTATTTATCAGTTGAGATTAAATTTGAATGTCGATTTCTGTATTATGTTTTTTTTTTCCTCTTGTAATAAGGATGTGTTTTGGATGTGAGATTATTGAATGTTTTTTTTTTCCATTTTTTGCAATTGGGTAGTAGTAGTTATTATACTAACTATGGCGGAGCTAGATAGGCATGAAAGTGTTTATCAAAATCTTATTTGTTGGAAAATTATGTTTTATATATCAAAATCTAATAAATAATGTATGTTTTGATGAAATTTTTATCTCCGATATTACTATAATTTGCTTCTTCTTTTTTTGTCTATGATCAATTTTACTATTATATATTTTTTAAAATTGAATTTTAAAATATTCCTCCTTTTTTAGATGTGAGATTATTGAAGTTTCATTTTGGGAAATGCTTTCGAAATTCTCTTCTTAATTTGACCATAATTTTTAATCAGATTTCAAAAATCAGCCTTCAAAAAAAAATCAAATTTCAAAAATTGATTCAGACCAATTTTAGTGAGAAATTTCACTTTTACTCATAAAATTCAATTTTTTTCCAAAAAATAAATAAATGTTTGGCCTCTGTATTACTTTCTTTTCCTTCACTTTCCATTGTGTCAAAATGTGTATATCCAAACAAGGCATTAGGCTTCTAATTATTTGGTTTGATAGAAGATTCCCTTAACACTTTTTTTGGTGGAGCCATGCCTTATTTGCTTCATGGCTAAGGCCTATGCACATTTTTAATGAAAAGGAAAAAAATTAGTGTACATATATTAATTAAAAGCCTATATAACCTTTTAGAGAAAGTATTTAGGAACCCATTTTCTCATATAAAATCAAAAATCAAATTTTAGAAGTTTACTTTATCTAAACAACACAATAACAAAAAGGGGGAAATTGATAATCTAATACTTAGCTAGCAAATCAAGGGTTGTAAACAGTGGCAAAATCAAAATTTCATAAATAAATAAATTTATAGTAGGAAAAAATAAATATATGAAGAAGTTAACATCTTGTTTGGATGGTTTTTACCAGTGGTATTGTATTGTATTTAGGGACGGAGTTATCTCATGATTGTGCGTTCGATCAAATCCTCTAGCTTTGGTTTAAATTCTATTTTTATATTAAAAAAATTATGAAGTATGTATAAATTATAAATTTCAAACTGTCTTTTAAAAACTAAAAGTCCAAATCCATAAATCCTAAATCTTGATTATAAGCCTATGATCGTATTGTGTTAATAGTTTGAAATGTCATGTTTGCTTTGATTGTTACTTCAAATTTTATTAGATAACGAACATTTTGCATATTTTACATATCTTTAACTTACAACTACAAAATTCAAAAGAATAATTGACTTTCTTAAACTTTGTCTCAAATAAAAAATAAACAAACAAATTGAGATGACTCGAGTATTAGATACAAATGACTAAACAAAAAAAGGTGTTTAACATGAATTTGCCCGTCCATTTCAATAATGGGCCGGATCATATAAGAGCCCAACCAACTATCTGGATATGGGCCGAATAAAACAGTTAATACCAAAGATTCATGGAAAATTCATATTCGTGTCAAAAAGTTATGGGGTTAAAATGCTATTTAACAGAGGAGATTATGTACCCAAATAGATTCGAACCCAAGAACTCTGATTAAGTATAGTACTTATCACTCCACCACAATTCTTGTTGGTATCTAAAACTATTTTATTGTTATTTACCATAAAGTTAAGGGAGTTCCCTAAAATTAACCAATTGAGCAACCTTCAAATCTTAGAATTCCCTAAAGTTAAACAGAGTTTATGTATGAAAAATTCCGAGCTTTGACATTGAAATTCTTATATTATTACTTTATCTGATTAAAATTGAGCATCGTTTTAGAAAGAAAAAATAATTATCCCAAATTAATTATCGATTCAAGACAATAATTAATAATATTTCTAACTATATAGTTTTACTTAATGAACTACTTTTTAATAATGCTCAATTCTAAAAAGAAATTCTTAATAAATATGAACAACGTAATAAATAATTCCTTTTATTTATTATTTTTTCTTAATGAGCGCGAAATAAACTAAAACAATACTTATTTTTAAGAGGAAGAAAGTATTACTATATCATATTATTATACATAACATAAGTAATCCATAAAAGCAGCCTTTGCACTTTACAATATAATTTCTTTGTCATAATACATAAAAGAAAAGGACAAAATAAAAATAAACAATTTGGGGTTTGAATTGTGTGTTTCTTTGATTTGTCATAGAAATTTCATCAAATTTAAATTTATACCGGAAAACATTTAAATGGGAGTGAACCCTCTCTAAAATAAAAATAAATGATGATTGCTTATTATTCCGTCATAAGTTTTGGTGGTATACTCAATATGCAATCTGATCTAATGATCAATAGACTATATGTAAAATTTAAATACAATGATTTCAATTCAATAAAGACAACAAATAATTTAGACAATTTTTTTCCATACATATAAATTTTAGTAAACAAAGTTATACACTACATATATTGATCGGAGAAAATTGATATCTGATAAAATAATCGAACACAAATTAACCACATCAATATTATTCAAATAAAAAGCAAACCTAAGTTTTTCTTCCTTTTTTATGTTATGGTCCTCTTATAATTTTGAAGATAACGTAATAAATTCTCCACATAATTATCTTGCCTTTTTTTGTCACAGAAAAGACTTTTCATCTCTTTAACTTTCTCCCGATATATTTCACCTTCTCTTTTAATGAGTACTAAATTCAGTGACTCAGCTATTGACTCACGAGTGAATGATCCGTTGCAGTCATCTCTTGGTATTGAATATGCTATTTTTTTCTCCTCCAAAAGCCTAGCATTTATCCCTTGATCAGCCGAAAATGTTAAGAGAACCAATGACTTCTCAAATTGTATTGCCTCGACTACTGAACTCCATCCTGAATGAGTCAAAAATCCACCAACTGAGTCATGACTCAGTATCTTGAGTTGTGGCGCCCAACTCGTGCACACTATTCCTCTTCCCTTTGTTCGTTCTTCGAAACCTTCTGGTAATTGAATCAATTCATCATCGGATTCCCCTCTTTTAGTTCTTAAAACCCAAAAGAATGGCAATCCAGAAAGCTCTAACCCGAGTGATAACTCAGTAAGTTCATTTTGACTCGGTTTTGCCTCGCTACCAAATGCAACGTAAATAACTTTTTCCTTTTCTTGCTTATCAAGCCATAGTTTTATCTCTCTCCATGCATCGATCTTCGTGCTGTCATCTTCATATGGAGTTGTCGGAAGTTGACCCACCGGAAAAACTGGTTTCAGGTGAATATCTCCGACAACTTTCAACCATTCTGGTTCAAATTCTGAACAACTCCTCACAAGCAAAAAATCACAATTTTCAACTGATTTACAGTATCGAGTAATATCAGCAATGTTGTCTTCCTCTCCCTTCATGGTAGCTTCGAAGATTCTCAAAACTTCGAAAAGCTTGAAAGCAACTGTGGTTTCAAACGGAACCCATTTTGGGGGAACGGTATATTCCTCCGGGGTTGTCCGAATTTCATAACCATTGTTCAATCCCGGTACAGGTCCGGTGAAACCCAGAAACGCAGCGATGAATATGCTGAAATGACCTGACGGAATGTTGAATTTTGAAGCAATTGAAGGAACCCAGTAAGAAGTAAAATCGAAGAGTATAAAATCAAGATCTGAATCTTCGAGAAACTTAGCCATGGATTCTTCGAGTCCATCTTGAGCAAGTTTGAGGTATTTGACTTGCTCATAAGGTACATCGATGGTGGCTTCTGCATTTTCCGGCAACTTTTCCACATGGGGCATAGGAAGTTTGACAAAATTTAAAAAGGGGGTAAGATTTGGTGGAAGTTTTGGGAGACGATCAATGTTTCTAGGAGTCGAAATAAAGGAAATTCTATGACCTTTTTGAGCTATGAGCTTTGAGAGCTCTAAATATGGAATCATATGGCCAAAAGCTAACCATGGAAATACTGCAATATGCAATTTTTTGCTATTTTCCGCCATTTTTGTGTGCTGTGTAGAGCTCTATGACCTTATATTTGTAGTCATTTTAGTTTACGGTATTTTTATCTTGATGTTTGGCTGATTGATTTTTCCACACAGAAGATATTTTCACGTGTTGTCAATCCACATGCATTTTGAGTGACATTTATTGCGGAGATAATAGATACCCGATAAAATAATCAAGGTGTATATAAATAAGTCCGGAGCTAAAAGGATAAAAAAAATTTCGAAAGGGCAACAAAATTTATTTTAGAATCAAAAGAACAACTTTTTAACGGTTAAACTAGCGTTATTGAAATTAGGTTGACAGACGCAAGGCGCGGAATTCCATGTCCCTTGCAAGGCGCAACTGCCATGCACCTTACAAGGCTCAGATGGTCTACACCTTGCAAGGCACATGAACTCTGCGACCTGCTGCCAAATTAAAAAAAATAAAAAAATTTCTTTAACTGTCCAAGTCTCCAAAACTACCAAAAATACTCTCAACTAATCCCAATAGTTACACCTCTTACTATTCATTGTTCATGTCAATCAAAGACAATTTTATCATTTTAAAGAACTCCACCATTGATTAAAAAAAAAGTCCAAAAAAATTATTATAGATACATTTATAAAGATTTTGATTTTGATTCTATAAAAAAAAATCAAAACATAAAAAGATAATTAAGTAGATACATTTTTTTCTTTACCTATTGAGAGAGTTGGGTGGTAGATATATAACTATAATGTTTGAAAATGTGTACAAGTTCATTTAATTTTTTTCTTACAAATAAAAAATTCAATAATAAAATTACTAGCATCATATTCATGTAAATCTAGTATTTTTGGTAGATATATAACTATAATGTTTGAAAATGTGTACAAGTTCATGTAAATCTTGTAAGGCGCAACTGCCATGCGCCTTACAAGGCTCAGACGGTCTACGCCTTGCAAGGCACATGTACTTTGCGACCTGCTGTCAAATTAAAAAAAATAAAAAATTTCCTTTAACTGTTCAAGTCTCCAAAACTATCAAAAATACTCTCAACTAATCCCAATATTTACACCTCTTTCTATTCATTGTCCATGTCAACCAAGGACAATTTTCTCATTTTAAAGAACTCCACCATTGATAAAAAAAAAAAAGTCCAAAAAAATTATTATAGATACATTTATAAAGATTTTGATTCTGATTCTATAAAAAAATATCAAAACATAAAAAGATAATTAAGTAGATACATTTTTTTCTTTACCTATTGAGAGAGTTGGGTGGTAGATATATAACTATAATGTTTGAAAATGTGTACAAGTTCATTTAATTTTTGTTGTTATAAATAAAAAATTCAATAATAAAATTACTAGCATCATATTCATGTAAATCTAGTATTTTTGGTAGATATATAACTATAATGTTTGAAAATGTGTACAAGTTCATTTAATTTTTTTTTTTATAAAAAAAAATATCAATAATAAAATTACTAGCAACATATTCATGTAAATCTAGTATTTTTGAAGGGTAGTATATGTTTATGGGTAAAACTTCACAACAAATAGTATGTTTAAAATCCAAAATTATAAAAATATAAATTTGGAACTAGGAGCTTAAAGATTGAACCAATAAAGTTTAAATCTTGAAATCGTAAGTTCGACTATAATAATTTATCGTAGAGAAAAAGGTTTTGGACTTTTTTTTTTAATCAATGGTGGAGTTCTTTAAAATGACAAAATTGTCCTTGGTTGACATGGACAATGAATGAGAAGAGGTGTAAATATTGGGATTAGTTGAGAGTATTTTTGGTAGTTTTGGAGACTTGGACAATTAAAGAGATTTTTTTTAATTTGACAGCGGGTCGCAGAGTACCTGCGCCTTGCAAGGCGCAGACTGTCAGAGCCTTGTAAGGCGCATGGCGGTTGCGCCTTGAAAGGCGCATGGAATTCCGCGCCTTGCGGATGTCAACGTAATTTCAATGACGTTTGTTCAATCGTTAAAAAGTTGTCCTTTTAAAAGTTTTGACAATTTTTTTATCTTTTTGACTTCGGACTCGTATATAAAATGATCTGAAATCACAATTAAGGAAAGGAAAATGCAAAAACCCTAGTTTTTCTTCCCATTTCATGCTTTAATCATCTTACAAATTTTGAAGAAAACATAACAAACTCTCCACATAATTATCTTGTCTATTCTTGTCACAAAAAAAATCTTTCACCTCATTAATCTCTTCTCGATAAATTTCACCCATTTTTTCAACGGGTACCAAACACGGTGACTCAATCACCGCATCAAGAGTGAATGATCCATCCCAATCATTTCTCAGTATCGAATACGTCATATTCTTCTCCTCCAAGAACCTATTATTTATCCCTTGATCAGCCAAAAGTGTCAACAAAACCAATGGTTTCTCGAATTGTATTGCTTCAACTACTGAACTTTATCCTGAATGAGTTAAAATCCACCCACTGAGTTTTGATAAAATAAAACTTTTCGTCATTATCTAATGATTAATTTAAACAATATACTATACCAATAAGTAACAATCAAAACAAATACTCCCTCTGATTAAAAAAGAATGACTTGTTTTTCTTTTTGGTCCGTTTCAAAACAAAGGTACCTTTTTTGGCAATATGTTAAATTCAACTTTCCACATAACATGTTTAAAACCACAAGATCAAAGAGCATTTTGATACATTTGACATAACTTTAATTTGAGACCACAAGATTCAAAAGTTTTTTTTATTTTCTTAAACTCCATGTCAAGTCAAAACATATCATTCTTTTTAAAACGGAGAGAATATGATATTTAAATTAATAATACAATACAACTGATAACAATCATCCACCAACATGGATTGTGGTCCACTAGTGGGAGTGCTAGCTTCACCCTTAACTAGAGATCTCGGGTTCGATCCCTGGGTACGGAGAAAATTTTGCTGCGAGCGCCACCCCCAAATACCCCCAAATGAGCCCTGCAGTGCGCGATCCGAATTTAGTCCAGGCTCCAATGTGGGTTTTGAACACAGGGTGGAAAACCAAAAAAAATTAACAATCATCCAAAACAAGGTGTTAGGAAGGCCTTAGTCGGGACTCCAATATGGGCTTCGGACACCGAGTGGAAAATCAAAAAAAAAAATAACAATCATCCAAATAAGGTGTTAGGAAGGCCAAAGGGTTAAAATAGTATTTTGCGTCCCTTGGTAGGGGCAGAGAAAGAGAAAGAGAACAAGATGGTGGGAGGTGATGGCGACAACTAGTTTTCTTAAAAAGTGCTAACCTTAACTCAAATAAAAATCAAAGCAATCTTTACACATTTACAATATATTTTGTTAATATATATAATACATAAAAGAAAAAGAAACATCATTATTCATGGAGATAATTTATTGAGGTGTACATAAATTAATCTGAAATCACAATTTTCGAAAAGTGCATGCAAATCCAAATGTTTCTTCCTATTTTATGCTTTAATCTTTTTATAATTTTGAAGAAACCTTAACAAATTCTCCACATAATTATCTTGTCTTTTCTTGTCACAACAAAGATTCTTCACCTCTTTAATCCTTTGCCGATAAATCTCACCCTCTTTTTCAACGAGTACCAAATCAGTGACTCAACCACCGCGTCACGAGTGAACGATCCGTCCCAATCATTTCTCGGTATCAAATACGCTACCTTCTTTTCCTCCAAGAGCCTAGAATTTATCCCTTGATCAGCCAAAAATGTCAACAAAACAATGGTTTCTCGAATTGTATTGCTTCAACTACTAAACTCCATCCTGCATGAGTCAAAAATCCACCCACCAAGTCATGACTCAGTATTTTAAGTTGTGGCACCCAACTCGTGTACACTATTCCTCTTCCCTTCGTTCGTTCTTCGAAACCTTCTGGTAATTGAATCAATTCATCATCAGATTCTCCTCTTTTAGTTCTTAAAACCCAAAAAAAAGGTAACTCAGAAAGCTCTAAGCCTAGTGATAACTCAGTGAGTTCGTTTTGACTTAGTTTTGCCTCGCTCCCAAAAGCCACATAAATCACTTTCCCTTTTTCTTGCTTATCAAGCCATAGTTTTATTTCTCTCCACGCGTCAATATTTGTGTCGTCATCTTCATATGATGTCGTCGGAAGCTGGCCCACCGGGATCACCGGTTTTGGGTGAATATCCTCTACTACTTTCAGCCATTCTGGTTCAAATTCTAAGCAACTCTTCACAAGCAAAAAATCACAATTTTCAAAAGTCTTATACATATGAGAAACATCATAAATGTTCTCTTCCTCACCGTCCTTGCAACCTTCATAGATTCTCAAAAGTTCAAACTCCTTGACAGCAACCGCAGTTTCAAACGGAACCCATTTTGGGGAAACTGTCAATTCCTCCATCGTCATCCGAATTTCATAGTTGTTGTTCAATCCTGGCACAGGTCCGGTGAAACCTAGATATGCAGCGATGAATATGCTGAAATAACCCGTTGGAATGTTGAATTTTGAAGCTATTGAAGGAACCCAATAAGAAATCAAAGAGTATGAAATCAGGAGCTGAATCTTCGAGAAACTTAGCCATGGGTTCTTTGAGTTCATCTTGAGCAAGTTTGAGGTACTTGACTTGCTCATAAGGTAAATCAATAGTGGCTTCTGCATTTTTTGGTAATTTTTCAACGTGGGGTAGGGGAATTTTGACGAAATTTATGAAGGGGACGAGACTTGGCGGAAGTTTTGGGAGACGATCAATGTTTCTTGGAGTAGAAATAAAGGAAATTTTGTGACCCTTTTGAGCTATGAGCTTTGATAGCTCCAAATAAGGAATCATATGGCCAAAAGCTAGCCATGGAAATACTGCAATATGCAATTTTTTGCTGTTTTCTGCCATTTTTATGTGTTTTGTAGAGCTCTGTTTCATGGACTAATTATATTTGTTGATGTTATGTAGAGCTACTGTTATATTGATGGTTGGCTGGTTGTTTGCCACCTTTAAAATGCTCTGAAAATCTTATCTATTTGCTTGCATTTATGGGTGTCCTTTTTTGGGTCTGTTTGGACAGTTGTTATGTATTGTTTTATAATGTTCATAGTTTACTGTATAATTTTTCATCTTTTTATAATATCGCACATTAATAATTTAAATGATAAGTCTATAAAAATGTAAATTATATGGTAAAGTTGCGGTAATAAGGTAAAATAACAAATAAAATAAGATTATTATGTAAATAATAAAAACAATATTAAGATAATGACGCTATCACATCATATCCATCATCATACAAAATGAAACTTTTTATCGTTATCAAATAATGAATTCAAACGATAGATACAATAAAATTTAAGTAGAATCAAAATAAATATGATATTTAAACTAACAATATAATACTATAGGTAATAACCATCCAAACAAGGTGTTGGAGAGGCAAAGGGTAAAAGTAATATTTTGTGTCGCATATTCAAGTTGTTTGACATGTTCCTTTTCAATGGTGATGAGGTACAGTGGGGGTGGGGTGGGGGTGGGGGGGAGAGAGAAAAACAAAATGGTGGTGGAGGGGACGGATGCGGAGCCAAAATTAGGGAGGTTATAAATTTTATGACATCTTTTTAAGGTGGGGTTCAAACCCACAACTCTAGTGTGGATAATATTTCCACAGCCCCTTTCTTGTCAGTTAGCCATTAATTAGTTTAGTTAGGGATTCGTTTTATATATATAGGATCCACTAAAATGCTACTAAGTTCATCTGAACCCTCACTTAGCTCGGCTCTTGATGACGATGCCAACTCACAATGGGTTACGGAGAGTGAAAATGAAAAAGGGTGATTAGTGATAAAGATAGTGAAGAGACGGATTTTGTGTTATTAATTATTTGCCGTTGAAATATAAGAAAAAATCTTAATCTAATTTAATGACGATTAGAACAAATTATGGCATATTTCGATCGATCATAACACATGAACATATGACATTTCTAATTCAAATTTGAAAAAAACCGTTATCTCTATGTTTTTATAAGCAGGTTATTTAGTACTTGGATTAGAAAGTGATAGGACCAGATTTTATTAAAATTTCGTATAAATTTTAGGAATCACATAGTTTTAATATGAAATTACAATCTATCCCTATTTAGTTTGTAATTACATTAATCCCTGAAAAAGTAAAACAAACCGAATACATAATAGGTAGCTCGGATACATTATAAAATAAACCGAATACATAATATGTAGCTCGGATACATTAAAAACTAGCTCGGATACATTATAAAATAATTTAGAATTAGGAGAGAAATAAGGGATTTTAGAGATTTTAGAAATAGAAGGGAATATTAGAAATAAGGGAAACATAAGACGTATATTTCAGTAATTTTTCCTAAAATTTCTAAAAGGACCAAAGGCCCAAAACAAAATCCGAGTTTGGTCCAAAAGTGACCCGGCCCATATAACTAACAAAGCAAAGTTACGGCCTACGTAGATAAACAAGAAGAGAAAACATAAAAAAAATTGTTTTTATTCAATATTATTTTAAAATCTTCTTTAAATATCACCACGCACCAATGATTATATATTGATAGCATAAAAATATTTATAGTATTGTTAGCATATATGAGTTAAACTCATTAAATTTTAATTGTTTACTTGAAATGAGTTAAATTTGTTACCTCTTATAGTCGAAGACGAATTCTCAACCTCTTTTTTAATGGTACCAAACTCAGTGACTCAGCCATTGCATCATAAGTGATCATATCCCAATCATTTCTTGGTATTAATTACGTTATCTTCTTCTCTTCCAAGAACCTAACATTTATCCCTTGATCAACCAAAAATGTTAACACAACTAATGGTTTCTTTAATTGGACTGCTTCAACTAGTGAAACCCATCCCAAATGAGTAAAACATGCACCCACTGAGTCATGACTTATTATCTTATCTTGTGGTGCCCAACTCGTGCATACAATTCCTCTTCCTTTTGTTCGTTCTTTGAAACCTTCTTATAAGTGAATCAATTCATCATCAGATTCTCCTCTTTTAGTCCTTAAAACTCAGAAATATGGTAACTCAGAAAACTCTAACCCGAATGGTAATCCAGTTAATTCAGTTTAGACTCGGTTTTGCCTTGTTCTCCCAAATGCCACATAAATCACTTTTCTTTTTCTTGCTTATCAAGCCATAGTTTTATCTCTCTCCACACGTCGATTTTTGTGTTGTCATCTTCATATGATGTCATTGGAAGTTGGCCCACTGGGATCACTGATTTTTGGTGGATATCCTCTACTACTTTCAGCCATCCTGGTTCAAATTCTGAACAACTCAATCCTCATAGTAAAAAATCACAATTTTCAAAAGTCTTATACGTATGAGAAATATAAAAAATGTTATTTGCCTCATCGTCCTTGTAATTTTCGTAGATTCTCCAAACTTCAAATACCTTGAAAGCAACCACAGTTTCAAATGGAATCCATTTTGGGGAAACGATGAATTCTTCTAGCATCTTCCAAATTTCATAGTCGTTGTTCAATCACGGCACAAGTCTGGTGAAACCCAGATACACAATGGTGAATATGCTAAAATAACTCATTGGAATGTTGAATTTTGATACAATTGAAAGAACTCAGTATGAAGTAACATTTGTTATCTCCTGTATTCAGATTAGCAAACCAGAAATAATAAAAGATGAAAAGAAAAACACAAAGAACTATCCGAGTCCACAGAACCCACTGTGTGTCCTTAAGAAATTTAATCCCCTCAAGTACCCGAGGTTGCAGATTAATTACTCCCAAGATAAAACGGATTAACCATTAAAGAAGTAGCGGTACCTCAAACTTCGATAATTTCAACGAACTCAAAATGACAAAGAACGAATCACACACACTGACACGATCGATCGATTTTGTTTTTTTTAAGAAATGTATGCAAAAGAAGGGAAGAATTCGATTTCGAAAAATGAGAGAAAACCTCTCTATTTATAGCTAACAAAGGGTAAAGGTCACAACCTTTTGGAAAGAAAACAACCTTTCAGAAAGGTCATAACACTTTGGAAAAGGCATAACCTTTCAAACGGTCACAATCCTTTAGAAAGGACACAACCTTTCATAAAGTTTACAACCCTTCGGCATAGTCACAACTCTTCGGGAGAGTCACAACCCTTCATTTCCTGTTCACACCTTTAAAACCCAACAATCCCCCACATGAATAGGGAATGGCTATTGTTAAAACATATGCATGAAAAACTGTGTGATTCGTAATTAAAGATTGATTGCCTCTGGATAAGTGGGTTTCCCTTTGAACTTTCCGTAGTGAACATATATCGGATATACTCGGTCAATCGGTAGATTTGATATCTTTGAACCGTCGAGCTTTGATGTATACCTAGACAACATAAGTCACACAATCAACCCTTGAACTGTTTTTGGTTCTCATTGTTTTGTTCGTTTTGACCATGAACACGTCTCGGTTTATAAGTGCGTAGAGAACGCGGCCTTACAGCATTCTCTTTGAAGCGGCTTACACTTCACACTTACATAGGTGATTTCTAAATGTGTTATCCCGTAGATACACCATTTGATATACCATGTATCAAACTTAGAAATTATTAAAAAGTCCTAATGTCTTTATCCTTGTTACTGAACATTGTCTTATCATGAGAATGAACCATAAAAAATATTTTGACAATGTTGAACCGTCATCAATGACTTTGTTTGATCTCCTTGAACCTAGATCTTGGGATCTCCAGTCTTCTAGGTAGAGTTACCGCCACAATGACTTGTTCTCGGCCATAATACCATTCCCTTTGATAATCTATCAACTCCCTCTCTAGTTAGGCCTTTTATAAGTGGATCCGACACATTATCCTTTGACTTTATATAGTCAATTATGATAATTCCACTAGAGAGTAGTTCTCTAACGATATTATGTCTACGTCATATATGACGAGACTTTCCGTTATACATCATGCTCCATGCCCTACCTATTGCAAATTAACTTTCTTTGTGTATTCATTTTGGAGCTAAAGGTTTGGGCCAAAAATCTTTCAAGAAATTTTGAGTCATTCAACTTCTTTACCGACCTTATCTAGAGTGATAAACTCAAATTTCATAGTAGAGCGAGCGATACATCTCGTTTGGAAGATTTCCAAGAGACTGCTCCTCCACCAAGAGTAAATACATATCCACTCGTGGATTTTACTTCATTTGACTGGTGATTCAATTTGCATCACTATATTCTTCCAATATTTTGTTGAATATTAGTTATAATGCAAAGCAATAGTTTTTTGTTTTTAAGTATGTTTTAAATACTCCAAAACTCTTTTCACTGTCATCCAATGAGTTTGATTGAGATTACTCGTGAACCGACTTAGTTTATTAATAGTATATGTTATAGCTGATCGCGTACACTTCATGATATTTATCATAATTCTCAATACTCTAGCATAATCCAATTGTGAGTCACTTTTGCCTTCATTCTTTTAAAGTACAAATCTCACATTTATTGGAGTCTTGACAATATTGAAATCCAAATGCTTGAACTTGTCAAGTACATTTTCAATCACATCAATAACTTCAATGTCTTTCATATCGAAGTTACTTTCTAGCATATGCTTAGTAGCATTTATGTTAGAAATGTCTGTTTTGACGATCACAATGTCATCAACATAAAAACAAATAATGACCTTGTGATTTGGAGTGTCTTTAATGTAAAAACATTTATCACATTCATTAATCTTGAATTCATTTGCCAACATAGTTTGGTCAAACTTCGCATGTCATTATTTGGGCGCTTGTTTTAAGTCCACAGAGTGACTTAACAATTTTACAGACTTTCTTTTATTTACCAGAACCACAAAGCCCTTGGGTTGTTCCATGTAAATTTCTTCCTCCAATTTTTCATTCAAAATAAAAATGTTTTCACATCCAATTTGACGAATTTGAAGGCAATATTTCGCAACTAGCGCAATTAACATCTGAATTGATGTAATCCTAGTTAGTGCTATTATTTGTCAAACAAGGCTTTCTTATTGTCTAAAGCCTATGAAAACAAGTCTGTCTTTGTATTTGTCAATAGTTTCATCAACTTTCTTTTCCTTTTATAGATCCACTTTGAATTCAAAAGTTTATTTCCTCGAGGAAGATCAACCAACTCACAAGTATGGTTGCTCAAGATTGAATCTATCTTACTATTGACAAACTTTTCTCAAAGAGAATGAGTCCACAAAGGACATAACTTTTAGAATATATGAGACTCATTTTCTAGTAGAAATGTTACAAAATCAAACTCGTAGGAAGTAATTTGTCCATTGACATTTACTACGCCACCGAATCTCTTTATTAAGTACATTCTCCTTTGGTTCTTTCCAAGGTCGTTTAGACCCTTCATTTGACTATCCTACGGTTCGGACTTATGAACCATAAATCGACATGCTTTACTATTTGTAGCATATCCAATGAACATACAATCCAAAGTCTTAGGTCCTATTTTGACCCGTTTAGGAATAGTTCCCTCATTTCCATTTCTCATATGAAATGGCTTCGTATTGGAAATTGTTTGATCACTATCTTTCAAGAGTTATTGCTTGTATAAACTTTAAGGGACGACAAACAATTCTCTATCGGGATACAACAAAAGATCGAACAAACACAACTTTCTCGCAAAAGAAGATTCATATTCTCTACTTCTACTACTTCTAATCATGACAATCTTTTTATCTAAGCGATTTTCAACTTCGGTTTTATATTGTCAATATGTTTCTATTGCTTCATCCTTACCATTCAGTAAATAAACATGACAGTATCTAGTGCAATTGTCAATAAGGGCAATATAACCCAAATGTTTGTTTTACAACACAAACATAACATATCACTTTTCACCAATGTTCATGTCTATAAAAAAAATAAATTAATAGACATATCTTTTCATGAAAAATCACAATATTTTAAAGTGAAACTTTTTCATCAAAGAATACAATTCTTTTCAATGAGTAATATAATTTTGTGATTTCATACTAGTCATATCATATACTAGTAAAGAGAGACTCAACGACCACAATATCAAATATACTCCAAGAATTTTGTGGGTCTAACATAATACAAGATTGTGATTAAATTTCATATCTTGTACTTTGAAATTTAAATTAGATAATAAGTCATCACAAGTAAAGAACCCCCCACATTTTAAATATGTTCTCAAAAATATTTTTCAACTATTTCAAATTATTTTCCACATATTTTTTCCCATGCTTACACATTGGCAACACGAAGCCTTCTTTTGGAGATTTAATCCATATAAACCTCCATTGCAAGCACAAAAACCACTAATTTTATGTCACTAGTGTTTTTTTTTTCTTTTCTTTTTGTCACAACTAGACAAACCACTTAGTATTTAGAATACTAACAATAAAAATTCAATCTTTATACAACTTGTTTCTAGTTTAACGATGAAGTTTTTATATTTTTCTAATCGTTAACCGAATGTACCTTGAATTCTGATGAAGTTTTAATATTCTTCGAATCAGTTTCACATTCAGACAAAGTAGTAAATCAAAAAGGTTTTAATCTCCAGAAACTTCAAATACAACACTGTTTCGAGCTAATGATGAAGATTTTTTTTTTCCAATCATTTAGCCTTAATATTCCTGACGAAGATTTTGTACTCTTCAAGTCAAAATATTCATTCAAACAGAGTATTTAACAAATTGGTGAAGTTTCTATCTTCAAACCAATGCACAATCTGATTTGTTTGTGAAATTCTTATATTCTTCAAATCAAAGGAGAAAAAAAAAATCTCCAAAAGTCAAACACAATTAAATTTCACATGGAGTAGAAAACTACAAAAGTTTTATTTTTCCTCCTCTAAACAGAATACATATTAATAATAATAAAGATATATTCTGAGATCATCACATAATGATCATCTATCCTAATATTTATGAAATAAATTTCATAACTTATAAAGAATAGAAAAAGAAAATAATAATCAAGAAAAATAAAGATAGAACCTGATTGAATCATATTCCATCTGTCAGCAATAATTCCATGCAAGTCACTTTTCTTGCTAATTTTTTTTCTTTCTCAGTTTCCATCATATTCCTATTTTCCTCAAGAAGACATTTAATTTCAACAAGAAACTAAACTCATGTTCAAATATTGTTAGGAGACAACATTTATTCATTTACTTCTTCTCATAGTTATATAAAACCAAGAATATAGGAAAAAAATTAAAGTGCTCATCTTAGCATTTATGCACAAAATAACTTTTCTCATTGAAAAGAAAACTGAAGGGGTGCAAAGCTTGAATGCACTTGGGAAGAAAATAAAAATAATCTTACCTATCCAAGGAAAACTTACTACAAAAAATATACTCGAACATACTAAAATAGTACTAATTCATCCCAAATCTCTTTTATCATATGATAAAATAATTCTCTTTTTCATCTTGTTCTTTCCCTAATAAAAAGAACACAGAAAATAGAAGTAGTTTCCTTACCACATAAAATACCATCATTAAGATTTTTAAGCTTGTTATCTCCTGTATTCAGATTAGCAAACCAGAAATAATAAAAGATGAAAAGAAAAACACAAAGAACTATCCGAGTCCACAGAACCCACTTTGTGTGTCCTTAAGAAATTTAATCCCCTCAAGTACCCGAGGTTGCATTAATTCCTCCCAAGATAAAACGGATTAACCATTAAAGAAGTAGCGGTACCTCAAACTTCGATAATTTCAACGAACTCAAAATGACAGCAACGAATCACACACACTGACACGATCGATCGATTTTGTTTTTTTTAAGAAATGTATGCAAAAGAATGGAAGAATTCGATTTCGAAAAATGAGAGAAAACCTCTCTATTTATAGCCAACAAAGGGTAAATGTCACAACCTTTTGGAAAGAAGACAACCTTTCAGAAAGGTCATAACACTTTGGAAAAAGCATAACCTTTCAAACGGTCACAATCCTTTAGAAAGGACACAACCTTTCATAAAGTTCACAATCCTTCGGCATGGTGACAACTCTTCAGGAGAGTCACAACCCTTCATTTCATGTTCACACCTTTAAAACCCAACAACATTTAAGAGTACAAAATCAAGAGTTGAATCTTCGATAAACTTAGCCATTGGTTTTTTGAGTCCATCTTGAGCAAGTTTGAGGTACTTGACTTGCTCGTAAGGCAAATCATTGGTGGTTTATGCATTTTTTGATAACTTTTCGATTTGGGCCAGAGAAATTTTGACAAAACTTAAGTAGGAGGCGAGATTTGGGGGAAGTTTTGGGAGACGGTTATGTTTCTAGAAATAGAAATTAAGGAAATTGTGTGACCCTTTTGAGTTATATGCTTTGATATCTCCAAATACGGAATCATATGGCCAAAAAGCTAGCCATGGAAATACTACAATATCCACAATGGCCGATGGAAGTGGATTCATAGCATTTTAAAATCATTTTCTTGGTGGGAAGATATTACGCACCCACGAGTGTGGCACGTAAATCTAGCATGAGTATCATAATTTTAACACAATTACATTTATCAACTTATACTTGACTCTAGCACATAAATCTAGCATGAGTACCATTTTTGCCTGATTATGTTTTTTTAGAAATGCGACATATATTTTTAGCCAAAAAGTGTAACCCACCACAAAATCATTTATTTATAAGAGAGGGCCAAGGAGCGCACCACATGGTCAAACTTGATTTATTTAAAACTTCATAAATTAATTGAAGTGTACATGAATTGATCTGAAATCACAATTAAGGTGTATAAAAAACCCGCGTTTCTTCCCATTTCATGCTTTAGTCTTTTCATAATTTTGAAGAAAATTTAACAAATTCTCCACATAGTTATTTTGCCTTTCCTTGTCACAGAAAAGATCTTTCATCTCTTTAATCTTTTCTCGATAAATAAAACCCTCTTTTTTAACAAGTACCAATTTCAGTGACTCGGCCACTGAGTCACGAGTGAACGACCCGTCTTGATCATTTCTCGGTATTGAATATGCCATCTTCTTCTCCTCCAAAAGCCTAGCATTTATCCCTTGATCAGCTAAAAATGTTAAGAGAACCAATGACTTCTCAAATTGTATTGCCTCGACTACCGAACTCCATCCTGAATGAGTCAAAAATCCACCCACTGAGGCATGACTCAGTATCTTGAGTTGTGGAGCCCAACTCGTGCACACTAATCCTCTTCCTTTTGTTCGTTCTTCGAAACCTTCTGGTAATTGAATCAATTCATCATCGGATTCCCCTCTTTTAGTTCTTAAAACCCAAAAGAATGGCAACCCTGAAAGCTCTAACCCAAGTGATAACTCAGTGAGTTCATTTTGACTTGGTTTCGCTTCGCTACCAAATGCCACGTAAATCACTTTTCCCTTTTCTTGCTCATCAAGCCACAATTTTATCTCTCTCCATGCATGGATCTTCGTGTTGTCGTCTTCATACTTTGTCGTCAGAAGTTGGCCCATCGGAAAAACAGGCTTCCGGTGGATATCTCCGACAACTTTCAACCATTCCGGTTCAAATTCCAAACAGCTCCTCACAAGCAAAAAATCAGAGAGTTCAGCAGCTTTATAGATACGAAAAATATCAGAAACGTTCTCTTCCTCTCCCTTCATGGAAGCTTAGAATATTCTCAAAACTTCGAAAAGCTTGAAAGCAACGGTGGTTTCAAACGGCACCCATTTTGGGGGAACGGTGTATTCCTCTGGCGTCTTCTGAATTTCATAAGCATTGCTCAAACCCGGCTCAGGTCCGATGAAACCCAGAACCGCAGCGATGAATATGCTAAAGTAACCTGTCGGAATGTTGAATTTTGAAGCAATTGAAGGAATCCAATAAGAAGCAAAATCAAATAGTATAAAATCAATATCTGAATCTTCGAGAAACTTGGCCATTGATTCTTCGAGTGCATCATGAGCAAGTTTGAGATACTTGACTTGCTCATAAGGTAAATCAATGGTGGCTTCTGCATTTTCCGGTAACTTTTCCACGTGGGGCATCGGAAGTTTGACGAAATTTAAAAAGGGAGTAAGATTTGGTGGAAGTTTTGGGAGACGATCAATGTTTCTAGGAGTCGAAATAAAGGAAATTCTATGACCCTTTTGAGCTATGAGCTTTGAGAGCTCTAAATACGGAATCATATGGCCAAAAGCTAGCCATGGAAATACTGCAATATGCAATTTTTTGCTGTTTTCCGCCATTTTTGTATGCTATGTAGAGCTCTGTTTCATGAACTTTATAAATTCATGAATCTCAAGATTAGTCCAATTATTAAGATTAGAAAGAATTATTTTTCAACTCCCAATTGTATTTTTTATTCTTATATTGTCTTATCGAATCGAATAATATCAAATTATTTTAAGATATAGTTGGTTGATTTTTCCAAGAAAAAGATTTTAAAATGTTATCAATCTACTTGCATTTTGAGTGTCTATTTATTAAGGCAAAAGGATCAAAGTTGCCCAAGTAAGTGAAATAGATCATTTTTATCCTTCATTATATTTTGACACAAGAATGGGCTGTTATTCAAGATATTATAAATACTCTCAAGAGTTAATAGACTAATTAATTTGTGATGTGTTGTCTATAGGACTAATTCTTTCACCAAAGCGTCCCCAACTTTTAAAGATATTTGTGGTCTCTTGAAATAATGACGAGACATCTTTGATCCCAAAATATAATCGAGGATATAAATGATCTATTCTGTATAATTGAGAGGAAATTTTGACCTTTTTCCGACATATTTATAACAAAACAGAAATTTTCTTTTTTGGTGTGTTGTAACTTGTAAATTGGTCATGAAAGCTTCTATTTTGCTTTATTTGGAAAAAAAATAATCCATAATGGTCAATAACGCACGCAAGATTTTAATCAACCGTCAATATAAAAATATATACACTTCAATTATTCTACAAGAACAAATATTTAAATATAGATATTCCAATTGGCTAATTAATTGGACTTTTGATAAATATATAATGTTTCACTAGTTGCTAATTGAAATACCTACAATAGCATCACACACACACACAAAAAAAAGACAGAAAATAGCAAAAAAATTGCATATTGCAGTATTTCCATGGCTAGCTTTTGGTCATATGATTCCGTTCTTAGAGTTATCAGAGCTCATAGCTCGTAAGGGTCACAAAATTTCTTTCATTTCAACTCCGAAAGCAACCCCGGTTTCAAACGGAACCCATTTTGGGGAAACAATGAATTCCTCTAGCATCTTCCGAATTTCATAGTCCAACACAAGTCCGGTGAAACCCAAATACACAACGGTGAATATGCTAAAATAACTCATTGAAATGTTGAATTTTGATGCAATTGAAGGAACTCAATAAGAAGTATAATTGAAGAGTACAAAATCAGCAGTTGAATCTTCGAGAAACTTAACCTTAGGTTTTTTGAGTCCATCTTAGTAGGTTTGAGGTACTTGACTTGCTGGTAAGGCAAATCATTGCTGGTTTATGCATTTTCTGATAACTTTTCGACGTGGGCCAGAGGAATTTTGAAATAACTTAAGAAGGAGGCGAGATTTGGGGGAGTTTTGGGAGACGGTCATGTTTCTAGAAATAGAAATGAAGGAAATTGTGTGACACTTTTTGAGCTATGAGCTTTGAAAGCTCCAAATACGGAATCATATGGCCAAAAGCTAGCCATGGAAATACTACAATATCCACAATTGCCAATGGAAGTGAATTCATAGCATTTTAAAATTATTTTCTTGGTGGGAAGATATTGCGCACCCACGAGTGTGGCACGTAAATCTAGCATGAGTACCATATTTAACACAATCACATTTATCAACTTATACTTGACTCTAGCACATAAATCTAGCATGAGTACCATTTTTGCCTTGCTATGTTTTTTTATGAAATGCGACATATATTTTTAGCCAAAAAGTGTTACCCCACACAAAATCATTTATTTATAAGAGAGGGCCAAGGAGCGCACCACATGCATGGTCAAACTTGATTTATTTAGAACTTCATAAATTAATTGAAGTGTACATGAATTGATCTGAAATCACAATTAAGGGGGAAAAAAAACCCTAGTGTTTCTTCCCATTTCATGCTTTAATCTTTTCATAATTTTGAAGAAAATTTAACAAATTCTCCACATAGTTATTTTGCCTTTCCTTGTCACAGAAAAGATCTTTCATCTCTTTAATCTTTTCTCGATAAATAAAACCCTCTTTTTTAACGAGTACCAATTTCAGTGACTCAGCCACTGAGTCACGAGTGAACGACCCGTCTTGATCATTTCTCGGTATTGAATACGCCATCTTCTTCTCCTCCAAAAGCCTAGCATTTATCCCTTGATCAGCCAAAAATGTTAAGAGAACCAATGACTTCTCAAATTGTATTGCCTCGACTACTGAACTCCATCCTGAATGAGTCAAAAATCCACCCACTGAGTCATGACTCAATATCTTGAGTTGTGGCGCCCAACTCGTGCACACTATTCCTCTTCCCTTTGTTCGTTCTTCGAAACCTTCTGGTAATTGAATCAATTCATCATCAGATTCTCCTCTTTTAGTTCTTAAAACCCAAAAGAATGGCAACCCTGAAAGCTCTAACCCGAGTGATAACTCAGTAAGTTCATTTTGACTTGGTTTTGCCTCGCTACCAAATGCAACGTAAATAACTTTCCCTTTTTCTTGCTTATCAAGCCATAGTTCTATCTCTCTCCATGCATCGATCTTCGTGCTGTCATCTTCATACGGAGTTGTCGGAAGTTGACCCACCGGAAAAACTGGTTTCCGGTGAATATCTCCGACAACTTTCAACCATTCTGGTTCAAATTCTGAACAGCTCCTCACAAGCAAAAAATCACAGTTTTCAACAGATTTATAGTAACGAATAATATCAGCAATGTTCTCTTCCTCTCCTTTCATGGAAGCTTCGAAGATTCTCGAAACTTCGAAAAACTTGAAAGCAACTGTGGTTTCAAACGGAACCCATTTTGGGGTAACAGTGTATTCCTCCGGCGTCATTCGAATTTCATAATCATTGTTAAATCCCGGCACAGGTCCGATGAAACCCAGAAACGCAGCGATGAATATGCTGAAATATCCGGACGGAATGTTGAATTTTGAAGCAATTGAAGGAACCCAGTAAGAAGTAAAATCGAAGAGTATAAAATCAAGATCTGAATCTTCGAGAAACTCAGCCATGGATTCTTCGAGTCCATCTTGAGCAAGTTTGAGGTATTTGACTTGCTCATAAGGTACATCGATCGTGGCTTCTGCATTTTCCGGCAACTTTTCCACATGGGGCATAGGAAGTTCGACAAAATTTAAAAAGGGGGTAAGATTTGGTGGAAGTTTTGGGAGACGGTCAATGTTTCTAGGAGTCGAAATGAATGAAATTTTATGACCCTTTTGAGCTATGAGCTTTGATAGCTCTAAATACGGAATCATATGACCAAAAGCTAGCCATGGAAATACTGCAATATGCAATTTTTTGCTGTTTTCCGCCATTTTTGGATGCTATGTAGAGCTCTGTTTCATGGACTTTATAAATTCATGAATCTCAAGATTAGTCCAATTATTAAGATTAGAAAGAATTATTTTTCAACTCCCAATTGTATTTTTATATTCTTATATTTGTCTTGTCGAATCGAATTGAATAGTATCAAATCATTTTAATATACTTTTATATTAATGGTTGGTTGATTTTTCAAAAGACTTTAAAATGTTATCAATCTACTTGCATTTTGAGTGTCTTTTTAGTAAGCCCCCCAGGCAAAATTGGCCAGATTGACGTGAAATAGATTATTTATATTCATCTATATATTTAGGGACAAAAAAATTTCATTATTATTTCAAGAGATCACAAATATCCTTAAGAGTTAATAAATTAAAACTTTTGTGATGTGGCAAGTTTTCATATAGGATTAATCCTTTCACCTAAGCATCGCCAACTCTCGAGGGTATTTGTGATCTCTTAAAATAACGGCAAGGCATCTTTAATCCTAAAATATAACGAAGGATATAAATGGTCTATTTCGTATAATCGTGAAGCAATTTTGACCTTCTTCCGACATATTTATAAGTATAACCAAACAGAAATTTTCTTTTTTGGTGTGTTTGTAACTTGTAAATTGGTCATGGAAGATTCTATTTTGCTTTATTTGGAATAAAATAATCCATAATGGTCAATAATGCACGCAAGATTTTAAAATCATTTTGTGGGTGGAAAATCCAATCAACCATCAATATAAAAATATACACACTTCAATTATTCTATAAGGAGAAATATTTAAATATATATAGTCCAAGTGGGTAATTAATTGGACTTTTCTTGAAATTAATAAATATATAATGTTTCACTAGTTGCTAATTAACATACCTCCAATACCATCATACACAAAAAAAAAGAGATGGAAAATGGCAAAAAATTGCATATTGCAGTATTTCCATGGCTAGCTTTTGGTCATATGATTCCGTATTTAGAGCTATCAAAGCTGATAGCTCGTAAAGGTCACAAAATTTCATTCATTTCTACTCCAAAAAATATTGATCGTCTTCCAAAACTTCCACCAACTCTAGCTCCGTTTTTAAATTTTGTCAAAATTCCTTTGCCGTACGTAGAAAAGTTACCGAAAAATGCAGAAGCTACTGTTGATTTACCTTATGAGCAAGTCAAGTACCTCAAAATTGCTCAAGATGGACTCAAAGAACCAATAGCTAAGTTTCTCGAAGATTCAGCTCCTGATTTTATAATCTTCGATTTTGCTTCTTATTGGATTCCTTCCATTGCTTCAAAATTCAACATTCCGACCGGTTATTTTAGCATATTCATAGCTGCGGTTCTGGGTTTCACCGGACCTGAGCCAGGATTGAACAATGATTATGAAATTCGGAAGACGCCGGAGGAATACACCGTTCCTCCAAAATGGGTGCCGTTTGAAACCACCGTTGCTTTCAAGCTTTTCGAAGTTTTGAGAATCTTCGAAGCTTCCATGAAAGGAGAGGAAGAGAACGTTTCTGATATTTTTCGTATGTATAAAGGTCTTGGATACTCTGATTTTTTGCTTGTGAGGAGTTGTTCGGAATTTGAACCGGAATGGTTGAAAGTTGTCGGAGATATCCACCGGAAACCGGTTTTTCCTGTGGGTCAACTTCCGACAACGCCATATGAAGATGACAGCACAAAAATCGATGCATGGAGAGAGATAAAACTATGGCTTGATGAGCAAGAAAAGGGGAAAGTGATTTACGTGGCATTTGGTAGTGAGGCGAAACCGAGTCAAAACGAACTCATTGAATTATCACTTGGGCTAGAGCTTTCCGGGTTACCATTTTTTTGGGTATTAAGAACTAAAAGAGGGGAATCTGATGATGAATTAATTCAATTGCCAGAAGGGTTCGAAGGTAGAACAAAGGGAAGGGGAATTGTGTGCACGAGTTGGGTCCCACAACTTAAGATATTGAGTCATGACTCAGTGGGTGGATTTTTGACTCATTCGGGATGGAGTTCAGTAGTCGAGGCAATACAATTTGAGAAGCCGTTGGTTCTTTTAACATTTTTGGCCGATCAAGGGATAAATGCTAGGTTATTAGAGGAGAAGAAGATGGCATACGCGATACCGAGAGATGATCGTGATGGGTCGTTCACTCGTGACTCAGTGGCTGAGTCACTGAGTTTGGTACTCACTGAAAAAGAGGGTGAGATTTATCGAAAAAAGATTAAAGAGGCAAAAAATCTTTTTTGTGATGAGAGAAGACAAAATGATTATGTGGAGAGTTTATTAAGTTATCTTCAAAATTATAAAAAGGACTAAAATATGGAATAGGAAGAAAAACTTGAGTTTAGATGAACCTTTAATTGGTTGTAATTTCTGGTTAATTAATGTACACTTATTTTATATATGGTATTAATTGTCTGCACCAATAAGGACTTTTAATTTTTATTAATTCATGTACCAGCTACGCATTACTTGTAATGCAAGAATTGCTTATCGTATCTTTTGTTTATACATATTAAATTCAACAAGACTCAAAATCTCAAACCTTATGAAAAGATATTACTTGTGTTTCATGTTATTTGTGTGTCATCATCGATCAATACCTACGGAGATTGAAAATTAGGACCTAGTTCAAAATCTCAAAATAAACATACAAACATTAGTCATTTCGTTATAAAATACTCGAGTTTAGCTTAAATATAGAAAATGTAACTACATAACGAAGCCACAACCTCACATAGATGAACAAGAAAGAAACAACATAATTTTTTTCAATATTATTCTAATCTTCTTGAATAAAATAAGGTAGACATGATGGTGCTCATATGTCTTATAATGAACAATTGTCAAACATCTGGTGAGAAATGAAAAATGAAAAAAAATAGGCTTTGAAATGTTTAGGCATATCAAAAGTCCAAGTAAATAGTGTGTGCTATTACATATTAAAATATATAGATAGTGTAAAAATACTTAGGGGTTGTTTGGTTGGAAACAAGTTATCTCAGGATAAATTATTTTAGGGTTAGCTATCCTGGGATAACTTATCCCACCATGTATATGAGATAACTTATCCATCACTTTGATATAAATGGTGGGATAAGTTATCTCAAACATGGCAACCAAACAACATAATTTTTTTTTATCCCATCACTATTATTTGTAATCCCTCACACCAAACGAGTCCTTGTAGTATTGTTAGCATATATAAGTTAGCTCATTAAATTTCCTTTGTTTACCTTAAATGAAGTTTAATTTGTTGCCTCTTTAAATTCGAAGATGGATTCGAAATTTGAATTTGATAACCAAACAATTATACTTTTAAAGTTATGGATTCATATATTTTCATGACCTAACTCCATGCATTATCCACTTTTGGCCTACTCCTACACCAAATTTTTCATGATTCTCAAATTACTTTACTAATCACTAGGTCAAGATTTTTCCATTTAGGCTTTGATAAGCGGATATATTCAATATTATATTGATGAGAAATTGTAATATATGTACTCAATGGAATAGTCAAGTAATGCAAAAGTTGACTCGAATAGTAGTACCAAAAAATTACTCGTAATATTAAGCTTAAGAAAGATATACTCCATATATGTCACATGACATAGCAAGTGGTCTCAAGCTATTATATGTAGGAGCATGGAACTCTTAACAAAAAGTCGAGAGAAGTGTTGAAAACATTCATAAACTTGGTGAGAATTTAAGAGTGTATTTTACTCTTGTTATAAAATTGGGGGTGTATTTATGTTCAATTAATCAAGTATATTAGTGTTTTAAGACTGTCAATAGTTTAAAGATAAAATTAATAATTCACACCGCTAATTTAGAAATGTTTTCAGTACTTCATATATTATAAAATTAATAATTCATACCGATTTAGGAGTGTTTTTGATATTTAGTCTAGGCCTAACTCTTTGGTGGCCCCCTAAAGTTGACACCATATTTCACTTAGACACCTTAACAAAACGATGTTCATTTTAGACACTTTATGTAGGTCCTTTTGTGTCATTTTGATACTTTTTGCTTACATGACATAATGAGTGTAATCTGGGCGTGAAATGGTTCTTTAATTAGTTTTTAATTATTATTTTTCTTCTTTTACCCCATTTTCAGTCATCATTTTGCCCAAGTTAAATTTCATTCATTGTGAATAAACAAAATGACGGAGTGAATTTCTTTAAACTAAACTAAAAAAAAATGTTGAATTAGCAAAAATCTTCCATTTACAATCAAGCTATTTATTAGGCAAAAAAAAAAAACGATCATACTTTTTTTTTTTTGCATAGAAATGGTTTTTTTTGGCAAAAGGTATTTGGTGTAGGAGGCGGCGTGTGGTGGGGGGGCGTATTCAGGAGGAGGCCTGGGTTTTTCTTTGTTGGGGAGGGGGGATTTTGATGCCCCGAGGGGTGGGGTGTCTTCAAAAGGGACAGGGGAGACGTGGTGGTGGTTGGTGTGGTGGGGTGGGGTGGATATTTGGAGAAGACAATCCTTGGGGGTGGGGGTTTGCTTTTATTGATTGAAATTTTATTTTATTTTCTAATGGTCATGTGTCATTAATTCATTGGTCATTTTTTTTTATCTAAAATTAATTATTTTAAAATTACTTTTGATGCAAATGACAAATGTCATCATTTAGTTCATCACTTTACTCGTTATTCGTGAGTGTAATATACACACATTATATACTTTTGTTGATATTATAAAAGGTGTCAAAATAACACAACAAGACCCTACATGAAGAGTCTAAAATGAACATCGATCAATTAAGATGTTTAAGTAAAACATGATGTCAACTTTAAGGGTCACCCATAGATTAGACCTTTAGTTTATTAAAACCGATCATCTATTTTCCAAATAAGCAAAAAGTAAAAAGTGAACACAGAAAGTATACACACTTGAATGATTGATAAGTATTAAGCTTGTGAATCTAACATGAAAAATGAATGTGCAGAGAGAAGAGAATGGTTACTTCATTGATTAGAAACTCAGTATGTAATACATGTATACATACAAGTATTTTCAATGACTAACTGTAACTAATCCTAACTAACTATGAAGCTAATTATAATTAGTTATAACTAACTCTGTGATGTGACGTGTAATTGACTAACAATAATGCTTAATTATAATAACTATGAATAGAATCTTCACTAAGGTACATTGACACATTTACCCAGCTCCCCAAAACCTAGCTCCTTTACAATAAGGAGAAATAATATATATGGCCCAATTGGATTTGAAAAATAATTGAAGTCGTATTGGATTTTACCTCCAATTGCATTACCCACCAAAAAAAAAAAAAACTCTACAGAGCACACAAAAATGGCGGAAAATAGCAAGAAGTTGCATATTGCAGTATTTCCATGGCTAGCTTTTGGTCATATGATTCCGTATTTAGAGCTTTCAAAGCTCATAGCTCAAAAGGGTCACAAAATTTCATTCATTTCTACTCCGAGAAACATTGATCGTCTCCCACAACTTCCACCAAATTTCGCCCCTTTCTTAAATTTCGTCAAAATTCCTCTGCCCCACGTCGAAAAGTTACCAAAAAACGCAGAAGCCACTATTGATTTACCTTATGAGCAAGTCAAGTACCTCAAAATTGCTCAAGATGGACTCAAAGAACCCATAGCTGAGTTTCTCCAAGATTCAGCTCCTGATTTTATAATCTTCGATTTTGCTTCTTATTGGATTCCTTCCATTGCTTCAAAATTCAACATTCCGACCGGTTATTTTAGCATATTCATCGCTGCGGTTCTAGGTTTCACCGGACCTGAGCCAGGATTGAACAATGATTATGAAATTCGGAAGACGCCGGAGGAATACACCGTTCCCCCAAAATGGGTGCCGTTTGAAACCACCGTTGCTTTCAAGCTTTTCGAAGTTTTGAGAATCTTCGAAGCTTCAATGAAAGGAGAGGAATTCCTGTAAGTACCAGCTATGCAATATTTGTACTGTAAGAAATTCCTGTGTGAAGAATAATAATTTGATGAATCATATATATTTTTTTTTGCATTTAGTTAGTGGTGTAATATACGAATATATATATAGTTTTTTAAAATTTGTGAGTAAATTTGATTTTACATTCAAATTATAATGTGGTTTAATTAAATATCTTAATATATTAAGAAGTATTAGTATTCGATATTTTTAACTCAAACATATTTGTCCAAGAAGATAACATGTGCTCTAGCATATTAAAGTACTACTAGTTTTGGACACGTGCGTCGCACATGTATTCCTATCAGTTAATAGATACTTTCAAAACATAAATATTATTAAAACATGTGTATGGGATTCACAATTGAATTAGAAGAGAAAAAAAAAATACAAAATGATAATTAATATTTATATATGTTAAAGCGATATCGTAGTTGAACTTGAAATGAATAGACAAGACAACAATTATAGTTTAAAACTAATTGTTGAAGTTATAATTTGACTTATGTATCGTGAAAGTAAAAGCATTTCTTACTCTATATTTAAAAATGTCTACCATCATATTTTCAACTTCAATACTTCATTTGGGGACATAAAGAGTGTATTTTATTTTAAAATTAGAGGAGAGGTAGAATGAAGAATAAGAAATGACAACAAATTTAAAGAAAAAATCAAACTGAAAATTAAAACTGGTATTGCTTGAGTGACAAAAGCAAGCCAGGTTTTTTTTTTTTTGGCTTATCAAACTAACGTATACCTATTCTTTCTTCTATGACTTCCAGAAGAGAAATTATAGTATTGCAATATTTTATATATTTTTTATTTTGTGATCATTGAAAGCATTCTTCAGTATCACAAAGATCTCCCCACAACTACCTTCATTACGATAGAAACGCGGGACATAAAAAATCAAACAAAAGGCAATGCCTTATTCCTGTTTACAGAAGAAAGAAAAAGTTGTAATATATTTTATATACATACTATTCTCAAATATATCCAAAATTAACTCAAACAATAAAAAAAAAGAAATATATTTACATAAAAGCGAGAAAGAAAACATCATTTACATCACTAAACACCATACACTGCCTTCACCTCAGAAGTTAATGTGTGAACTTCAAATTCATTTAAAAATATTACTTCAAATTCATTTAAAAATTAATTGAAGTATCTTGAAGCACTATAACTTTTGTTCTAAAATGATTTGAAAGTCCAAAATATTGATGCTTTATAAAAATGATAATTCTGTTAAGAAATTACCACAGAGAAAACAAAAAAATAGGGAAGTTATCATCATATATTATAGCTGATTGTAATCTTGACGCCACCAAAGCTGAGAAAGAAAAAATGACAAACATAAATACAATTAAATGTGATATACATATAAATCATGAAATCTAAAATTAAAATAATACGAAGAGAAAATAAAAGTAAGGATTTGGCAATTAGCAATTGTATAACTAACCTTTCATCATACGCTTGTTTGATATTATTCAATATCTGTATTTATAAATTTGAAAAAATCATCTTCATTCAATATAGGCAAATGAAGAGACGAGTTCTAAGAAATTAATTTAGGGAAAAGAGGGTTTTGAAAACTGACACACATCATTTTATCTTCCATTTTCTTTGATGTCTTTAATTTCACATTTAATTGGATAATGTATTTAAACATTTTTTGGACTTCTTAAAACAACGATTTAGTTTGGAAAGGTCTTAAAACAATGCTAATGGTTGACTATGATAAATAATGTAATGTGACTTTTCATATTTTTTCCAGTTTTTTATGATATTCAGCAAGCTTAGAGGTAATTAAAGTTTAATATCTAATTAAAAATTAATGAGATGATGTATATTTTTTTTATTTAGTGTATAATAATTATTGTATATATGAGTTTACTTCACTAAATTTCCATCGTATGCATGTGTTTACTTGAAATCAAGCTTGTTGGTTGTTGCCTCTAGTCTATTCGATGTTTGTGTATTGGTCATTCTAGGCTTAGGTCCACACATATTTATATTTTGAGCTACGCCATATTACACACACATCATGTAAATTTCGATGTGATATTCATTTAAGATATCATATACACCTTATCTTTATAAGCTTATCAACTTTGCTTGATCCCGCCCTCCGCAAAGACATCACAATCTTTTTTTCCTTTTGCAATGCTTTAATTTTCTATTCAATTATTGAAATCTTCAAATTATCTGACAACTTTTTTTTTATTGGGTGGGGGTGGGGAAGGGGCGTGGGGGTCTTGTCTCCCAATGCTATTATTTTTTCAGGGGGTGGTTAGGGTGGGGATCTCAATATTACTTGGAAGATTTTATACTTTAAATAAGTTAATTAATATATGTTAATAGTGTATGTAAAAATAAATAGGTGTATTTTTGACAATTAATTCAATTATAAATGTAATGTGTTCCTTAGTTATCAATTTATTACTTGATTTCTCAGATGATCACTCAACTAATAATTTTTATCTCAGAAAATCATCTTTCTTTTTGATTTTTTTCCGACATGTGAAACCCTAGGAAGGAGAATTAGCGGCATGTCCTAATAGGGCCTCTTAATTGGGCTTAGCATCTAATAGGACTAAAATTTAAAAAGGGAAAAAGCATAAATCCCTTCCCCCATCCACCTCACCCCGAAGGTGTCACGAAAAGTCAGTTACACGCTTAAATTATTGTGATGACCTATTACACATCTAAATAACTTAAAAGTGAATTTATTTGAACACTGACGCACATACAACCAATCACATGATGAGAAAGTGTTTCACACCTGCACCACGTCATCACCATGCCACTGTCACATCAATAATTACGTCACATTTTTAAAAAAAAAAAATTCATGTCACCCATTTTCTTCTTCTTCCATATACACCATCACACCCACCATTAAAGCACTACCATGATTGCTATTATCACCAAATTCACTTCTCCACCACCATAGATTTCACCACCGGAATTTTCTCACAACCATTGTCATCATAAAAAATCGATAACAACCATCATAAATTTAACTAAATTCACCATTAGAATTACATCACTATCAATGAAAGTCATCACAATCATAACCATAAATTCAGCATCTATATCAATTTCACGAATTTCATTGTTATTTTTGAAATTAAAAGTCATACCACCTCTAATTTTATCACCCACCACGAAAAATTATCACAATTACTAATTTCATTCAAGCTTGAAGAGGAGAATGGTAAAAACTTGCAATATTTATTTGCAAAGATTTTAGTCAGACAATTGATAAACTAGTGCTCGATTTACTATTATTGATTTTGAAGAAAATCTAGAGAATTTTTGTGAGAGAGAAGAAAGATCTATGAACATACATTAAAAAATTGAATTTTGTGCAAAAATCCAGAACCTTTTTACATAGAAAAACAAAGATCTGAAAACTTCTTATTTCAAACGCTCTCAATCAACAAAAAAGACAAAAATAAATTGAATAATCAGTGCTTGACTTGACGAATTTGACGTGGAAATAGTAAGAATTGACAATTTTAGATGTCTCGGCGGAAAATTTTCCTAGTAGTGAACCTAATTAATTGAATAACTTTGTAAACTTTGCGATGAATTTCTATCCTGCGATGTTGTTTTCTATTTTTCTATTGGAAAATTATTTTTCACATTAGTCATAACAACAAGAGTGTTTATGATAAGAAAAAATGGAGGAAGAAGAAAAGAAGGGTAACGTGAAGGAGAAGGGTGGGGGTGGAGAAAAAATTGCCTTTTTTTAAAAATCAAATGCGCCTTATTTATTTTTTATTTAATCTTATTTCCACGCCAGCTTTGAAGGTGGTATTAAATTCATTTTTGAATAGTATATGTAGGGGTGTTCACTGGTCGGTTTGGATCAGTTCTTGGTTAAAACCAAAACCAAACCAAACCAAATATAATACTCCCTCCGTCCCATTTTATGTGGTAACATTTCATTTTTGGTCAGTCCCAAAAAGAATGTCACATTTCCTTATATGGTAAGTATTTAAAGGTACAATTCCTTTTTTACCCTTGTTGGTCCCACTTAATCTTAAAATAATACTCCAACACATTTATGAGGAGAGAAAAAAATGAGTTTACTTTTTAAAGGACAATTTGGTAAACATTTCAAAGTCTTCATTTATTTCTTAAACTCCGTGTCCGGTCAAATGTTGTCACATAAAATGGGACGGAGGGAGTATACATTTATCGGTTTGGTGGTTATCGATTTCGATTTGGTTTGGTTCGGTTATTAACCATACACAAAGTAAAAGAAACAATTCATTCAAAATGTGATAACAATCCATTCAAAACCAAAAATAGTTAGATATTGAACTTTCGATCACTAAATTTACTATCAATAAAACTTTAAAATTCACTATATTGACCTAGAAGGAAGAAACAATAACACTTTCAGTTCCACAAAAAATTGTCATAGACACTCATATACATGAAATCAATAAGAAAAATGTTTCATCGTGGGCATTTTTACTTTCAATAAGTAAATTATAAAGAAATTTTAATGAAAATATGTATAAGATCTTTAAAATTGTTTATAAAAACAATATATTAAGTATGTATAGTAATAAAATATATGTATATAATTCATCGGTTCGGTTATTTCGAATAAAACCATAACCAAACCAAATACTATCGATTTTCAAAAATTTAAGACCAAACCAAATCAAACCCAAATAAAATTGGTTTTATTTTATCGGTTTGGTTCAGTTTTTTGGTTTGGATTGGTTTTTATCTAAACTGTGAACACCCCTAAGTATATGTGTGTAATAGGTCGCCTAAATAGTTTAAGCGTGTAACTGATTTTTCGATACAACTTTAGAGATAAATTTATGCCTTTTCCCATTTAAAAACTTGTGCAGTCACTTTGTTGCTAATTAATCTATAGGGTTGATTTATGCAAATATCTTTTTTTTTAGGTCATTATTTGTAATCCGTCCACTTTTAAATGTGGTGTATATATAGATTTTGAAAAATAATTCTCCAAATAATGTTAAATTCAAATCTACTATTTTGTTAATATATTATTCAACTTTATAATTAATTCTTTACACCATCTTCTAACATTTACAGTAATTTATAAATTTTTAGACTATTGTCTAACGTTTTCTTGGACAGAATTGTTATAAATTGTACCTCCAATTGCATCACTCGCACCAAAAAAAATGGAGCTCTTACAGCACACAAAAATGGCGGAAAACAGCAAAAACCTGCATATCGCAGTATTTCCATGGCTAGCTTTTGGTCATATGGTTCCATATTTACAGCTTTCAAAGCTCATAGCTCAAAAGGGTCACAAAATTTCCTTCATTTCTACTCCTAGAAACATCGATCGTCTCCCAAAGCTTCCACCAACTCTAGCCCCCTTCTTAAATTTCGTCAAAATTCCTCTGCCCCACGTTGATAAGTTACCGAAAAATGCAGAAGCAACTATTGATTTACCGTATGAGCAAGTCAAGTACCTCAAACTTGCTCAAGATGAACTCAAAGAACCCATTGCTAAGTTTCTCGAAGAATCAACTCCTGATTTTATAATCTTCGATTTTGCTTCTTATTGGGTTCCTTCAATTGCTTCAAAATTCAATATTCCCACTGGTTATTTCAGCACATTCAACGCTACGGTTCTGGGTTTCATCGGACCAGTGCGGGGATTGAACAATGATTATGAAATTCGGAAGACGCCGGAGGAATACACCGTTCCCCCAAAATGGATTCCGTTTGAAACTACTGTTGCTTTCAAGCTTTTCGAAGTTTTGAGAATCTTCGAAGCTACCATTAAGGGAGAGGAAGAGAACGTTTCTGATGCTTTTCGTATGCATAAAACTTTTGAACTCACTGATTTTTTGCTTGTAAGGAGTTGTTTGGAATTTGAACCGGAATGGTTAAAAGTTGTCGGAGATATTCACCGGAAACCAGTTTTTCCGGTGGGCCAACTTCCGACGACATTGTATGAAGATGATAACACGAAGATTGATGCATGGAGAGAGATAAAACTGTGGCTTGATGAGCAAGAAAAGGGGAAAGTGATTTACGTTGCATTTGGTAGCGAGGTAAAACCGAGTCAAAATGAACTCACCGAGTTGGCGCTCGGGTTAGAGCTTTCTGGGTTACCATTTTTCTGGGTTTTAAGAACTAAAAGAGGAGAATCTGATGATGAATTGATTCAACTACCTGAAGGATTCGAAGATCGAACAAAGGGAAGGGGAATTGTGTGCATGAGTTGGGTGCCACAACTTAAGATATTGAGTCATGACTCTGTCGGTATATTTTTGACTCATTCAGGATGGAGTTCAGTAGTTGAAGCAATACAGTTTGAAAAGTCATTGGTTCTTTTGACATTTTTGGCCGATCAAGGGCTAAATGCTAGGTTGTTGGAAGAGAAGAAGATGGCGTATTCAATACCAAGAGATGATCGGGACGGGTCATTCACTCGTGACTTGGTGGCTGAGTCACTGAATTTGGTACTAGTTAAAAAAGAGGATGAGATTTATCGAGAGAGGATTAAAGAGGCGAAAAATCTTTTTTGTGACGAGCCAAGACAAAATAATTATGTGGAAAATTTATTAAGTTTTCTTCAAAATTATAAAAAGACTAAAATATGAAATGGGAAGAAAAACTTGAGTCTAAATGCATTTTTCAATAATTGTAATTTTAAATTTTATGGGTAGTAATTATCTGCACCAATAAGGACTTATAATTTTTATTTGAAGGGTGGTTTAGTATATGTGCTATGCAATATTTGTAATGTAAGAATTTCCTGTGTGATGAATAATAATTTGATGAATAATATTTTATTTTATTTGCATTTAGTTAGTGGTGGACTATACGAATATATAGTTTTCAAAATTTGTGAGTAAATTTGATTGGACATTCAAACTATAATGTGCCTTAATTGAATATCTGAATATATTATGAAGTATTAGTATTGAAGATAACATGTGCTCTAGCATATTAAAGTATAATAATAGTACAAAAATACTTATAATATTATTAGTGAATATGAGTTTACTTCACTAAATTTTCATCGTAGGCATGTGTTTACTTGAAATCAAGCTTGTTGGTTGTTGCCTAGTGTATATTCGATGTTCGTGTATTTTTATTTTAGGCTTAGGTCTCCATATATTTGTATCACGTATATCATATATATTTTGATGTGATATTTATTTCAGATATCATATTCACTTTATCTTTAAAAGCTTCTCAACTCTCCTTAATCCCACCCTCCTTGATTTTTCCTTTTGCAATACTTTAATTTTCTATTCAATTATTGAGATCTTCATACTATTTGAAAACTTTTTTATTTGGTATATGTGAGGTGGGGATGGGTGTGGGGGATTCTTGCCTCCCAAAATTATTATTTTGTCAGGGGTGGTGGGGGCTGGGATCTCAATAGATGCCATGTGACTAATTTTTACTTTGAAGATTTTATCATTTAAATAAGTTACATTTATGTATATTGATAGGGTATGTAAAAAAAAATATAGGTGTGTTTTTGACACTTAATTTAATTTAGTTATTAATTTATCACTTAGATTTTTCAGATAATTACTGAACTAATAGTTTTTATCTTAAAAAGTCAATTTTCTTCTTGATTTCAATTTTTTTTCGCCAAAACAAAAGAATTTCTAAGATAGATTTTTATTCACTCTAATCTCTATACATTTGAGACCCTACGAGGGAGAATTAGCGGCATGTCCTAATAGTACCTAATTAGCGGCACTTTATTGCTAATTAATCTATAGGGTTGATTTATATATATATCCCTTTTTTTAGGTCATTATTTGTAATCTGTCCACTTATAAATGTTGTGTATGTATAGATCTTGAAAAATAATTCTTCCGAATAACGTTAAATTCAGATCTACTGTTTAGTTAATATATTGTTCAACTTTATAAATAATTCTTTACATCGTCTTCTAACATTTACAATAATCTATAAATTTTTAGACTATTGTTTAACGTTTTTTGGACGGAACCTTTAGATTATATTTAAAAGCTAAGGCTCATACATTGCAATAGAAAAAACAACAAAGCTATTCACAAAATAATTATCCTATAAAATTTCATAATTTATTGTCTGTTTGGTCAAGTCATTTCGGAATTTAGAGAACTTTTATTTTTCATAAAAAACACTATTTCAAATTTAATATATTTGGTCAATTTTTTTTTTGTAAGAGAACACTTTTGAGCAATAACAAAAGCCTCTTTTTTAAAATTGTTACGGGAAAGAAGCTAGAAGCTACCAAAGTAACTAAGAGCCCGTTTGGATTGACTTAAAAAAAGTAACTTCTTAAAGTGCTGGAACTTATTTTAAAAATAAATAGTTATGTGTTTAGATAAAAGTCTTTCTTTAAGAAAAAAAGTTGTTGTTGATGTTTGGCAAATAAGTCTTTGGTAAACACTTTTTTTAATCAAAATGTCTGAAATACCCTTTAAGTTGTTAACATGATAAAAAGTTGATTAATTTAAGGTTTTTATACTTTAAAAAAAAAATTATATTTTACATCCATAAGTAATAATACTTTCCTATCATTCACATATTTCTTTACCACCACAAATTATTTATAAGAGGAATAATAATAATAATAATAATAATAATAATAATAATAATAATAATAATAATAAAAATAATAAAAATAAAAAAAAAAATAAAAAAAAAATAAAAAAAAAATAAAAAATAATAATAAATAAATAAATAAAAAATAATAATAATAAAAATAATAATAAAAATAAAAAAAAAAATAAAATAATAATAATAATAATAATAATAATAATAATAATAATAATAATAAATAAAAAATAATAATAATAATTAAATAAATAAAAAATAAATAAATAATAATAATAATAATAAAAATAAAAATAATAATAATAATAATAAAAATAAGAATAATAATAATAATAATTAAAAAATAATAATAATAATAATAGATGTTAGGGTTAATTCAATATGGGCAATTTGGGAATTGTATAAAAGAATTAAGGGCAAAAAGGTAATATACTTGGTCAACATAAAAAGGCTTTTAAGTTTAAAAAAAAAAGCTCCCCTCCCCTAGCTTTTAGCTTTTGGCTTAAAATAAGTCATTTCTGACTTAAAATAAGTCACTTTGATAATTGACAAACACTCTAATAAGTTAAAAACTGGCTTTTAAGCTAGTTTGATCAGCTTAAAAGCCCATCCAAACAGGCTCTAACTCATCATCAATATTTACATCAAATCATATTAATATATTATAATTAATAATAAATTGAAATAACAATACCTAATTAATATTAATTAAGTAATAAATAATATCATATAGTACGTAATTGATTTAATATAAATATAGTATGAAATTTCTCATAAAAGATAGCAAATGGCAGCTTTGTCGATATGCATATTGATATATTCTTGAAATACTCAAGTTTTCAGGATAATGTTTTAGTGACAAAAGAATTGATTCGTTACAGCAATTTAAAGTATGGTCCACATGAATATATTCCTTCTTATTGTTATGAATTAATTTTCTTTTCATTAATTTAATAAATTGATAACTATACGTAATTGCAGAGGAAGAATTTTCACTAAAAAAATTAAAATTATAAAAAGTATCAATTCAAAAGACGATAAGTGGAATCAACGAAAGTGATATCGCATTCCTGTAAGCTTATGGGAGGTAATGAATTAAATAATTAGGTAAGTTGTATTATAATTGTTATGTATTTATAATAATTAGAAAAAAGAATTATTGTAGTCCTATTGGGATAAAAAAAGAAGAAGGTAAGTTTAGGCAATAAAATAAAGTGATTCACGTATTGTGAATATTGAATAACAAGAAGAGAAAAACTCTCCCATTTGCATCTCTTACTCTTCATTTTCGTTTTCACATCTTTATTTATACGAATGAAAAAAAGAAGTGAAATTAAGATATAACGATAGATGATAGTACTCCATCAAAAAGAGACGAATTAATTAAGTAATCTAAGTCTGTGATTTTGGACCACAATCATTTTTACTTATTTACTTTTAACCCCTACTAACGAAAGCAATGTAGAATAGTAGAAATTCATAAAGAAATTATTGAAATTTTCACTAAATAGAGTATCTTATTTTGTCTTACATTAAGATTTAAAAATATATAATATTTGTTAATTCTTGACTTTCCTATAATTTTCCAAGAAATTAATCAAAATTTCAATATACTTATCATGAAGCTCTTTGTTATTAAATATGGAACTCATTTCTTTTGCTTTCTCTCGAATTATCTTTCCATCATTTCCCACCATTACTAACTTCACTGAGTTGGCCACAGAGTCGCTCGTGTAGGACCCGTCCTCTTCGTTTCGTGGTACGTCTATACCAACCCCTTTGTCTTCTAGAATTCTAGCATTCAGTCCTTGATCGACCAGAAATGGTAACATAATCAATGGATGACCAAACATAAGCCCTTCTATAATCGAGCTCCATCCACAATGAGTCAAGAACCCACCAACTGATTCATGACTCAGTATCTTCAACTGAGGTACCCAACTCTTCCATACTATGCCTCGATCTTTGGTTCTTTCCTCAAAACCATCCGGTAGCTCAATAGGGTCCTTATTTCTTGAACCGGATGGCTTCCTTAAGACCCAAAAGAACGGTGATCCAGATAACTCCAACCCACGAGCTAGCTCATTGATTTCACTCTGACCAACCGTCACTTCACTCCCTAGAGCTACATAAACCACCAAACCTTTTGGTTTCTTATCTAACCATTCTTTAATCGATATCCAAGATTCATTTTTTTCATCGGTACTACTTTCCACTATAGGAGGCATTAGCCCCGTAGGAAGCACGGGTATATGATGCAGATCCTCTAGTAACTTCAACCACTGACCTTCAAACTCAGGACAATGACGAATAATAATAGCATCTAACCCTCTAATCGTGACACCAATACGATACAAGTCTGAAACTCCAGAAACATTCTTTTGGCTAGACCCCACCATCCACCGCGCCTCGTGGAGGCGATACGCCGCCTTTGTCTCAAATGGGATCCATTTTGGTGGAATCAAAAAATCCTCCAACTTAGGTGGTGAAGTACAATTGTTTGTGTTGATCATGTTCTCAATTGAACCTAAGAAGCAATTGAACCAAGCATTGATTATACCATAGTAAATTCTCGAAATACCTAATTTGGTTGAAATTGGAGCCAACCAATATTGTGCAAAATCTTGAATAATCCAATCAGGACAATTTTTCTCCAAGAAATTTGTCACATCTTTTTCCATACCATCCATTGCTTTCTTGAGATAAATAAGTTCTTCACTTGTTATATCCATAGTAGCCTCAGCATCTTTTGGTAAGCCATCAATTTTAGGAAGTGAAATTTTTACTAAAGTTATGGAATTAGAAAATTCAGAGGGAATTTTTGGGAGACGATCAATGTTTCTTGGAGTTGAAATAAACGAAATTTTGTGACCCTTTCGAGCTATGAATTTGGAAAGTTCAAGAAATGGGATGATATGACCAAAAGCTAGCCATGGAAACATAACTATGTGAAGCTTTTTAGTATTGATTTCATCTCCATTAGCCATGGATTTGAGAAATTGTACACAATTTTCTTTTGTTTGTGCTTCTCTATGTTGTTGTTTTCCAGTACTATAAATAATAGCATTATTATCTTGTTGGTGGAGAATATATTCCTGACAAGACCATACACAAGTGGTGGTTGTTTTTAATTAAAATATATTGATAGTAACAAAATTATGTCACATTCACATTTCAATTCTTGATTTACTTAATTTTGTTTAGGTAACAAATTACTGTTATATTGTTCGTATTTTAAATATTCAGTCCTGAACGTGCGAGGTTTGTTAGAGTTCAAATTCATAGCCAATGGAGATGAAAGTAATACTAAAAAGGTTGACATAGTTATGTTTCCATGACTAGCTTTTGGTCATATCATCCCATTTCTTGAACTTTCAAAATTCATAGCTCGAAAAGGTTATAAAATTTCTTTTATTTCAACTCTATATATATGATATTGATAGTCACCCAAAAAGTCCCTTTCAATTTTCCAATTCCACTTATGTAAAAATCCCACTTTCCAAAATTGATAAATTACCAAAAAGATACAAAGGCCACTAGAGGACATATAAGAGTGACTCATAGCCAACTCAATACAGCTAAAAATAGTGGAAAATAATGGAAAGAAATGTGTTCCATATTTGGGGACAAAAATCTTCATGATAAGTACGTAGAAAAATGGGAAGAAAGTCAATTTTGTCATTTAGAGTTGATATATCATCGTTATGAAGGTACTCACATATGAAAATAAGATATTACAATAAATAAATCACTCCATCAAAAAGAGGCAAATTAAGTGTTTTAAGATAATGGTTAAAAACCACAATTATTTTTTGTAGGTTTTAACACATTGAAAAAAGAAAGGACGAAAAGATTTCACTAAATGGTGTACTTTATTTAATTATTATTATTATTATTATTATTATTATTATTATTATTATTATTATTATTAATTCTTCCCTTTCCTATGATTTTCCAAGAACTTAATTAGATTTTCTATATACTTATCATGAAGCTCTTTGTTATTAAATATGGAACTCATTTCTTTTGCTTTCTCTCGAATTATCTTTCCATCATTTCCCACCATTACTAACTTCACTGAGTTGGCCACAGAGTCGCTCGTGTAGGACCCATCCTCTTCGTTTCGTGGTACATCTATACCAACCCCTTTGTCTTCTAAAATTCTAGCATTCAGTCCTTGATCGACCAGAAATGGTAACATAATCAATGGATGACCAAACATAAGCCCTTCTATAATCGAGCTCCATCCACAATGAGTCAAGAACCCGCCAATTGATTCATGACTCAGTATCTTCAACTGAGGTACCCAACTCTTCCATACTATGCCTTGATCTTTGGTTCTTTCCTCAAAACCATCTGGTAGCTCAATGAGGTCAGTATTTCCTGACCTGGTGGGCTTCCTCAAGACCCAAAAGAACGGTGATCCAGATAACTCCAACCCATGAGCTAGTTCATTGATTTCACTCTGACCAGCCGTCACTTCACTTCCTAGTGCTACATAAACAATTGAACCTTTCGGTTTCTCATCTAACCATTCTTTAATCGATATCCATGATTCATTTTTTTCATCGCTACTACTTTCCACTAACGGTGGCATTAGCCCCGCAGGAAGCACGGGCATATGATGTAGATCCTCCAGTAACTTCAACCACTGACCTTCGAACTCATGACAATGACGAACAATAATTGCATCCAACCCTCTAATCGTGACACCACTACGATATATGTCAGAAACGCCAGAAACATTCTTTTGGCTAGACTCCACCATCCACCGCGCCTCGTGGAGGCGATAGGCCGCCTTTGTCTCAAATGGGATCCATTTTGGTGGAACCAAAAAATCCTCCAACTTTGGTGATGAAGTACAATTGTTAGTGTTGATCATGTTCTCAAAGGAACCAAATAAGGAAATGAACCAAGCATTGATAATACTATAGAAAATTCTTGATATACCTAATCTTTTTGAAATTGGAGCCAACCAATATTGTACAAAATCTTGAATAATCCAATCAGGACTATTTTTCTCTAAGAAATTAGTCACATCTTTTTCCATACCATCCATTGCTTTCTTGAGATAAGTCATTTCTTCACTTGTTATAATATCAATAGTGGCCTCAACATCTTTTGGTAAGCCATCAATTTTAGGAAGTGGAATTTTTACAAAAGTTATGGAATTAGAAAATTCAGAAGGAATTTTTGGGAGACGATCAATATTTCTTGGAGTCGAAATAAATGAAATTTTATGACCCTTTCGAGCTATGAATTTGGAAAGTTCAAGAAATGGGATGATATGACCAAAAGCTAGCCATGGAAACATAACTATGTGAAGCTTTTTAGTGTTGTTTACATCTCCATTGGCCATGATTTGAGAAATTGTATGTGCTTACACAATTTTCTTTTGTTTGTGCTTCTCTCTATTGTTTATTACCATCTTTTATTGGCACCTTATACCACTGAACCACTACTTAAAAAATGTTGAGGTTATATTCATGACATGACCATACAAAAGTGGGGGATGTTATTAATTACACCCTGGGGTTTGAATTATTGAGTTTTTAATATAGTGCAAAATAAATTAATTATTCAAAATTTAGAAATTTATATACCAAATTCATTAAACTTTATTTTGTATCTACAAAATCACTCAATTTAGATCTTCATATATCGATAAAATCACTCGATGGATATACAAGTAATACAAAAAGAAAATACATAAAAAAACCTTTGAACTTGGCAGTATAACTTACTTTAGCACTTAAACTACACAGACATTTAAATATCACCCTTACCATCTTTGAAGTGCGTTTTTTTCAACCTTAATACTACAATACCAGTCTCACAGTGGCAAGTGTGTTACACACGCGCCATTTCATTGCAACATCTGCGCCACATTGAAAATTATTTAAATTTTGAGTTTTTTAATTCGATCTTTTTTGTTTCTTTTTATTTATACAATTTTAGAAAGGTAAAAATAGCAAAAAAAAAATGAGAATTAATCCAAGATTATAAAAATAAAATCAAACTCTAACAGATTCAAGACTAGAAAACACAATTTTTAAAACACATTATCAAAATAAATAAATAATACAAATTAAATAACTAATTTAAGATGAAGAAATAATAATTTTTTTAATTAAAAAAAGCTCCAAGTTCATCATAATCAACAAACCCTTCCTTAAGTAAGATCTTGAAGCAACAAAAAATTGTTGGTTTTTTCATTTTTTTTTCTTATTCATCACTTCTAAGAATAAGCAAGAATAATTTGAAATGAAGGAATAGGTGGGGGTGTTTCGAAGAAGAAGAAGAAGAAGAAGAAGAAGAAGAAAGAAGGTGGCGGGGAGGGACGCTCGAAGAAAGAAGAAGAAGAAGAAAGGGGTGAGGCAAGTGGGTGGCAGCGGGGTTCGAAAGAGGAGTGCGGGTGGGGGTTTGAAGAACGAAAGGGTGGGGTTGTTGGTGGATAAAGGTGGTGGGGTGGTTGGAAGATGAAACCTTATTGATTGGAAAGAAAAAAAGGGGTCTATTTATTTTTATTTTTTTATTTTTTACTTTTTCACTCGCTTTTTATTTTTTTATTTGCCACACCAGTTTTTGAGTGGATTTTAATTCACTTGAAATGAGATTAGAAAGGTAAATAATTATTTATAAAATTAAAGTATTAAAGTAAATTTAGCGGACAAGTTTAGAGGAAGTTTTATGTATTTTCTCTACAAAAAATCTTCACATGGTTAGCCATTAGAGAACCAAGGAGGGTCCTATAGACAATTTAATAATGTAAAGTTAAAAATGGTGGAAAATGATTGAAAGATAATTCGTTAGGACGCCAATGACATGTGTTTCATATTTGGAAATTCAAAAATCTTCCTGATAATCAGTGGCGGAATTAAAAATTTTATTTTTACAAAATATGAATTATAGCAATGATTTTAAATGTTAATAAATTTAATAAGACAAATATATTATTTTAGTAAAAGTTACTAAGTTTGTCTGAACTAGTATTTGAACTTTTAACTCGATCAACCCATAATGTTCTTGGAAGATCATACGAAAAGGTCAAAGTAATGGAAATAGATCTTGGATTTTAAGGACCTGTTCGGTCATGAATTTTTCTGTTTTTTAAAAATAAAATAAAAAATAGTATCTGATCATGAAAATTCCAAACACAATTTGAAGTTATGTTTGAAATTTATAAAGCACACCCAATTTTTTTTAAAAAAAAGTGAAAAAAATATTTATTAGTAGTATGTAATGGCTTATATATGGAATTTAATTTATGATATTATGTGATTATCTTTTTGAGATAATAATCTTTTAAATTAAATTTGAAGTAAAATACTATGCGACTAGCTGACTATCTATTTGAGATATTACTCTTAAATTTTAATGTAAAACAAAATAAAGTAATCAATTTGGTGAAAATTTTAAGTGCTAATAGAAACATTAAATCAAAATCTAGGGACCATAGTTGTGATTTATTCACTTTTTGAAAAGTTTTGGCCATAAATTGGACTGAACCATATATTCATGGGGGCTTAAATACATCAGCAGAAGGGTCATTTGACACTTTTGTCCCTATTTTGTATTGTTAATTTTTACTTCATGGAGAAAAAAAAAATCGTAGAGATAGGTTTATATTTTCATATCATGATATCTCAAAAGTTCTGGTCATGTTTTGTGTCTTTAAAAAAACTCATTCCCCAGTAGACGTTAGTTCCATTTCTAGGAGAAATCAAAGAAACAATCAGCATATTTAAAGAGCAAATCGTGTAATTAAATCTCGGTAGAAGTATTATTGATAAAAAATATTTTAACTCCAAAACTATGTTTAATTTGTGTGTATAAGCATATTATGCAAAAATATTTCTACTTATTTTCTTCATAATATGTTTCCATGAAAATATCGGAAGTGAACGATGGAATATTAACAAAAATAGTTGGAACGAACTTTCTTTCTATTTAATCAGAATTAGGGATTTCGAGTTTATGATTTAAAATTGAATCATTATTTTTTAAGCAGGATGAGTCTTTAGTCTAGAATAGGTACATATATTCTACAAAAATTAAATTCATCGTTGACTTTAAATAGGAATAATTAGAATAACGTAAAACGTGTTATTAATTAAGTGTCCTCTACAAATCACATAGATATTTTTCTATTATTAATTAAATGAACTATTTAATCATAATTATCATTCAATGACTATTATGAGCTAACTATATGATACCACCACCAATAAATAAAAAAATCTAGCATGTCATAAGAGTAATAATATATTGTGTTTACAGAATTTTATTATATGCTCTCAACACTCTTTATAATATAATAGTTGTTCATCATAGCAAAGCATTAACAAAAAAAAAGCATATGTTTGGTATTCATCAGTTAATCAGTTGGTGGATTCTTGACTGCCACCTTCCTATTTGAGTAAGGAATGAATATCAAATCTCAATTATAGAAAAGCTTATATTTGGTATTCATCTATAGATTATATTACCTATTTTACAAAGAAATTGGTGTAGAAGTACCAGGAAACAAAAAGGACGGGTCTTATAGGATGGCTCATAAATACCTTTGTTATATTTTTGAGTCATATTTACCTTCATAAAATTATGTTTTGTTCAAATATATTCCTTTTCTAACAGAGACAGAGTATGTATAAGTGATAAATTTAACTATTTTCTCAAAGTACAAAAATAAATTTGATCATTTTTTATGAGATCAATTGAACTTTGATATAACAATATTGAAATATTTTTTAGTAGGTATATTTTACGAAAATATAAATCCATTGAGATAGTTGACTTTGAGCATGAATAATATATATATATATAGTTGTTCATCATAGCAAAACATTAACAAAAAAAGTAAATTGTTATGGAAACGCAACTTGTCAAATCCATAGCCAATGGAGATGAAAGTAATACTAAAAAGCTTCACATAGTTATGTTTCCATGGCTAGCTTTTGGTCATATTATTCCATTTCTTGAACTTTCCAAATTCATAGCTGGAAAGGGTCATAAAATGTTAGATATCTTGAAGAAGATATCTTGAAGGACAATGTTCTAGATGTAAAGAAGAAGAGTTAGAGAGAATGAGAAATGAACTTCATTGCTTGTTGAAAACAAAATGAATCAGTAATGTGCTACATTTATACAAACTAAGTAGAAATCTTGTTGTAACTAATCTAACCAACTCTTTACTAACTAACCCTCTAACTTCTATGAATTACATACAAACTATTACTAATTACATGTAGGTCCTAATTGTTCTATGTAAAACTCCCTCAAGTTTGAATATTTTAATACACCAAACTTGGACATTAGGTATTTGTTGAGACTTAAGGCCTTTAGTTAATATATCGGCTCTTTGCTCTTAGTATTCAAATACTTTGTTTCCACTAATCCCTGCTGTATTTTCTCCCTTATGAAATTCCATGTTTTGTTCTTTCATGAAGAAAAAATTTCCAATTTGAACGATTTCTATCTGAAAAATTGAGTTCTTGAGTAACCTCACTATCCAAACAAAAGTACTCCTATATGTTGAGGCCTAGATATTGTTCCTTGTTTCTTTGACTTGATATTAGTGAATTATAAAAACAAGTGAAGAAAATATACTTGATTGTTTCTCTTCAAGAAAGCTTGCCCTTTTTATGGACTTTGGTATTAAGATGAGACTTGCTTTGGTTGGTGAAAAGAGGTTTGTGTAGCAAATGCAAAGGTCTTGTGACATTTAGATATAGTTTGCCAAAAATATAGCATCTTCAAGTAGTTTATCATTGCCTTTTCCATTTATTTCATTATGTCAGGAGAGGGGTTTTGCACAATATCCAATGTGTACTTTCTTTGATGCATAACAATACCTTTGTGACCTTGCAAATTCAATCCCAAGAAAGTATCTAAGATCTCCTAAATCCTTCATCTTAAAGGTATCTTGGAGAATCTTTTTGGTGTGTTGAATGAGTTTAAGATCATTAGAATCATCATATCATCCACATATACAAGAATTAGTACTAGTGATGTACCAATCCTTTTAATGAACAATGAGTAGTCCAAAAGGCTTTGAACAAAACCAAGTCTCGATAAGAGCATGAGTTTTACATTCCAACACTCGTTTCAACCCATAGAGGGATTTATTGAGCTTACAAACGGGTTTCCCATGCACAATGAATCCCCGCGGAAGCCGAAATCCCCGAGGCGAGTCATATAAAGTTCATAAAAAGATCGCCCGAAGAAAAGCATTTAAGACATCCATTTGATGAACATGCCAGGTGTTCGAGGCGGCCCGATAGCCAACACACTCCGATAGTGACCATTTTCACCACTGGAGAAAAGTCTCCCCGGTAGTCTAAACCTTCCTCCGATTGAACCCTTTGGCAACTAGTCGGGCTTTAAACCTCTCAACTTCGCCCGAGGCCTTATACTTAATCTTGAATATCCACTTGCAGCCCAATAGCCTTTTGTGAGAAGGCAAGGGAACCACCCGCCAAGTCTTATGATCTTCCCAGGCGGATATCTCGGCCCGCATAGCCTCAACCCACCTAGAATCCTTACAAGCTTCCTCAAAAGTGGCGTGTTCAACATCGGCCCCAAAAGAAGAGAAAGGCCTTTAAAGAGAGCCGGATAAATTATCATAGCCAATGTACCGATCAATGGAGTATAATGACTGATAGGACTCGAGTTGAGTTGAGGCAACATAATCTTGAAGCCATAATGGAGGTCTGCGATCCCGTGAGACGTCCTTCGAGCAGAATCGCAGAAGTACGGGCACAACAGATGACACACCCGATGCATAAATGTAGGCAGGCGGCGTGGCATAATTCTAGGATCATGATCATATGGTATATGAGTAGACGGAAAGCAGTTGCCGAGGAACTAGATGTAGGCACAAAGAAAAGAGAATATAGACTCTCTAAATTCAACATCTCTAATGAGAAAAAATGTACGATCTCGGGTTATATACAACAAATATCCCTTTGTAAGATCACTATAACCCATATAAATACCAATCACACTTCTAGGTGAAATTTATTAGTGATGTACATGTTTTGGCATAACAAAGGCAACCTAACACTCTCATATGTAAAAGAGAAGGTTTCTTCTTGTGAAACACCTCATAGGGTGATTTTTCATTCAACACGGTGTAGACAACTTTGTTGATAATGTATGCAAAGATCGAGAATGCAAAGTGACCCCAAAATCTAATTGGGATATGACCGAAACCCGATTGCCCGTGCTACTTCCAGGATGTGTTTGTGTTTTCGTTCGGCAATCCCGTTCGCCGAGGAGTATGAATACAAGTCTTTTGATGACTAATACCAAGACGGTAAGCAATTGATGACACTCGGTATTGACAAAGTCGACTCCATTATCTCGGTCTAATGGACTTAACAACAAAGTTAAACGAGTTTTGACCAAAGTAAAGAAGTTTTTCAACACAACACAAACATCACTTTTGGTTTTTATTAGAAATATCCATAACATCCTAGTACAGTCATCCACAATGGTAACAAAGAATGCGTACAATCATATGTGGGAGTGTTGAAGGGACCCCAAACATCTATATGTAACAACCGAAAAGAATAGAAGAAATGGAAGTGCTATGAGGAAAAGAAAGTCTATGTTGCTTAGCTAGAGGGAAAATGGTGCGATTGTATACGGTTTGAGAACATTTATCGGTAGGAAAAGTAAGAGTATGAGCTAACACACTCGGATGATGTGTGTCCTAGTCTTTGATGCCACAATTGAATCTCGAGAGTCTATCAAGAAGAGAAAGTGACGACGGTGTGTACTAGATGTGACCGACATTGTGTATACGTGGAGTGAGTATGAGAAGGGAGATGATAGAGCCCAAAGATGCTCCTTACCAATCACCTTCACCGCCCACCGGAGAGGTCCCGAATGACAACAAAGTCAGGAAAGAAAGACACAACACATTGCGGTCTTTAGTCATTTTTTGACATGATCGATAGTAGATTGAACTTAAATTCGGGAATAAGG